>WBMZ01012006.1:0-331556 GCA_013400975.1 Atrichornis clamosus | reverse complement strand
AATAATTATATTATAAAACATTAATAATAGTATTAATAAATATAAACTAAAAGATATGTTAGATGTATATAATCTTTTAACACAGGTGGGTAATGCATAATTTAGAGCTGTAGTTTGTAGTATGGTCAAATTTCTTAACATATAGTGTTGGTTTTGTATTTGGTTAAGTAAAGATTGTGATTAAGTAGAGATCTTGTTTAGGTACTGACTAACTCTGGGAAGTCTTCCAATGCTTAAAAGTTAATTTGAAGCTGGACAGTGTATCTTCATAATGCAGTGTCTGTCAGAGCAGTGCAATAGTTAATGTATTAAATGTTGTAGATGACTAACTTGTCAGTGCTGATACTTGTCAACCAAAAATAGTTGATTTCTTAGTCTTGCAAATAAAATGCTGACAGAGCCAGGTAGGGCAGCATTTACAGCAATACTGTGTGATGGGCAGCAGTTTGTATAAAAGTGGGATTGTGTTACTGTTGTATGTGATCAGCTAAGAAAAAGTGAATTGGGAATGAGAGGCACTAGTCAGTCCTATTCAAATGGATTAGGTTCAAGTTGCAGTGATGAAAGTCGTCAGATTGGCCTCTTACGAAATTTTACTTAAATACATAGAGACGTTTCTTACAAGTACTGGAATAGCTTTGTTTTGATATGCCAGCAGGTTAGAATTAAAAGTATTCACTTTGTGATTAAGTCACTTGATTATCTCTGGGTATGCTTGTGTTTTCACGTTTTGGTGTTTCACATCTTACAGCATTAGGTAAGTTCCTCAGTTGATCACCAACAATCAGTTGTTTTAGATGTCATGGATACAAAACCTACAGTGCCTTCATCCATGTTTTTATGATTATAAAGTGTTTTCATCAGCATCTCAATATCAGTATAGTATGTTTTTATAATAAAGAATGCATAGTGTTAATACTTCACAACTAGTCAGCTAATACTGACTAATTTTTTTCCTCCACTTTAGCTCATGAAGTATGTAGGTACGGTCCAGGTATGTAGTTGTTTTCAATGTATCAGGTGATCACTGTGTGCATAAACTGTAGAAGATTCAGTTTTGTGACACAGAAGGACATACAAAACTGTGAAAAATTGACAGAGGACACAGGAGGATATGACTGTTCGCTTCCCAACAGTTCCTGAAATACTTCATATTAGCGACCAAGTTCCCTGAGATTGCCTTTGTATGTTAGAATGCATGGAATTTACTTTGGCCTTAAAACAATTAGTAAAATACAGAGAAAACTCACATAACATTACTGTGTTAATGAATAGGTAATTACTTTTGGGTGGTCATGGAAGTAAAAAAAAAAATGTCCTCACTCCTTTCATACAAAAGACAAAGAGTACATTAACTAATGGAATGCTTTCTTGTAATTGTTGACTGTGGAGGATCATTGTGGATGGTTCCCAAAGACTGAGAAAATAACTGCACGTGCTCTGTGTTGCTCTTTGAAATTGGTGAGTCTTGAGATGCACCCTTGAATAAAGGAAAGGATGTAATGGTGCTACAGTTTAGTTTTGAAGTAGATTTTTTTTTTAGCAGTTTTTACTTCTCAGTTCCAAGAATAAGCAAATCTAAAATTTAAGTAACTCCCGTTGTAATTTTAATTTTACAGTAAACTTCAAAACTCATTATTTTGGAGTGTCTCTGCCAGGAATATGTTTAAATTAGTTTAGGTTTGTTTTAAAGGTTGTAAAATAGTGTCTTGCCCTTTACTTTTAGGCACTTCTTGCACATACTGGCAGAATAGCATAGCATGGGATTACTGTGCTGATCTCAAGGTGATTCTGATACTAATTAGGCCGTTGTTTTCTGAAGTGCTAGGTATAAATTTTGAGAAAATGTTCTTCTGTCATTAACTGGAGAGCTTCCCGTTACATGACTTCATAGTAGTTAAACGTAAATAGAATTTATTTCATGTGCAGAAGATAACTCTGGAAAGTAGACAGTAGTTGACTCTGTTGTGAAGGGAACATGGGAAAATGTGTGGGTAGAGAGGGTCCATTGCAGACCCGTCAGTCTGCGTTGTTCACAAGGATCAGTTTCAAATAACAGGCAGTATACTGAGGTAACAGATTTTTTTCTTTTAAAAATACCTACCTGAGGAACTAAAACCATAGAAGTCCTGTCTGAGCTGATACCATCGAGCTGATGTTTTTAAAGAGCACCTAGTAACACTGTTTAAATCTCACAGAATGGATGGCTCCTTTTTTTAACCTTTCTGACGATTAGTAGTTCATACACTGCTGTATTACTGCAGATCCTCCCACGTCTAAGATATTCAGGATGTTTATTATTATGGTTACCTGCCAGACATTTGATTTATGGTACTGGGTGTGGAAAGAAAAAAACCCCAAACTTTGAATAGATTTAGAAACCTGATGTACATTTAGCTGTTCTGCTTGTAACTAGGGAAGGACATTGAGGTGCTGGAGCGTGTCCAGAGAAGGGCGATGGAGATGGTGAAGGGTCTGGAGCACAAGTCCTGTGAGGAGCAGCAGAGGGAGCTGGGGTTGTTTAGCCTGGAGAAAAGGAGGCTCAGGGGAGACCTTATCGCTCCCTACAACTGCCTGAAAGGAGGCTGTCTGTAGCCAGGTGGAGATCGGCCTCATCTCCCAGGCAACCAGCGACAGGATGAGAGGACATAGTTTATGGAAAGACTTGGACGTGGCACTCAGTGCCATGGTCTAGTTGACATGGTAGTGTTCAATCACATATTCTCTCAGAGGGATTTTTAAATTTAATTGATTCTGTAAATATGTAGGGGCAACTTGCTTCTAAAGGGAACTGGAGTAGATTTTTGAGAGGGTAGTAATTAAGCCTGACACAAATGTGAGCCACAAATGCGCTTCAGCAGTTGTGCTATGATGATGGACTTTACTAAGGGCAAATGTTTTGAAGTTTGATGTTAACCTATCCCATGTTTTAAGGAAATTTTATAACAGAGCACTCCACGTTCATTAGCTTGAACTGAATTATTGTGTAAGTTTAATCTAGTCCTGAGCCTTAACATATATGAATATTCTCTATCAGTCTTTCTGACTTTTAATGTTAACTCTGAAAACACTTAACTTTCTTTGGCTCTTGAAAGTTTAGTTTACTTTTACAGTTTTCTATCAGCTAATTATTCACCTCAAGAAACTTTCCATTTTACGACGCTGCTCATTTGGGTGTGGATGGATAGCGTATGTCAGTTTCTATATTATGTCAGTTGAATATGCCAAGTAGACTGTTGAAAAGTTCTTCCAAGTATCCACTTGGGAACTTCTAAACTGATTTTTATGTTAAAGATACTTAGGTTTTTGGAGCATATGATGAGACACATGCAAGAACTTCATCTCAAATATGCAGCTTTTGAAGCTTACCAAGGAAATGAGAAGACTGTATTTAATCTTCCTTATATTATTTTTTTAAGCAAATGCAGATTGCCAGTGTCAGCTGTAATGCAGGATTGATGGACTATTTATCAGATCTACTCTGGCCTTTCTGACGTATCATAATGTTAAATAACATAAATGCAAGTTTTAGTAAGTGGAAACAAGTGCATGACTATTTTAAGTTTGCCAGTTAATTATGTCAGAGTTCAGTGTCATGCTCTAAATCAAAAATTGCTGATATATGAAAATTTGTCAGAAGCGGACTGGTTTATCAGCTTTGATGCTTGATCCTAAGTCTAATTTTTTTTTTTTTTTTTAAACTCTGTATTGGTTTCTGAAGGAAAGATGCTATGAATGTTGTTTGCCTGATGCTGAGGCATTTCACTGATTAATATTGGGGGTGGGAGGTGTAAATGCTTGCCAACATTTTAGACCATGTACTGGTGATGCATGCGGGTTACAGGTCCATGTGGCACAATATTAAAAATGACTTGTTTTTTTGCTAGCATTGCTATTTCTGCTGCATCAGCAGTGGTAGCAAACAGCACTGGTGTTAACAGTGAAGACTGTTAAAATTGTAATGAATAAAACCAGCTATTTCTTTGCCAAGTAAGCATACTAAAGCTGCTAGATTAGAAAACACATGAGTTGCAATGTTCCACCAATAATAAAGCACTTTAAAGCTTTCTGTTGACATTAATACAAAGAGAACAGATGAGTGTGCTCTATTTGGTTTTGAAGTCAGTTTGATGCAAACCTTACAACTGCCCACAAAAGGAGGAGTTTTCAGGCTCTTCTTGCAAAAAGAAATGACTGAATTTTGACACCAAGAGTGCTGACAAATTGCTGAAAATGCTGCCCACTTATCATTGGACTGACAGTTTAATCATCGAAAGTGTACTGTTAGATTGGGCTCCGAGGAGCAAAAGAGAAGAACCTATAGTTTTTCCAAGGCATTAAAAGATGAATTGAAATTTGAAATGCAAGCACTTTTGGTGATACTCCTGAATGACCTGTGTGCCATATTTTCAGTGGTAGTGTCCAGTACTTTGACATTCATTTTCATTTCTTCTGAGAGAAAGTGTTTATTGATCTAGTTCATTAATGGTGTGATACCATTTTGGTTTTTCTTTTAATCTTTTATAATAAAGGTTGTATTTAAATTTGGTACATGCTGTGTCAACAAGCTTCTTTTTGTGCAGGGGGGTGAACTCAGCACGCTGCTCATGTTGTAGCTGGAGCACATGCTCTGTGTTAGCCTTCAGAATGCTTCCAAGAGACATTATCATCTGCCTGTCTTCAGAGATTTTAAATAAGAGCGGAATATGTGACATACTTTTTCTGCTTTTTTTCTCTACATTCTTAGTTATATTTTCCATATTATTCACAGTATTACTGAATGCTATTTGAAGCACTCTGTATTATATAAAACTAGCTGGTATCTAGTTGCAGTTTTCTAATTGATGGGTAATGTTTTATTGGAACATGGAATTGGCTTGCCTGCCTATATAAATCCTGGATCTATATTCAGTGGATTTGCATCCTCCAAGGTGGTAGTTTTATGTCTGTATATTAGAGTGTCTGTAACCCTTTTTTTACTAGTTTAGGGACCTATCTGATTGGAAAAGAATTGGAAAAAATTTTTGTTGCTTAAAAGTAATTCTTAAATGCCTAAATTGATGATCTACCAGCAGTTGCATGCAGTAAAAATACTTTATTAAAATATTATCTTATTGCGCACATTTTGTTGCATTTAACATTAAAAAAAGAATTGAACTGCGTAGCAGTAAAGAATGAGAAGGTACTCGAATCAGTTATTTCCTCCCCTGCCCCCTCATTGCAATGCATGGTAATCTCATGAATTTGTGTGGACTTGTGAAAGTGGGCTATGATAGATAGTTATCAGAATTGTTCACTTTTTGCAAAAAACTGTTGTGGAAATACTGAAGGCATTATTTGTGCTTCGTTTTAGTGCCATAGTCTGTAAGAAAAAAAATTATAAGAATTGTTTTTGCCTATCAAAACACATAAAATTATGATGGATGTAAAAAATTTGATGTCGTTGGTATTTTGGGTATAAATTGATTTCTCTGAGAAAGTAGAAAACTGAAACTGGATGTTCTATGCACCAGTGAGATTCAAGTACCATGTAGATTTTAGCTGTATGAACATAACTTTTTCTTACCATAACTCTTAAACTTTAAAAATTTGCTCCTACCTTTATTAATTTTTCATACGGAAACTTGCTTGTGCTTGAGAATCTTTGAAAGCCTGGCACTTCACTTTATTAAGGAAGCATGTCTACTGGTGGTAAAAGATGGTTAGTGTTTTGATTCATTCTGATCTTGGCTATTGGTTTGTTCAACCCCCATTTGCTGTGTGTTGTAGAAATAATGAATGATAGTTAAGGGGCTCTTCTGTTGGTTTCAAAAATTAAATTCTGTGTGCATTGATGACTTAGTATGGTCTTAGGAAAGAAACATAAGCTGAGAGTGGCATCAGTTTAACTGCTTAAACAGATGTAGCTAAATTGGAACAAATTGTTGACATCAAATTCCTAGTTCTAGCTTAAACAACAGTGAGGAGTGCATTGGTTTGAAAACAGTAAGTCTGCTGCTCTTCCAAAAGAGAAAACTTTATAATTTAGAAGAAGCCTTTATGGTGAGAAATAGGAAAGCTGTGGCCACTGGTGATGAAGGTAGTTTGCAAAGTGGTGGGAGAGAAAGGATTTGATTTCCTACTTTGAATATTCTTGCGGAATGTTTTATGTAAACCCACTTTATGTTGCAACCGAGCAGTCTTAAACATATGTGCAGAGTCTTACTTCCTCTAAGGGAATAATTGACAGGTGAAAATGAGTAACTTCTTGATGGTTTTTAATGTGATGACAAACACTCATATGAACACTGGTTTTTGTGTGTTCGAGACTGAAGACTACTTAAAGTTTAATGAAGATATCAGAAAAGTACCTCTCTCTAGACAGATGTAAGCAGTATAAACAGTATATCCTGCTTCAAAACATCTTAGAAAGGTATTAAAGAGATTGAAAAATATGATTTGTAGATAAAGGAAACAAAAGATTACGTTACTTGTATAGTTTCAGGGACAGAGGAAGAAAAATGTCCTCTGGATCAGAATGCATGTCATTGCTACCATGACTAACTAGGTCATGCCATATTAAGGTGGAACAAGATAAATACATTGAAACCAGTTTGTCTTTTTTTAAGTCTGTTCCTTCACTGCCCTGCTGTGAGCAAGACAAATTTGTCATTTACTGCTAAACGTATTACTTACAGTGTACAGACCAGGGTATTGTTAAAGGTGAATATTGTGGGTTTTGAAATTCTTCATGAGTTTCTGCTTCTACCTACAGTACAGATGGGAACTTACATCTTTTCAGAGACCTATTACTTCATTTGCAGAACTCACAGGTTTTAGAGGTATAGGGAAGCTGCTTTATGCCTTCTTTTTTTTGGTCATATCTACTATTATAATTAAGTATCTCTCCTTACTAATACTTTTTTAAATCCCTAGAGTGTTATACAACATAATTACCACTTCCATGTTAAGATACAGGTAAAGTAGCCAGAACTGTACTTAGATGCTCACTTTGAAAGTAAAGCTTTCCTTATTTTTAAATCAGTTGGCTTTCTGGGAGATGAAAGAATCTGTAAAGAATTGTAAATATGAAGGAGCTAAAGCCTTAAAAATGAACTTGAAAAGTGTGTTTTCATGAGAGACATACCGGAGAAGCTTTTGGGCAAGGGAGGACCTACTTGGTAGTATGTAAGAAATGTGAAATAAATCTAAATAAAAGACTTCACTTGACTTCCTCTTTTTTTTTAATAATGGTATGTGAATTCAATGGTAAAAAATAAAAAGCTGTGCTTGGAGGATGTGACCTTCCTACTTTAGCACTCCTCAGATTTTTAGGTAAAGTATTTCAGAACAGAATAAAGCAGGTGTTTGCTAAGGCTTAAGAGAGAGCAGCAGAGCTTTTAGCTTTTCTAACATGCTGCTGGTGGGGCTTTCTGAAACCTTATTCACTCCTGATAAACATGAAGGAGGTGCTGAAAATACAGTACTGCATAATTCTGTCGATACACCTAACTACCTAAAGTGAGTGGCAAAGTTGCAAGATACTCAAGAGACTAGAAGCAGGAACCGGGTGTAATGGAGACTGTAAAAGGAAAGATTATGTCATCAAAATTCAATACTTTGTATGGAGTCTTGTTGAGATGCCAGAGATGTGATTAAACAAGAGGCAGGTACGTAAGAAAACTGCTTTAGTCATTAAAAAAAAAAAAAAAAAAGGTAATCTTGAAGATGTGTAAAAGGATTCAGCAGAATCTGGAAAAACCCAGGAGGCATATCAAGCAGATAACTTCATAAGTTGTGTATTTGAGAGAATGCTTGTGGTTGACTGCGCTAATACGTTAGGAAGAAAGGTTGCATTCTATCCATGGTTAGGAGTGAGAGAGAATGGGTGAACTGGAGAGTTGATCTAATTATTTTGTCATGTAAGCAGTAGTCCTTCAGTTCTGCCAAATACAGAAAAAGTGAAAAGAGAATTTTGTAGATAATGTGTTACACAGAAGTGGAATTTGGAGACCAGACTGGGAATACATGCCTTTTATTTTATCTGCTGCTTCTGAATGTTTCTTCTGAGGTCTTAGAGAAAGTACCTAAGACAAGAGAAAAGATAAAATGCCAAGAAGCAGAAGAAATGGTAGGACTTGAGGAGCCAGTGATGCTGCTGAGCTGATACAGCTGACTGTCCCTGTCCTGATGTTTGTCACCATTACTGCTGGCATGAATATAGGGAGAGAGAATAAAAACCTACACGTGAAAAAAACCTGAAATTTCTGGTGTCTGATCCTGTAGTGGAGCAGGAAACCTTGAGTTACTAAGTGTCTTCATTCTCCATAAAGTATGAGGCATGATAACTTAGGTTTCACGCAAGCCAAAATTGAGTGGTAGTCCTCAAGTCAGCTTATCGTACTATCTGTGTGTGTTCTAAATGTTTGGCTTTAAAGTGCCATGAATATGGCATTGGATTATTTGCAAGGGAAAGATGAAGATAAATGTTCATTTTCTCCTGTGAAAACTAGGATCTCTCAAGTTAGTGATTATATCCTGCATGAAAGATATATTTTAAAAGGAAATTTTCAATGAAGCTACTGAGTAGTTGCCAATTATAAAATAAAATGACCATGTTGCTACTTACGCTTTAGTACTTCTGCAGACTGCCTAGCTTGTTTCAATGTACTGTAAACTAATGGAAAATCTGAAGAGAATGAAAAGGAAACAAAGTCTGCCAAAAGATAGTAATATTTGTTCAAAGAGATGTGCTAAAGAATTTCTTTGTATACTGAAGCCAGTATGAATACTGCTTGTAGTTCTGAGGAATTTGTGCTCACTGCCAAAATTAAGTGTAGAAGGAGATGAAGATTTTTTCCTTGAGCTATGATTATATGGTGGCAAAATTTGTGTTCTCCATTGTAAACAGGTGTTAACTACCAAATCATGATAGAGTACACATGACTATGTCAGCTTCCAGTGGAGAAACAACTTGTTCTTGACTATGCATTGCAGAGTTGTGTCCTTTCTGACCCTCTCCCCGACCCTGCAGCTTTTCAGGTGGTTAAATCTCAGCTATTAATCATTTGCCAGAGAAGAAACTGATTATGAAACAGAGGTTACATTAATCTCATCTGCTGCTAGAGTTTCAAGTGACTTCTTCTTTCTGTGGCTTCCTATATTTAGATGAAAACATAAGATTTCTGGTTTCAATGTCATGTTTAATTCTGAATTTTGAAAGCAGTTGTAGCAATTCCAAATAAAAGACTGGAATTACTGATACCTGGTTTACAGCCAATGCTATCGTAAGTTTTAATTATTTGGGAACAATCCTGTTGAAATGTTAGTTTTTGTTTTGAAACTTGGTTTTCGTTTTAAGTAATTTTTCAATGATACTGAAATAAACTCATGGAGAACATTTTTACTAGTTGGGATTCTGTAAGTTATGAAATGTGGATTTCTTTTTAGTCTTACAGCAGCAATTTAAATACCAGTCTAACAGTTTAAGAAATAAAATGTAACCTCTTGTTAAATGTTTTTGTTGGTTAAACAAGAGTAAGCTTTTTGTCCATTCTCAGATTATTATAGTTTAGTGACACCAACCTAGATTTGAATCAAATTATTCATTTTTAACTATTGTGTTTATAACTATGAAACTACATCTTCCAAGCAAATACTTGAAGGTGTGAGTAATACAGGTGCAAATGGTAGAAACAGTACTTATAAGTCCACCTTTGACATTCCTTTGTGCTCTTGAGGAGTTTTTCATTGCTTTGAAATGAAGTAGTTGGGTTTCTGGGTACGTGTAGGGGTTGTCCAGGTCTCTGATACCACACTTGCTTTCATTTTTGTGTTACCTTGCTGGGGGGTAGTCAGTAGAACAGTATTTACCAGTTTGGTTTCATACCATGTGCTCAGTAAGTGCACCCTTGAGTTGTCCTGTTTCTGTGTTGAAAGATGCTCCATTTGATTTCCAAGTGCTATAGTTACTCCCATAACTAGCAAAAAGTACTGTATAAATGCATTTTTCTATTTTTTATGTTAGGTAAAGATCTCTAATTTTTTTTTTGCTTTCTAGATGTTTTATTGTAAAATAAAATAGATAAAAGAACTGTTTTTATACACCTTTTAAATGATGATGTGAACAATCTTGTAAGTGTTCTGAGGAGCTGCACATAATTTTTACTTCAATAGCTGAATTCCATAACAGGATGAGTAGGTGGCAGATTTACAGACATGAAAGACATTTAAAGGATGGGTGCTGCAATTTAAAAAAAAGCCCAACAAAACCAAAACCAAAAAACCCTAAACAAAACAGCAGAAAAAAAACAAAACCAGAGCAGATTTTTCAGCTACTATTATGTTCATGAGAAGAGGAAGAAAAGGGCATTAAGATTTGGGAAATAATAGAAGGAGAGGATTGTCATGATAGATTATAATCTGTTACTGTATTTAATGCCTAATATACGTTTTTCCCCCCACAGAAATTAGCAGAGTACGGAAAGACATGTATAACGACACATTAAATGGTAGTACGGAGAAGAGAAGTGCAGAATTACCAGATGCTGTGGGACCTATTGTACAGTTACAAGAGAAACTATATGTGCCTGTAAAAGAATATCCAGATGTAAGTATATCTTTTTAGTCCCTAAATTATTTTTTCGATCCTTGTGGTCTTCTTTAAATGTAAATTTCATGTGATGCTACCCTTGGATCACACTGAGTTGCTTTGGACACTTAGGGAATCAGTGTCTTGATTTGCAGTGAGTGTGAGTGGAAGAAGGTTGTGTTAAAGACCAAACTAGTATGGATTGCTGAACCATAGATCTAAGATCTGAATAACCTTGTTGATTCAGTACTGTCCATCTTGGGACACTTGGGAAGTGAATTTTATGAGGAAAGTAGTTCTTGGGATGATGTTTTTCCTCTTGGTGTGTCTCTACAAGTCAGCTGGAGAATACTGAGAGGCCCTTTAGAGACCTTTTGGTGACTGTACTTAGTCTCAATTACTGTTTTCCCCATACCTGTGTAACCAGTTCTGTTGCATATAGAAGTCTCTTTATCCTGCGGTTGGTTGTCTTGTCCTCTCCCCTTCCCTCACCCTACTTTAACAAGGCTCCTTGCCTGCTTGTTGATGTTGTGCTCTTCACGGATGTTCAATTGTACACTTACCTTTTGAGGGAGAATGATTCATTTAACTAGAAAGTCTGTTTTGAACTCATGTGGTCTGAGGGTTTTCTAAAAACTACTTGGGAAAAACAGTCCTGTCAAAATCTACCCCAACTACCCCAAACATTTTTATTGATTACTGACAGAGTAAGAGATTGTGTTAGTTTTTCTTTCCTAATAGAATTTAGGGGTTCTGTTTCAGTAGAGGAGTGCAGGGTCCAAGTAAGGGGTTTGCACATTAAAATGATATCAATTGGATGAAAGTACAGAACAGCAAAAAATGGGTAACAGTTGCGTATTTCTGTGGCCTTTCTTTGTATGGTTAATTAGACTAAGCTCTCCAAATGGAGTTTTATTATTTCAATGCTGCTTAGAACATACAGGCCTCTAAATAAAATCTCATTGTGCCATGCTCCATTAAGAAAATTAAGTGCAAGTCCTTATTCAGAACAGAATATTTAGACAAATGTCTTTTCTCCCTTTCTAGTCTTCACAAAGTTGTTTTGCTTTGGGGTTAAACTTCCTGTACTGGGAAGTGTTCAAAGAATTTGCACTGGCACTAAGGACATCTCTCTCCCCTTCCATTGCATTTTTCTTCTAAATTAAACATTTATCTAAATAAATACATGTGCATGCACACATGTCCCCACACAAAAAAGAGTGATTCTTTTGAAACTCCTTGGAATTACAGATTTTTAAGAGGAACTGTGCTATGCAGTTGTTCCACAAAGCCATGTAAGTAGCTCTGGACTTAATAACCTGCATATATCTTAGAGTTACGTTGCTTAGTGGCTTTTTAAAATGTTTCTTAGTTATTGAAATCTTGGTTTTGTAACTTGACAATGCTTTCTTTGTGAAGAGTTGCCTTAGTTATTTGTTGTAGTTTTTACAGAACTTCATGCATGCTGTATGAGTAAGAAAAAAGGTGTTGGATTTCCCTTAACTATTAAGCTGCTGTTCTAGAAATCAGTGGTTTAGTAGCCTAGCTTTTCACTGCCAGTTAATTTTACTGTCAAAGCACTTGTGTAATGATTTCACTAGCTACTGCTAGCTCTTCGTACCTTCAGAAGAATGACCTTGAAGTGGTCACTAATTTATTTTAATAAACTCTTACGCATTCAGAAGTTGGAGAAGCTTGTGATTTGTATACATGTGACCTGGAATAAAAAGATGGTTCTTGTGAGATAATGTGAAATGTGTAGTAGAAAATGTGCAGCTTCTACTGCTGTGGTGGGACCTGGCAGTACAAGATTCATTGGGGAGGCGAGCCCAGTGTTGTCTGTGTGCTCCTCTGTTCATAGCTACTAGAAATGAGATCTGCACAACCTCAGTAATTGTTTAATCAGCTACAATATACCACTACATACCAAGAAAAAGCTGTGATTTTGTATGAAGTCCCTTTGTAAAATCTTTCTGCAAGTTAGAAATTAAGTAACCTGCTTTGAATTCAGGCTGGCTCAGAATTCAGAAGGTCTGGAGTACAGTGACTCCCAACTTGTCTTAAAAAAACCAAACCAAACTCCAAAAAAAACCCCCAAAACCCCCAAACAACAACAACAACAACAAAACAACAAACAAAAAAACCCCAACACCAAAAAACCAAACAGGTGTAAAATTCACTTATAAGTAAGTATAAGTTTCACCTGTGATAATTTTCACAATGTTATGCAAAACTTCTTACTCATATTTAGCAATTAATTTAGTTTTTATCAGATACAGGAAAAACATGCTGTGTAGACTATGAGAGTGAGTTTGTCAAATAAATCCAGTTAATTCTTTCTATTGCCATAATTTTCTTCCAGCTGACAATCTTGTATACCTTACAAAGACATAAAGTTGGATAAACCTAAAGCTGCTCATAGAAGAGTGACCAGAAACAGGTTTTGTGACGTATGTTTAATAATATTTTTAGTAAGAGAAAAAAAAAAATCAGAAGAATGTTATGATGTTCTAATAAACTTTTGTTCTGGTAAATATTTTTAACTTAGAATTTTGAGCATATTGATTGTTGGACTGTAGTGAATGCTGATAGTACTATAGTGCCATTTTGTGCACAGAATCCTCAATTACTTATGAACATAAAAATATAGTGGTCTACCATAAGTTTAAACAAACATGTTTTATATATGTGTATGAGTAAACATACATGTGTATATATAAGTATAAAAGATGAAACAGTAAATTTTCATAGCCTCCATCACTTTGATATTACTGTTTGATTATCCTTTGGTTACCCACACAGAGTAAAGAATATGTAAGATTAAATTTAAAAGCTAAAATAAATATATAAAATCCCCTCTAGTCTCTTAATTTTTTTATGCTAGTGCATATTGAGTATTTTCATTCTAGTATTTATTTGAAAACCATAGTTGATGCAAGGTTCAACTTGCTAAAAATGCACTGACTGAAGCAGCATGTAGTTTTTAAATCCTGACTATGTAGAGTCTGAATTTCTACATCTGTGCTAGTAAGTGGAAGAGATGCAAAGATCTTGCTAAACAAAAACTAATTTTCTTTGGTGTGTTGTATTAATAAGGAGCATCTCTCTGTGATGTAATCACAGTCTGATAAGTTGCATAACCGTTGGGATGGTGTCCTTTCTGGCACATTTTTTTCATTGGAAGTTACTGTTAGACAATTGGGTCTGTTTTTATCATTTTCTTCTAGCACCTTTAATCATTTTCTTCTAGCACCTTAATCTTTATAGAAATTTTAATATTAAAACTGAGATTTGAGATACTTAGCTTTTCTCAACCATGTTATATATCTATGCTCCTGAAACTTGAGAGAGAAATCGTGCAGAAGGCACCCAGAAAGTGAAATTCCATTAATTGTCCATATTTTGCCTTTCAGTTAAAAATGTGTTCTCTACAGTGTAATGTTTGTACTCTCATGTAAGTCGTTGGCGTTACAGTTCGAAGGCATTTCCAAGTGATGGGGAAATAACTTCCATCAGAATTTTAAAAAGTAAGAAGAAAAGATGTTAGTAAAATTATTGAGCTCTTAAGAAGCAGAAGAATGGACGATAAGCTCTTGTTTGTGGGTGAATAGCTAATAGTCTTTAGCGTTTCTAATGCTTCAGATAAATGATTAATTTTCTCAAATTTCCCTAAAGAGCTGGGACTAAACTTTCTGCCTGATATCAATTTAAACAGTTTTTGGAATTAGTACCTACAAATGCTGAATTGAATAAATGTTTTTTCTATTATAATCATGGCTTTATTATTAATAAGTACCCTGTTAGCTCTGATTAATGTGAAATTCTCTGTTGGAACTCTTCTGTGCCTCTTCAGTAAAAACGTAAGAACTCAGTAATTATTGCATCTAAAGTAGCATGTCCTTTGAGTATACTGAAGCTCAAAGGCCAGCAGTGATAAACAGCTTGTGCGTACTTTCTGACCATTTTAGTTAAAACTGTTTAATTAGTGCAACAGAACGATGAACACAGGGACTCATTTTACTATGGGGAACTTACTGACAAAACGTTTAAATCCTTTTTCAATTTGTTAATATCAGAGTTTAATAGCATCCCTAATATGGATTAGGAATACGATAACATCTTCTTTATTTATTGTTCTGATTCTTTCACTTAAGCTTTTCATTCCCTAGTGGTAAACAGGGAAGGAGGCTAAAAGACCTTGTTTACCCTTGTAATGTGAAGGAAAGAGAGAATATAACTGGTCTCTGTACGTAAACTTGGGATGCAGAGTACTGGCAGGGCCAGAGGAAGAATTGGGGAAAGGTCAGCTACTTATGAAAGTACAAATGTATATGAAATAACTAAAGTAGTTTGATTACTAATTTTCAGTCTTAATAGGATCGTTGGAAAGAACATTCCATTAGAAGTAATGGGAACAAAAAAATTAATTTTGAATTTGAACTTCATATATTCATGAGAGGCTTTACATTCTCTGGTTGCGCATGGTAGGGGAATGGAGCAAGAAAGGGCTCTTTGTTTAGATGCTTTTATAAGGGGGATGTACCTTAATATTTGCGTGAAGATTTTTTTTTTACGCTGTCAAATGTTTTATTAGATATCCTTCCATTGCTGACCATCTGATTCACCTTTTGGCAGGTGTTTTTTTTTTTTTTGAACCACGCTAAACACTCAGTAGCTGGTTCAGGGTTTTTTTGGTTGGGTTTGTTTTTGTTTTTAATTTTTGTTTTGGGGTTTTTTTGGTAGCACCTTGCTGAAATATAACAGGCATTGTTATAATTCTGTTCATAAATAAGCTGGTCACATCTCCAGAGCATCTTTGAACTTGGAGGCAAAAGGACGGAAGACGGTGTAGAATACATTGGAATTAAAAACCCTGTCCTTTAGTCCCTGATAGTAATCTTTCAGGCTCAGCATCAGATCAGCAGTACCAATTAACTTGGTCCACAGCTCCATTATTCCTTCCCTGTTAAGCTCTTCAAGAATTTAGTGCAATTAAGTTAGGTGATTACCTTGTCATTTATCTGTTAATGTTGGTTTTCCCATTTTATTCTTTCTTTCTAATTTTGCTCCCTGCAGATCCTGTGTTTTTTGTCTGTATGTCAATAAAAAGAAAAGGAAGGTAGGATGGAGGTAAGACAAGTAAAGGAAAGACTTAGTAAGTAGCGTTTGCCTTGGCAAATGTTTCCCTTAATATTTTTCAAAGTAAACTTGGAAATCTGGGAGAGGAGATGAGTTGTGTACTGATACAAAAGTTGAACATAATTGTTAAAACACCATGTTTTTGTGGTGGTGTTGGTATCGGTAACTCCTTCAAATTAGCATTGTAACATTACACTTCTAGTTTTATAGGCACGTTCACATACATGCTCTGTTCCGCATGTCTAGGACGCTTCCTGCAAAAAGTAGTGGATTATTTTTCTTGTTTAATCAGTATACAGGTCCAGCTTATAAGGGTAGGAATCGCCTAATCTGACATTAGCTGCTAGTGCTAGACATTTGGGCACCTCTCTTCACCATGGATGAAGAGCGCTGGGTGTATATCAGGAAGCCAAGTGCTAAAGGAGAATGGTAGTCTAGAAAATTAGTCTAAACAATTAGTTTGAAGATGTCTGTTGCTTTTCTGTGGATGAAATAACTTAAATCATTCTAATAAATTAATTTTATTAATAATGTTTAACTTTGGGAATTGTGAAATTTGAGGTTGAAATGAAAGTGTCCAGCTGAACTCCTTGAAGCAAGTCTAGCAGTCCACATCCATCATGATTGGTTTTACTCCTATGGTGCTTTTCATTATGGCTCATCTCATTTTCTGTGCAGAATCAGGCTTTCAATAGGCAATCTGTTTGATCAGAGCTGTTTTCTTAATACACTATCCCATTTTGAATTCTGCACTTTATGTGCATATGTTTCTTCCTTTCATGAACTACAAAAGTATTTGTTTGCATGGTTTCAGTTAATCCTGTGCTACAACTCTGTGATGTCAGTTTGTCTGTGCTTGCTCTTGCTGAACGTTTTCCCTCAGAACTTTTACTTCATGTAGTCGCTCTTGCAAGACTAAAGTACGAAAGAGTTGTGCGCAGATACAAATAATGAAAGGTCAGCTGTAAGGCAAGTGTATTCGTGGCATACTGATTTGGTTCTACACTGGGCTGTTTTTCCTTCTGTTCTTTCAAATATTTATTGTAGGAAAGAAGGATTTTATAAAGAGAGGAGAAAGTGCTGCAGCATGATCTTTTTGCTTGCTGTTGTGAATAGGTCAGGTACGCTTGGGTACGCCTGCTGAACTTGTTGGTAGTTTTTTGTGAATTAACATCCTATGTACTTGAATTAGGATTGGGGACTTCAGTAAACATGGAAATACATCAAGTGCTAAAACAATACTTAACAGAGCAAGGTAGAGCTTGTGTTTAAAATACATATGGGAATTTACAAATTCTTGTTTAGGCATCAGAGTCCTTAGTAGTTGTACTTCGTTACTCAAAGTCAAGAACAGATCTTCCCTTTGCTTTAGAGAGCTGAAACAGACTCCTGAAGGATATGGGGCTGAATATTTGAGAAGTACAATGTTCTAAGGAGGGAGTAGAGACAGAGAGAAAAACACTTTCTTGAGGATTAAGAGATTTGTAAACTTTTTTTTCCTCTCTGATTAGTTGACAAAAGGAAACCTATAGCACGCAGCTGTAGTACTTTCCCCAGAAACTTAACCTGTTTTCACCCCCTCCCCCTGCAGTGGTCAGTCGGCTTTTGACAGACATGAGATACTGCTTCCTTTTGAGTAGCTCTGTAGTTTACGTGTTACTGTTTGTACACTTACATTTTTATGGAGTTGCCCTTGCAAAAGTAATTTGATGCTTTCCTATCAGAGGGCAGCAGGAGTTCGGTAACTTCATATGGGTAGGTCAGTGAAGTGCAAGTCATCCCTAATTGTGTTTACTCTGTGTTTTGCCAGGATAAGATGGCACTGAGCCCCATCCAGAATTGCTATTAAATGTAGTTTTGAGTTCCATTCAAAATACCAGCTTGATATTTTCTTTGTATCTCTCCTAAATCATATGCTTAGGTAAAAATCAATTTACATGCACTCAGTGGTAAAGGTCTGTTGTTTATTACTAGCGTAGGTCTGCCCACGAGCCTTGGAGGTGCATATTAATTTAAAAAGAAAAGTTGCCTTTTAAGCAACATGGTCAAGTTTTTTGGAAAAGGTGATCTGTTTAGAGGTTATGCTGTTTCTGAAGCTCTTAACTCATTAATACACTTAAAAGTGTACATTGCTTGTCAAGGAAAAGTTTTCAGTGTAATGTTGCATTTATAGCATTCATTTCTGATCTGAATTTGTTCCATATTTCAAAAGAACAGGGTTGTTACTCTCTGCATTTGTGTCTCATGGATGTTGGTCACTTGGTTTTCTTACATGATTCTTCTTGAGAGGAAGATTGTACACAAATCCAGCTTCGGGAGTAAACTTTCCTTTTGGGCGTTTCCTTTCTTCTTTCATGTTTTGTTTTGTATCTTAGGAACTGTTGTTCACCTGTTTTGGTTTGGAATGTTGGATTTAGAATAAAACACAAATGCGACCTCAATAGATAGCTCTGTACAGGAGATTTTGAGTTTCTGTAGCTAGTAGGTATTCATCACTGTAGTATGGATCTACTGAACTTATTAAATTAGTCTCTGCTATTTTTAAAAGTTAGTAAGAACAGTAGTTGGACACCATTATTTAATTTCAGTCACCTTGGCTTAATATGAACTCACAGTTCTAAGCATTTATATGTTTCTTTTCTCTTTAAGAGCAGTGTAAAGTAGTGAATTCTGTGAAGGTACTGATTCCTTTTGAAATCTGCCACACTACTTTGAAACTGAGTGAATTATTTTTCTTCCAAATACACAGTATTTTAAGAAAAACAATGCTGCTTGATGAGCTGCCAGTTCCTTTTTACACCTTACTTGCACTCATTTTAGTTGTCTCTTATTATATAGCATAGTACTCCTTCCAGGAAAGCTCATGCACCTGTCCTAATCGTGTGCATTCATCCAACATTTCGGTTGGATGACTTAGGTTGATTAATGCTTTTTCAGAAGGTTTCTGTTTCTTTAGAGTACTGACAGAAGCTTGATCAGTATCTCTCAGCTATGTGGTTTGAAAACACTCAGAACATACTACCCTGAAAATTCAGGTTCGTTCTAGTTGCAGATGTTATGATCTGTGGTGTCAGAGGACACTGAAGGCTTTGTCCTGTGATCAGTGATACAGGGACCACTTGCTCTGGAAGGGTTATCAACTAAATTGTGATTTAAAGTTGTCTTAATTATGCAGCAGTTTATCAGATTTTTTTTTTTCCCTGCAAAGTACAGGTGGTCTCAAAATGTGAATGCTGCATTAAATAGATACCTATGTATTGTTATTCCAAATTTATTATCATGATTGGAAATGACCAGTTATTATCTTGCTAATGTATCTGAAGTACTGATGATAATGAATATATTATTCAAATCAACATATTAAATGTCTGGGTAATACTGTTTAACCTAATTGCTTGAATTTTATAGTTTGAACTCAGTATTTGATTACTATTGTTTTTAAAGTGAATGTCAGTCACTTGCATTAAAAGTCAAACAAAGTTGCTGTCACTCAAATACTAAAAAAGTATTAGGCTTTGATCTCTTTAGTTTTTTTCAAGTTATTCTTGCAAAATATTTTTTTTTTCTTTAACAAGTGCAAATGTTGCCCTTGAGACTGGAAAAATTGTAAACAAGGGCTTTTGAGTTATTGAGAAGGACTTCAGTTTTTCCTGTGAGTCATCTGACGGGCAAGTTGAAGCAAGAGAGGGACCTGAAATTCTGGCTTTGTAATATAGATAGGACTGGAATGTAACATAAATGTCTAAATCCTAGGTCACTACGGACAGGTGGGTTGGCATGTAAACCTAAAGTACATCTCAAAGCTTTATGATAACTCCTCTTTATGCTATTTTTTCAGTGATGAACATGAGGTAGTTCCTCCTTTGTTTCAGTGTCTGCAGTGGTGTTGGTCATCAGAGAACTGTAGGAAGTGGTAATACCTGTCTCCTTGCTGTAAGAGATCCAGAGTAAAAGGCAAAAGGTAGTTAGAAATGAAGCCTGAATGTAGCAATTGTTGATATGCTGCTCTTTTAGTAGTGCTGTAATTGTAGATATTTAGAATAATAGATTCAGAATTTGATATCCAGAGTTGCTACTATTACTGTATTAGTAGGTTGTAGTACTGCTACTCTTACTGCTTGGTGCTGCGTGAAGCACGTAACTCTGTAATGCTTATGTTGTGAGCACATGCTCCAAACCAGGTGGGCTTTTGAAGGTGTTTCAGGTGCCTTTCAGTTTGGGCTCATTTATCTTTTTATGCATTGTCTTCTTAGAGGCATAGACTTAAGGTTTGGTAATAGCTTTTTGCAGAAGTCATTTAGAGCAAACAAGGTAGATGAGACCTTAAAATGCTAAAGCAAATACTAAGGACTGTGCTTTCTGCTGTCTTCTGTGCTGCTGACCTGTCCTGCAGTTCTAGGCTTGAACGTTGCAAACTTACTGATTATGGCAGCCATACATGTATAGTGAAGACTTTTTAAAACAATCTTTCCAGAAGGTGAATAGAATTATTAATTCAATTTTTCACATTAAATATGGTTAGCATGGAGAATCAATTCATTACTTCTTTTTTAGAAGAAATACTTGTACAACAGCAAGTAGACATCAAGAGCTAATCTTAATTTCTTTTACACTTGATTGAAATATGTCGCTTGAAGTCTGTAGTAGAATGAGAAATGCTACCAATTATGTAATCCTAATGGGTTTTGTTCTAAATTTCGTAAGGGAGATTGCTTTTGTTTTGATAAAACAATTTAAAATTACTTTCTGTGGTATGTTTCAGTATCTTCATGGCATGAAATTCCAGACCTAGCTTTGTAAATGAACCCCAGTCAACTAGAAGCAGTATAAACTGTGTACAAAGCTCCTGTGACTAAGCATGATGTTTGTGTAAAAAGTCAGGCTTTGCAGTTCTGGTTGTGAAATATCTGGAGTATTTTCAATATATTTCAAGATAGATATTTCAGAAGTTGATTTGTCTTGCATGAGGTGAGAATTCTGATTCTGAATGTCTGAGAATTCACAACTTTTCTCTATGAATTCATAAAATTCTGTTTCACTATAGAGCTTTTAGTCTATGAATGAGATTGCAGTTTTATTACCAATACTCAAATGTGTGTAGAAGTTAAAGGAGCAAAGCAAAAATTATCTAATATTGGTTATGATTATAAATTACAATTTAGTCAGCTAAATTAAGCAATTAAAATCAGTCACATGAATGAAAAGCATGTTTATGCTTAGGAATGTTAAACACATTAGTTTGTCACTCACTTCAGAAATTTGATAAAATGCATTTTTTTCCTCAAATATCTTGCTTGAATACGGAAACTGTCATCACAGCTCTAGTTGGTAGTGCCTGCCCTTATCCACAGAACAATACTGTGCATCTTTATCATGTATTTAGTTGCTCTGGTGCTTGGTTGTAGTGCTTTACCACTTTATTTTTTAACTTGTGAAAGAGAGTGTTATTGTGGAGGAAAAAGTTGTAATTGCTATTTATATAATACATGTTTAAGATCTTCTGATTTGGAAGTGTGCAATTTTTTGTTTCCTCCCTTCTCACCTTTCAAGGTGGCTGATAAATATGTTTTTGCAACTTAGAATTATAAAAGACTGAATAACTCAGCATAAAATCTTTTGCCTTAAAGGGATTTGGAACTTTGTCTAAAGTTCCAGTAACTAATAACATAAAATTAAGTGGTTACTGAGCACCTTTCATTTTACATAAACTTGAGTATAACCTCAAAACCTTTTTCTGCTAAGTCGGTTTTTCCTTTTGAGAGGAGGAAAAGTGACTACATTTCTCTGGTAAATTAAAAAAAAGGAATAGTGTCCCTTAAGTGTAAGAATTTCCTTGTCTGCTTAGTATTTTTAACTACAATGTTACTATCTGCAGTGGTGCTCCAACTTAAATGTATCTTTCTCACTTCTAATTACTGCGAAATGGAAGTAGTCTACAGCTAAATTACCAACTTTAAGTGCCTTGGGTAATGTCACATGTAGTCACATCTAATTAAAAGGTATTATTATGGAAATTAGTTGTAGGACTGTATATCCTGAGGATCCTTTGTTATTGGAATATGAGTTTAATGATGTAAACTGTGAGGCTTAGAGGGCACTGCTGGATCCTACAATTAGGTTTTGGAGACCGATTTACACACAGCACAACTTGTTAATTCTCTAGATAAATGTGTCACGATTCCCAAGTAGAGCATGGAATTGAACAATTTTTACTCATCTCCCGGTGTTATTGAAACTGATGTCTTGTCACTGTTCTGAAAACCTCATCTTAGTGAATAGGATGAAACAGATTATTCACTATCTCGCTTAAGCATGCCTACTATTAGATTCTTCACAGGATCTGATTTCCTGAGAGAGTTTCTGTTAACAATCTTTCAATTACTGTTTAAAGGTTTTTATGACCACTTAAAGGAGGGAACTACCAAACGGTTCTGTGGGCCTTAAAATAATTGCAAATGGGAATCTAATGATAACAGAGATTCCCATTTTAAAACCATGAAATTGTTAATTTGTCTATCTTTACAGCTTTCTCACTTATGTTGATAATTCTAAGCAATTTAAAATCCAATTATTTCCAAAATATGAGAGTAATTAGATTAGTGTTTTTACATGAACAGAACATGTAGCATAAAAAATCATTTTGAGGGATATTATTCTACAATTATTTGAAGTAGAATTGAAACTACCCAATTAATATTTTCCTTAAACTTCTGGCATGAAAAGAAGAGTTAATGTTAAAAACAATCTTAAATGTAAAGAAAGCATGGCTTTAGTTTATATTATTATATGCAAAAAGTATTGAGAAAGCAGAAGAGAGCAAATAGTGTACAAACAATAGGTTTTCTGCCCTATTAGGAGAAGATACAATGTTGCTAATTAAACACACTAAAAGAACAAATGTCTATTTCACTAAAGATCTAAAGGTAATATTTATACAAACAACTATGCAATTTATAAACAGTAAAAATTAGTCCAGAAATGGGGGGAGGGAGGCAAAACCCAAAACACTTTTTGCCTTGAGTGTGTTTGACAAGGCATGGCTTTTGTCTCTGCTAACTGATAAGGTCTCTGCTTTGTTGTTGTGTGTTCTTGTATCTTCTGTCTGCTGATCCAGCCTGCAGTGTTGTCAGCTCAGTGAGGAATGTCAGGAGACTGGAGCAAAAGGGACATTAAATGGTTGACACTGAGGGATGGCAGTAAATGAGATGGGAGCTAAATATATAGGTTTGTGACATTCTAGCAGCTGGCTGAAGTCCTGCTGTTTGTTGCTTGGGTATGCTAGCCTTAAAAAGGAAGAGAATGCATTGTAGCACGAGGAAGAAAAAAAACAGCTGGTAGCTTATCAGTCAGCCTTAATGACAGAGAAGGTTAAAGAGTTTGGAAGGACAAACCTTGAAAGAGTACTTTTATTAGTAACATAAAATTTTTAATTTGGTATGTCTAATTTTATAAAACTACTCTAAACCTTGGGTGGTTCAGCGCAAAAAGACATGAATGCTTCGTTTGCTATCTAAATAAAATTATTTTTTAAATTTGCTTATTTACTTTTGATTCAAGCAGTTTGTTAGGTGATTTTTACAGTACCTTACTTTTGATGTTTTCTTGTTCCATAATCGGACTCTTGGAAACAGTTTGATACTTGATTAAGTATCTTGAATGTAATGCTTAATTTAGAAAAAAAGTCTTATTTTTGTCATAGATGAAAACATAAATGCTCTCGAGTGGTATAAACTTTATATATTTTAATCCCCATCTTATTAGAGATACAGAAAAGTACCCTGTGTTTTAATATGATTTTGTTTGATACGCTTTTAAAATGAAAGTTACTGTTAGAAAAAAATCAGTGTAGAATTACTTAAAAGCTTCATATTTGATATGTAACTTACAACAACATTTAGTTCTTTCAGTAAAGGCTGTTTGAATGTAAGCTTGAAATAAGCGCAGCATCTTAGTTGAAAGATTAGTCCTGCTTGATACCGCTTGCTGCTTCTTCATGTCTGAGATTTCTACAGTTTCTTCTCAAGAACCTGTTTAGTTCTTGAACCCAAACTTGATTGTTGCCACTGGCTTACAGCTGTCAGCTCTTCAAGGAGAAGTGAAGAGCAAAACCTGAAGAGCTGGCTCCTCAGCAAGTCAAGTGGTAATGAAGAAGCTTTTCTGTCTTCTCTTTTACTCACAGCAAGTGTCAGTGTTGGTGGCACCCTGACGCTGGGTTAAACAGGTCCCTGAAAGAAGCTGTGGCTAAAGACGTGAAACTACTAAAGGCTGAAAGCCTTTAGTAGAGAGGACTTTGCCTTTTTTTTTTTTTTTTGGTTTGTTTGTTTGTTTGTTTGTTTGAAGTGCTTCCTGTGCAGTGGCATAATCTGACAGGATGGGAAGACATCAGGAAATTGCAGGTTTCCCCTCTCTTAGGGAGAGTTGGGGTGTTCCCTTCCTTAAAGTTGGTTGGAGTGTTTGTAGAAGTGAGGTGTAGCTGAGCAGCTGAGTGTCAGCTGTTAGAAGACTGTGGCAGTGATAGATGGGTCTCATTTTTCTTATTATTAAAAGCTGTTTTTTTTCCCATGATAGGAGCAGCTTCTCCTTGTTACGATAGTACTACCAGCTTGGTTTTCTACCACTTTGAGATGGTCTTGCGTTAATTTATGTGTTTATATATGCTTCTCTATGGGCAGTACTGAAAGAGGTGTGTGAAAGTTCAGGTGGACTGTATGTAGCAGGATGATGCACCAGATAGGGTTTTTTAAAGAGATTAGAGAGATTTGAGCTGCTTTGCTCAGGGAATTTGATGTGCCGTGTTTAGTCAGATTTACTGTTTTTATATACCTCTATGTAGAGAGATTTATGGCTGTGGAGCTATATAGTAATTTGAAAATCTTCTCTCCTGTTTAGTACATGATTCCATTTCTGAAGCGTTGGTTGCCTTTTTCAATTAGCACAGCAGCTCTTTGTGGATCTTCATTTTTAATTTTGTAAGTTGTTTAGGTAAATGCCAGTATTACCTATGTGTTACATTATACAAAAATATCAGAATAAACATCAGCAAAACTAAGCTAATTTAATAAATCTGCCTTTATTCCTTCTACTTACCTAATGCAAGTTTATTTATAGTATTAGCTTTTCTCCAAGTGGTTATTTCATTCTGCACAATAAAAACCAGAAGTACACAGCTTTTATAGCTTTTGTTAGAGGTCAGTAATTTAAGAGTTACTTTTAAATTCTCTCTGCCTTTGTAGTCTTATCTGACTTCCACTGCTTCTCTTTAAAGGAACTTACGGAGTGCAACATCTGCAATATTTTGAAATATCTTGACTGTTCGACAATATGACATAAGATCTTTATGG
Organism: Atrichornis clamosus; assembly: GCA_013400975.1. NCBI lineage: Eukaryota > Metazoa > Chordata > Aves > Passeriformes > Menuridae > Atrichornis > Atrichornis clamosus. The sequence goes on along the minus strand of WBMZ01012006.1, from coordinate 306,506 downwards.
TGGCATTCATTGTCACAAAAAAATGTAGATCTCTCTTTGGATTTGGATCACTTTGTAGCTTCCATCTGAGGGTTCTGTTGTCTTAATGCCAAAGCTATATGGTGGAGCTGTAATTTTGCTAGAGAAAAATAAAAATGGAAGATTTCTTATACAATCCTAGGATTGTAAAGCTCCTTAGTATTCACTTAATTTTGAACTGAATGGTAAATCTCTTGACATAAATGTTTACATCTTGGGATAGTTTTTTAGAAAATGAAATCGAATAGAATATTAATTAGTAGTAGGAATTTGCCAAATCTAGTAGGTTAGGATGTTTATTATTTTGGTATGTTGTTAGATAGACTGATCTACAAATTGGTCAAAGAATTTATGAACAAATGATGTTAACTCTTTAGCAGCTAATCTGGGAAAACAATGTCTTTAAGATTAAAGATACCATCTTTGTGTTAACATAGAAATTTTTTTATTATTATTTTTTTCCACCTTTGATAGCACATGTATACATGGTGTTTAAAAAAGAGTGGAATCTTCTGCCCAGAGGAGCTGAAAATATTTTTTCTGGGAAGACAGCTTTAGTGGTTGAATGTATGGATGAAAATTAAGTTGGTTCCCTAGAAAACATTTTGAAGATACCTGATTTTTAGATGTACAGGAATTACTAGATCCTGAATTCTTATGGTTAGATTTTGATGGCGAGTTCTGACAGATACGTATTTCAAACACATGACAAAAGAACACTGTTGTCTTCTCTAACTAGTTGTAATGCATTCAGTCAACTAGGTGTAGCTACTGCTCAGGTGGTTTTGTCACATTAATTAGAATTAAAGTACTAAAAATGTTATTTAGATAAATATCTAGCTATCATAATAATTCATTAAAAATTTTCAATACCTGAATGAAACAATACCTAGTATTTGAATTAATTGAATTATTTAATCTGAATTTACTCAGGTCCTCTTATAAACTACAAGTTAAGAATTTGGGGAAAAAAGTTGCATATTTCAGTGTATTACTTTTGGTTTTGTTTTTTTAATCTTTCAGTCTGTGCTTTGAGATTTCTTTGTTCTTTAATCAAGAAACCTGTATTACCATTATTAAAATGACTTCAAAAGCAAGCCTGATTTTTTTTTTCATTTTTATAGATCTGATCTAATGTATTTACATGACGTTTGTGAAGCTGTCTGTCAGTTAAACATGCTCTCAAACCCTTCAGCAGAGGTTATTAGAGGTGAATAATGTGGATTTAAAGGATTTAGTAATTCTGTCTAAATCCCAGCTATACTTTTAAATGCTTTTTTTATTTTTTTTTTTAAGGAGCATTTTAAGCTTTAGGATGTGGTTTGCTGGGTAAAAGTGATAGTTTATTGACATCACATGGATAATCTGGTTTGTCTAGCTTACAGCTGCCGTGATCAGAAAGCATCTGGGCTCTTTGAATGATAACCATATCAGTGGCTGATATTCTGCTCAGTCAGGAAAGAATGCGCATAATCTGGTAATTGGCAAGTCAACTCTACCAGCAAAGCTAACACTGCAGAATTGTGGTATGTAAACTGTGGCACCCTTCCTGTACCTGAAGGAAGCCTGCAAGAGAGCTGGAGAGGGACTTTTCACAAGGGCCTGTAGGGAGAGCACAAGGGGGAATGGATTTAAACTGAAAGAGGGTAGAATTAAATTAGCTATTAGGAAGACATTTTTTACTGTGAGGTTGGCGAGGCGCTGGAACAGGCTGCCCAGAGAAGTTGCGGATGCCCCATCCCTGGAAATGTTCAAGGCCAGGTTGGATGGGGCTTTGAGCAACCTGGTCTAGTAGAAGATGCCCCTGCCCGTGGCAGGGGTTTGGAATTAAATTATCTTCAAATTCCCTTCCAACACTAACTGTTCTATAATTTTATGAAATGGAGTAAGTTGATACTTCTGTTTTAGGATGGTTGTGTTGCTGTGGTCTTGGGGCTTTAATTGTATGGCGGTGCTTCATAAAAGCAGTTTAGTTTTTATTGTAGCAAGCAATATATCTATTAAAATTTATCAACCAGTTAATATAAGCTCAGTTTTCTATCTGAAATTACATGGTGTCCTGTTTATTTTGGCACATTCCAGAACACAATTGGAAGTAGTATTTAATTTGTTAAATAATGTTATGATGCCAGAATACAGGTACTAGCAAAGAGAACTTAATGGTTGAGTAGGACTCACAGCTACCCTTTGAAAATGTAGTACCTGTTACTCTTGTAATTAATATAACTACTTTAAGCGAGAAAATCTTAAATTAAAATAAGTCCAGATTTGTCATATGAAAAAATCCTAAAAGTTCTTATTTATTGTGCCACCTGTTTTAATGTCACTTAGAGAACATCACTAGTAAGAAACAGTAATAGATGAGCAATTGTTAAGGTGGACCAAACTTTGACCATCCTTTATGATCAAGTAACACGTATTGCTAATGGCCAGGAAGGGAAAGCAGCAATTTTAATTCTACAGAGAACAAGGTGCTAAAATTTATCACTGATTCTTTACTGTTTTATTAGATTTTTATTGGAAAACAGGTAAATTTATATCAGCATTTCTTATTAAAGATCACGTGCAGAGTCTGTGTAGGCAAGATCTGTTTACTAACAGTCCAACAAACGCTAAATACTGTGCTCGGTTTGGGTGAGACAACTGCCTTGCAGCATGTGTGTGTTCGTTCAAGAGATTTTATTCAGTTCTGAACATAATGTAAACAATGCAGTGTCTGAATGGTACTGCTGGCACCAGCTTTCTAGATGAGGTGAGTTAGAGGTTAGACAGCATTGAGGAGGACTGACTCATTCATGCCATGAAACATAAATACCCCAGTTCTTAGAACAGAGGTTTAAGGTGTTCTCACCTGCTCCACATACTGCTTACAAGTAAGCTTGATAAACTTTTTGGAGATCTTTCTCCTTTCTGGACGTCTCATAGAATCTATACTGTTCTGATTGACTTAAGAAGCTGTACCTAAAAGCCCAATTAAATAGAATGTAATTTAAAGGAATTTAACATGTCACCAAAATTACTGCTACATGAACTGCATTATGTAATACCTAAGTTAAATGCAGTTCTGGGAAAGAGTAAAAGATATAGGTATTTGTATGGAGAGAACTCATTTACTCTGTTACTAGCTGAATTTTTCATTGGAACCTCTGCTGTGTGTAACAGGCAAAACCTTTGCACAAGTGTGTTCTTTTCATTTTCCTCCAGATGCTGATATTTTTGTATAGTATGTCACAGACTTAAAACACTGAATGTTAACTTTGTTCTCCTGCTGCATAAACACTGTGTTTTAGTAAAATACTTCAATTATGTTCATATCCTTTGTTTTTGCATTAATACATGTTCTACAGATGTTTTTGAACTAGACTAAGCTGCTCTTACTCCCACAACGATTACCAGTTCTTTTTCATACCCAGACAAGTTATTATCTGGCTTTGATGTTGAAAAGTGATTATGGTAACTGAATTAGGAGCAAAACAAACAAAAACCCCCACCCAACCCTATAATCTTTGTTTGAAAAGTATGCAATGTACTAAATAACGATGGAACCAGTCTTAGTGAGTTACATATGTACTGAAAACGATACTTAGCCATTTACTAAACCAAGGAAAGGAGGAAGTCTTTTCCTTACCTCCTTTTTTCACCAGCGATAAAGATGTTGTTTTCTTTGTGACAACTCAAATTTTAGAGAATTGGAACTACTTTAAATACTTGAGCTGTAGTGACCCTGTTATTAAATATTGGTGATTAAATTGCTCACACTTGAGGTAATCTCAGAGGTATTTCAACTGATCTGCTAAAGTTTCGATTTTGTTTATCAAGCACAAAAGTACCTAGTTGAAAATGACAGATCCTAATTTTCTGGCGGTTTATATTCTGTATTTTGTTCTCCAGTACCTTAATGGTTTTATTTTTAAGTGATGAAGTGATTATTTAATGATAATTTGTATGCATAAGTTGCTTACGATACAGCATTTCTAATTTACTACGTGATCACCTAAATGCTTCAGTAGTTCTCATTTAGCTTTGATTATAGTATTAGAATGGTGTATATCAGATACACACAACAAATATAGTGTATATATTTAACATAAGCAGATTATACGTGTCACGCTGATACTCGCTACGTGTATTCTTTGGCCTTTACTTAGTTATTTTGCTTAGAAAACATGCCATATTTAGGAATGGGGGGAATGTTTCTCATACATTGTTGTCTTCAGCATCTATTACCAGTCATGAGTGGGTTTGGCAGTGACTTGAGGGTAAAAACTTCACATGCTGTCACTAGCAGTCTTAACAACTACCTAAAGTTAGTTAGTATGTAAAAATTAACTTCCAAATATGGTTACTATTGTCTATATTCACTGTATTGACAATGATAATACCATCTGCTTTGTCAGCCTCCTCTCCCTTTAAAATCTCATCAGATAATCTCTTCTTCTTAACTATGCTAAACATTTGCCAAATTCCACTGGAATGCATTTAATCCTCAGAATACATGCTAATGCAGTTCATGAAAGATGTCACAATTTCAACATTATTCTTGAAACATTATACTTTTCCCACTTGATTTCTTAAATGTGTACAAGTGGCTGTTTATGTAAACTTCACCTTCTTTGGTTTTAGTTAACCTGTAATGTCACTGGGTAAAATGTGTATGGGATGCACTTGTTCTTATTTGATAGTAGTTCTTGCTTCAACAAAAGCTGTGTAGCTATTTTCTGTTGTGATAAGTGTGGTGTTGAATCAATGAAAATACTTAATAAGGCATGAAATATATCTGAGGTTTTCTCTTCATGGAAAAAGCATCTTTCTATTTTGTTAATCTCAACCTACCAAAAAATGTAGTGGTATCATCTTTTGTATGGGGTGAGATAGTGGCAACTGTTTCAAGTATTTAAAGAAAATATTTTGACTAAAAGGAGGGAGTGGGCGCTGTAAATATTAACTGAAAGGCTATATCTTTAATCTGTCCCTGCTGTTACGTTACTGGCAAATTATATGTGTACCGGTGTACATGTAAGTTCTCTTAAAAGTATGTGTTTGTATAAATACATGTACGTATACATACATGTACATCACTACAGCTGTGCTTGTAAAAAACCCCCAACTAAGCAAACCCAGTTCCCCCCTCAAAAACAACAAAAAAGCTAATTTTCTAACAAAGTTGTCGTTGTGAAAATAGTTATATGGTCATGGTATACTAATTGAATAAATACTGGAAAATGTTATTTCAAGAAAGCTTATTCAGTGTAAGGTAAGGTAAATTTCCCATTTGTTATTTCTTTTTCCCCTGTAAAATGTTTCAGATTACTTTCTCAAAAATTCAGTCTCAAAGGTACCTATCTATAATTTTATGCTACAAGTTTTGTTTTCTTATTAAACACTAAACTACCTAACTGAAAGTATACAATCTTATCTTAATGTTTAATATGCTATATTTTGTTTTCTAATATCTCAAGTGGTTTTATACTGCTTCAAGTTAGAGGCTTTCAAAAAATCAAATCAGCCATGTGTATCTAATTTTTTTTATGATTATCTAAAACTTGGCTGAAAGCAATTCAAGCTTTTTCTGAGAAATGCAGCAATACTTTATGAAAAAGTAACTGTATTACCAGTATAATGAAACAATATTATTTTTAAAATAAAAGAATTTTTAAAAAATCAATCCTGTTGGCTAATTTTGGTGGGTCAGTGAAAACTTGTATTGGGTTCAGAATTTCATCTTGTATTTGTCATAGCATAGTGCTGTCTACCTTCTACTTTAGTACTTCCAGCTTGTTTTTATGTAAATGTTTCAAATAAATGCATTAGCTGATTTTCTTCATGAAACAACATGCATGAAAATACATCCTTGAATTTAATTGTATCTTTAAGGATTTATTAATCCTTAGGAGTAACGTTAATTTTGCTCACAAAGAGTATTCACATTAAAGAAACACCTTCCTGAGTGTCGTCACATTCATCACACTTTGTTTTGAACGCCCTCGTTGTCTTGCAGTTCCTTTGTGTCTCTTCATTACTTCATTTCCATGGCTGGCATTTTAGCTTGTGATCCTGTCAGATTAAGTTGTCTCCTAAATGGTCTTGGAGTAAGACTATTGTGATCTGAAGACACAGGAGGTTTCCACCGACGTGGCTAAACTGTCTGTCAGCATTGCTGCTTAAGATAGAATCTCCATTATAACATCCAGTGTTCAGTTGCTTCTTAACTTTGACATATTTTAACCACCGAACCCTGCAGAGTCCTGATCTTCAGATGCTTTTTATATTTGGTGTGGAAAATTGTATGAAAATGAAATGAGCGGTCAGTGCTGCTCTTCATGCCTTCAAAAAGCGAACTAATCACCAGGGTATTTGAAACCACATTTTTGGGATGCTTTAGTTTGTTTAATGTATCAGTATGCAATATGAAAGCTGATTTGAGTATGGAGAGTGCTGAATATAAGGTACAATTTTCTCTCTTGATGAAAATCCACTTTCAGCTAGTAGAGTTATGTCCAACATATAACTGAGCTCTAAAATAAAATTGGGAAAAAAATATGGAAAAGGGCAGGACTAGGCTGCTCTCTAACTGATTTGGAAGTCTGAAGTTTTCCTGTACTGTTATGGTTAAAAAGAAGGGAAATATGTCAAGGTAGTCTCAAAATGGAGAACTTGTTTTCGTATATGACATGGCTATACTGAAGTTGATTTCTACAGGCAGTTAAGAATGAAGTAACATCATCAAGAGTTTTTATGGTTACAAGTACAAGTTGTAGTAATTACAGTGGGGTTTTTTAAGGAAATAATAGAATTTGTGTGATTTTCCTAAGTTGGGAATCAGAAGATGAAACCAAATGCCAGATTACTAGAAACATAGTTATATTCCAGAGTATTTGTTATGAATCATTGGTAAGGAAAGAACTCCTTTTTTGTGTGTTTAGATTTTTTTTTTCTGAATATAGCTGCTTTTTATTGTGTCTTAAAGTATGCTTAAAGTCAACATGAAGTGTAGAGCATCTTTTGGTTTTAGTGTAATGAGGAACTCTACTGAGGTTTTCTTGAGACTTTCCTTAAGATAATGTTTAGGCTATGTATGAAAAGTACTCAAATATGCACTGTACCTAAGGAACATAAAAGCTTTTTAAGACTTTTCTTGTTTTCCTTAAGTTGAAATAGACTTGAAGAATAGCTTGTTTTGGCTTTTTTCCAGTGATAAGAAACTTACTAAACATTGATTTTGCAGAGTAAGTCACTGGAACATTTGCTAATAAGATGGTCAAATAAATTAGTTTTTAATTGAGTTAAATAATTGTTTAATTAAATGCATGTGTTTGTGTTCTTTCTTGCTAGATTTGGATATTTCAATCAAATCAGGTTTTTCAAATTCATCTGCAGTAATAAAGTAGTTTTTATTCATAAGATAAATTAGATCTTGCCCTATCTTATTTTCATGTTTCAGAGGAAAACACAAAAGTCACAATGGTAATAAGAAATTTAGTACTACTGGACTACCTGAAGTTCCTTGGATTTTAACTTGCATGGAAAGTTCCTTAAACATTTACTGTAAAAACCAGACACACTTCCCTGCAGCCTTGTATTAATCAGCAGCTCTGAGTCTTTAGCAGAGTTCATTCTTGCTTTTCTTTACTACTTTTGTTCTGCGTGTGGGGGCTAGTGAGGCAAAGGAGGACTGTAAAGGTACCTGGTCTGCTTAAGAAATAGTTGTTCTATGCTCAGAGAATACAAGATGTTTTTATCAGGGAATTTCTGATGCAGTGAACTTGTTAGTTAGGTCACCAGATGGGAATTTTGTCGACTCTTGGGAGTATCAGTTGCTGCAGAATAATCATTAATATTCTAGACTAGATACAAGCATTAAGATTTAGAGCAACTTTTTTTCCTAATACATTTGTTTCTGCTTAAACACTTTGAGTAACAAAGTTCCTCATGTACAGTCTCCCAACATATGCTGTCTGTCTCTTTTCTTTAAGGGTGGGTATTTTGGGCATCTGCTCAAAGAAAAGCAACAACTGTTTTAGACACCAGCAAGATCCGGTAGTGTTTTGTACGTGCTGAAAACTCCAAACTTGGAAGGTTAGCAAACTAAGGGAATGTGAGTGATCATGCAGTGAAACAGGCAGAGAGGGAGAGCAACAAGGATGCAACTGGCTGGAACTTCAGCACCTGAGCTCTTATAAACACTCTTAATTCTTGGCTTTTTATGAATATTGTTCATGTTATATACTTGCTGGTTCCCTCCATTGTTTCTAAAGGGTAAAGGTTTCTGGGTGGTGCATGGGATGCCCTTCTGTTTGTGTGTAACAGAACACTTTCATCTGGAGGTTGTTCCTTTAGTTCTTGTTTTGAGTTGAGGAAGATTTGAACATGTGAAAATAAAACTTTGTTCAGCTCTTTTAAAAATATCCAGGAAAACAATTGTCAAATACCACTAGTGAAAATGTTACACATAAAAATATATTGAGTATAGAGAGATGTTAATTGTTGTGGAAGGAAAGACTGACTTAATTTGATTGCTTTTTATATGTTGTTGATGTAGAAGCAGTTAATTGTAGCATGGGTCACTTCTGCTTAATTTTTAGCATAATCTCTCTTTTCAAGATGTGTGAGGTTAGATACATTCAAAGTAGTGCAGTCTTAAATAGGTCAAATTGATTTTTGACCCACTGCTGTTTCTATACTAGCAATTCTCTGGGGGTAAGGTGAATCCTACAGTATTAGACAAATGCCAAGTGAGAAATGGTGCCAGAAATTGAAGGGAAATACTCTTAGCTTTGTCTCTATACAAATGTTAGAACAAACAGTATTCCTGAACACAGGTGTGTTATTTATAGAGAAACACAAAGCAATGAAGAGTATGGGTGAGAGTATGAGACAAAGAGCATGAGAAATGTTGAGCTAGATGTTGAGAATGGTCTTTTGAATTTGTCAGATGTCTCATTCTGATAATTCTGTTTGATAGTCTAGCTGGCCTGACAGGTCAGAGAATCAGTAGCTGCAGATACAACTGGATTCTGACAAAACTTTTGAGATCGTCTAATTTGAAGGTTTACTCTGTGTTCCTGAGTTGTGATCTTGCTGGTCTCTGCTCTGTCTCCCTGACAAAAAAGAGTCAGAATTATTTTTTCATATGAGTCCTGAGCTGGGACTTTTAAGATGGTTGTCTGAGGACCTGAATACTGACAGTGATACATCGGTACAAAAGGTAGAGGATCATTTGTATTTGGATTGTAATTGGATTAATCAGTGATAATTGGTTACTGATGAGTCAGTTAACACTGCACCTCAGGTGGAGTTCTGCAGAATTCTGCTTTATCTTGTATGTCTAACACATTGAGGAAAACTTGGTTGCTAGGACAGAAAGTATACTTAATAATAAACAAGTAATTACCAAATGCTTTTAAGGTTTGGAATTTTAATTGTGTCTTGAAATTGCTGTGTCTGAAGTCAACCATGTGGAATTCATGACACAAATGTAAAGCAATATCTCATTGTAGGGAGGCCTAAAAGTTGCATATGAGCACAAAATTAGGGAAAGGGATCGAGGGTAAGGGAGAAGAGTATTTGGGGTCAATGAATGTTGAAACAAACGTAAGAACTGAATTTTTGAGAGAGGGAAAGAAGCGGCCTGAGATGTGTTAATAAGAATGTGGTTTGTAAGATATAATTGTTCTGAGTAGCGTAATCTTGTTGAAGACTCAGTTGAAGTATTGCCTTGTCTAGGCATCCAGCTTTTAGAAATGATAAAATTGTAGGGCCCAAGAGAGTCAATGAGATCAGTGGGGTTTGGAAGTAATAGGTATCCAAAAAGACTCAAAGTGTTAATACATACAGTTGGGAAAGAAAAGTCAGGATTGAGCTGCCTTGGAATAATTTATGAAAGCTCTTTATAAGGAAGATATCCTGGGAATGACTGGCAAAGGAACTGACTTAACATTTAACAAAAGGTGTTGCAGTTTAAATCAGTGATGTCTCAACTAGATTTTTCTAAATAGTGTTCAGACAACATCAATAGAGTTGTAAACTTGAGACTCATACACATTCCTCCTTTTTTTTCTTATTGTCCTATATTGTTCAATTTTTTCATTTTTATCCAGATTATTTTATTTGATTATTCTTTTAGTTATATCCAAATTAATGAAGCATTAGAGGCTGCTGTTTTTCTTGAGAGATTGAGAATATGACAATAGTCAGCTTGTGTGTTGGTTAAAATACTGATGTAAAGCCAGCTTTGCAATATTATTTTAGCATTATCAGTGGAATGGCATAGATATATCAAGTTTAGTGTGCAGGACATGTTTTTGTGGAAAAAGACAAGTAAGATGCTGTTTATGGGACAATTTTGGTATTAAACATCAAATGTGTGACATACAAGATTTTAATCTTATTTCAGAACTAAACTTCATTACTTGTAGCTAGTTCATTGCTTTACCCAGGCTTAGTGAATGTTCCTTAATTTCTTAGGATTCACAGTTTCTGTGTGTGTTCATAAGTTCCTTTAGTCTTTATTCCAAACCACCTCACCTCCCGACAGTTGATTCAGACTTCTTAATGTCTTTGTTTTCTGAGCTTGCAATACTAAATAACTTTGGGAGTATATATTCCCTATGAATAGTTTAGCCACTGTGAAACACTGTTAATTTTGTTGAAGAACTTTAATTTGCTTGTGTTCATAATTTCTGCTCCCTTTTATATCATTTCTGGTCTCTACAGTTTTATAAGGATTTCAAATATGTTGTACTCAAAACCAGTTTTAATTAGCTGAGGAAATGAAAGCCAGCAACTTCTTCACAATTCCATGGAACTTTGTTTACCGTGATCTAAAATATCCAGACTTACGTCCTTACAGCAGAGTTTATTCTCTTAGTATCTTCTTTGAATTTAATGTTCAGTCTGAAATGTCTTAGTTTATCTATCCTTTGAGCTGTGCTTCATCTTTGCACTGCAGTTGTCACAGGATACTGCTGTATGTTCTCAATGCTACCATCACTTAGTGCTTTTTTTAAATTTATGTCAATTTCCAGAATGTGTGATTGAAAATAATGAAAGGGGACAAAGCTGTTTAAAATGACTAGGAAATAATGTTATGTATGGCTAAATGATGGTATTACTGTGTTAAGTGTAGGTAGGTGGCTGTCTGTTGGAGTTAACCAATCGAACATGAAATACTTGCTTTATTTGTATGTACAATTGAGTAAATGATACAGCTTCCAAAAAGTGATGTGCTTTTGTTGTGTCTGCATATACACATAAATTTTTGTATATACATACTTTATATATAATGTGTCTGTATATATATTTGAGTGTTTTTAAGAAATGTTGCCCATGAAACCTAAAGTGAATATGTAAGAGGCCTCATTTTTTTTTTGAAGGAAGTGCTGTGGCATGGGTAGGTAATGAAGTTTCTCTAGATGTGCTTCCCAGATTGAGCCCACCAGAACTACAGGTGAAAAAGAATGTTGTCTGCAGGCTCCTTAGCTGCGGGCAGGGAGCAGCTGAATAGTGGGTGTAGGGGCCTTTCCTGAAGGTCCTGTGCGGATTGGAGCTCACCTGGCGCCCGAGCATTCCCACCACATGGACGTGGTGTGAACGTCTGGTGGTGCAGCCAGCCCCCGTGTGTTTCCTTGATGTGATGGACGTTGTTGGCTTATGGCTGAGCATGTCTGGACCCCTTAGAGGTGAGGGAGGGTGACTTGTGGTTTCTGTAAGAGTTCATACAATTAAATGAGGAGCAAGTTAGGGCTGCCACTGCTGTAGACTACGCGATGTTAAAAGACCAAATTTCACCTGAAACCTGTATCCCCAAAAGCTGGGGTCATGTAGGTACTTAATGCATGAAAACAGTGCTTAACCCGTTTTTCAACCTCAGGCATTTAGTGTGGTGTTCTAAACCATTATACACATGATATTTTTGGACACAGAAATAAATCTTGTTAAATTTTTAATTAATTTTCTTTACTTGATTTTATAGAAATGATTTTTTCTTTTTTCAGTTTAACTTTGTTGGAAGAATCCTTGGGCCCAGAGGACTAACAGCTAAACAGCTTGAGGCAGAAACAGGATGCAAGATAATGGTCCGAGGGAAGGGCTCGATGAGGGACAAAAAGAAGGTAAGCTTTTGAAGGGTAGTGTAGTTTCAGATGCATAATTTTGTTTTCTAATGGAGGATAAGCTCAGGTCTCCAATTCTTACTTGTTGTGTTCTAACCATATACTTTTTCATTATCTAGTGTCTTATGCAGACTTAATAAATAACATAGGCTATCCTGAAGAAGTAAAATGTACGTGCTCCACAATGCTGCAATAGGGAGTCTAACTACCAATTATAAAATATTCTTAAGTAATAAGTAACTTAAAATTGTGTCATGTTTCACAAGGTGAAAGTAAAAATTGAAGTTAAATGTATTTTTTAAAAAAAGAACTGTTAACCTCAAGGTTTTATTAATAACTTTCTTGTATTGAATTAATGTAATGATTTGTGCAAGTAGTGGGGACTGAGGAAAAAAAAAAAGTTAAGTGTATTTTTGGCAGTCAGTTTTGTCTGAGTGAACCGAATAGCACAGTGTTTCTGGTTTTGTTTTGTGTTCAGGTGTAGTTGCAGAGTCATAAGGGCTGTTCTTGGCTTGTCTTGTAATATGCATGCTCTGCCCATATAAACAGGGAAACTGCATGGTAGAGCCTTCCTGAGCAGCAGGTTGCTCTCATGGTAACTCTGTTTTTCTAGGTTTATTTCCTAGCTATGTCCCTCCACCTCTGGCTACTGCTGCTGAAGTTACATCAACATCTCCACTGTCACTTTGGATGTTTCCTCTTTGTTCCCAAAGTATTGTTTCTTTTGGTTCTTTCTTAGGACACCCCCATCTTTTCCTTATCTGATTGGCCACATAATTCTGTTGGTACATATATAGTACTTAACAATTGCAAAAGCTAATGTCTACCCAGTTAAACATCTCTTCCTGCTCAGAGCTTATATAACCGTGTCACTTTCAAATTTCGTTTAATGCCTCTTGTTTTCATAATCTGCTGTAGTACTGTCACCACCCTTTCTCCTCTTCTTGTAGGTTTTGGAGTTTGTGAAATGTCTGTTACAGAACCACAGAATGGTGGAGGTTCCCCTCCTCAGGCAGGGTCACCATGTCCAGGTTGCCGAGGACCATACCAGATGGCTGTTAGGTGTAGTGGCCTCCCACCACTCTGCTTCAGAACTGGTCCTGCTATTGGCTCTTGCCTCTTTCCCTGATGAATTGTACTTACAGATGAACTCCCTAGTCTTGCAGTGCAAGATGATCAACTTTACTGACAGTCTGTGCCATTTAATGATAACTACCTTTTTAAATTTTTTCAAAGGGCTTCTCTCTTTTCAGGTCGTACTTCAAAATGCTAATACACTTCAAAGTGTAAAATAGTATTTTTTTCATGGAAGATTAGGAGATGCAAATTCTTTTTTAAAACCCTTTCCTTGCTCTAGAGTCAACATTGTTTAGAAAAGTCAGTATTCAAGATTGAGTTTTTCACTGAATGATTTGAAACTGGGAGGAGATAAGAGATACAGGTTGATTTGTATGTATTTTTTGTAAGCATATTTTATATCTGCAAACCTGATTTCTCAGTGCTAATTGTAAAAACACTTTATAGGTTGTGGGAAGGAATTAATTACTAAAGCAGTATCAATCTTACGTGACAACTACATGGTACTAAATACCATCTCCTTGAATAAACTGACCATATACTTCTCCTACCTTGCTAGTGGTTGAAGGAGCCAAGAGAACATATAAAGACTGAGATGCTGGAAAATAAACCATCCGGATACACTGTTAGAGAATTTTACTTTGCTATGTGATCCTGTGAAAAGAAGTAATGAATTAGAAATCTTTGTCACATGGCCAAAACACTTGAACTGGCATCATGTCTTGAAACTTGCTGACAGATTCCTCCCAGAAACCAGGGGAAATTCTCAAATTGTTTGTATCTGAGGCTCAGCTGGTAATCAGAATGTCTCTCTAGGCAGCTTTCAACAAATTTAAAATCAAAACCTTAATTACTGAGAATATTGTGATTAGAGCCTAGGGGTGTTTGAAGGAGATTATTGGGGAGGGGAAAAGGATTGCAGGCATTCATCAAAAGCTAATGAACGTGTAACTTTATTAGGACCAAGGCTCTCTTTTTTTTTTTTTTTTTTACTTAGTCTGAAGGCACCTTTTATTAGGTAGAGAAGAAACGTAGTAACTTGCACATCAGTTAAAGATTGCACTTAGTGAAGACTGTCCAATGATGATAAGCAAAACATTTTTTTACATCTCCCTTGCTTGTACGAGTTCCATAAAGCAGGCATTGACACACCCATAGTGAGTCAGTCCTGTGCTCTTTAACACATGACCATTAGCTCACTTTAGGGGGATATGAAGCCTTACAGCATCAGACTGCTGGCTTGTGTCAGCCTGTCAGCTCAGGCTGTTTTTTTCCCATTTCTTCCTACTTTTAGACAAGAATCTCCCCTAAAACAGTGCATGATGAGAGAGCATCATTCATTTTTACTTCATGAGAAAGCATCTTACTATGATTCACAGAATTTTTTCTTACAATTGGTAATTTCAAAAGAAGGGCAAGCAGCTAAGCAGTTCTAAATTTGAAGAACTTTGTGCCTCATCCTCTAACAGCTTCAAATCTGTTGCACTTCACTCTGTATTAGATAATTTGAACTGATTTGTGGTTTCTGACCTACTTGTTCCAACTTACTTGTTTCTACAACCCTGTTCACCTTGCAAGCAGATGTTATGTAAGGTTTCATGAAAGACAAGCACTCACTTAGTACAGGTCTTGACCTCTGGCTTTTGCAGAGTTGTTGCAGTAAGAGCTTAATTCCATTTCTTTGAACTGTCCAGTTTTCTGTTTTTATAGTGTGGCTAAAAAGGAATTAGAAAAACCCTGTCCTTGGTACCTGCAAAAAGTTTGAGGAAAATATCAGAGTGGAAAAATTCCGCTGTCCTGTGATCAGGATATTTTATTATAAATTTAGATGCTGTACAGTATTATATATTTGTAATATTTTGATACCTTTTAGTCTGTGAAATATCATCTGATACACTTTGATTTCCAATGGAAAGCCTTAAACATTCATTGTAGCTGTTAAGAGTGATGTTACTGACATCAGATAATATGTATGTTTTGTTAAACAAGCCCTATTATTGCTACACTAATTACAAGATGCTTAACTTTTAGATTCTGTGAAAAGTACTGTGTGTGAACAAATCAAAAAGGTGTGGTACTGATACATATGTTGAAATGAAATATATTTAGCATATGGTAGCAAATGAAGTTGTGCTGTGTTTCAACATGGAAGGTGGACCAGCCATCATTGTGCTTGTATTCTGGGAGTAAATAGCTTGGCTCAGGCTTGTTGACTCTAGCCAGTGCCTGTGCACACAGATATGCTAATGGTGCTTGACAGTTTCATGTATCTGTGTTAACAAATCATGATTTGGAATGGCAATTTAAAAGAATTTTAGATCTCTTTGCAGAGGTGGGGTTTTGTCTCTTTGGCAATACTCTTAGCAATAGCAGGAGGAAAATACTTCAAGTGACTGGGGGCATAGGCCTGTGAAAGTGAAAAGCAGTTCTATATACATAATGTGTGACTAGAATGACTGTCCTTTTATTTATTAAAAAAAAAACCCCTTTTTGACAATGCTGGTGGAATTTGTGGAGGTGAGATGCTTACTTTTACGTTCAGAACTGTATCTAGCAGAATGCCTTGTCAATGTCCATCCCTAAGGGTGCTGTTTACTAAAATTGACGTCTAGTTACTGGAAACTGACTGACTGACTGAGACAGTGTGCAGCAGCAGCTCAGCGTGTTTGAAATGCTGGATTCTACTCGTTAAATTCTGTTGCAAATGAGAGCTGCAACTGTCTGTATAAGGGACTTCCATTCACTTTTATTTTCTATCAACTTCTGTGGCTATACACAAAAAGTCATTGTATGAGCAGGCTCCTCAGCTTAGATTGAGGTATAACTTAAACAGCGTGTATCTTGAATCTACTGCATTCCGGTTATAAACCAGGAATAGAAAACCACTGAAGGCATTCAGAATGAAGCATTTAAGATGCTACCCTGGGAACAGTTAACTTCAGCTTCCAGCTTCTTCTTCTACAGTAACATTTCCTCTAAACACACTTTCTCATAAGTATGTACGTTTTCATTAAGTTTGCTTCCTCAAACTGATTAGACTTGGGAGACTTCTTTCATACTTAATTTTTGACCACTGCAATAATTGGCCTTTTATTTTTAAACTAGCTCTAAACTAAAAAGTTTTGTTCATGTAAGGTTACACATTCGCTATATCACAACTGCTATTTTAATAGATAAGAATGTATCATAAGTTGTATGTAAATTTTTATGTAGCTGTGTGAAGAAAAATGCTCTAGCTTAGAATCCAAACCTAAGAATATACTTGGTGGTTGATACTGCTTTGCCTTCCTAGAGGCTCATTGTAAAACATAAGATGTAATGAAAATGTTTTTGATTGCTTGTAAGTTAGTATTTTTTTTTCAGTAGCAAGTACTTCAGAAAGTAGTTCCAATTTTAAAACCTTCATTGCATTTGTAGCTAGCTATTTTGAATACAGGAGAAATTGTAAAGTTGGATTTTATTATTATTATTTTTATTAAAGAATTGTTGAAGCATGGCCTTTTTCCCTTTTCACAGACAAAACAGAAGTCAGTCGAGTTATATGGTGATATTTGAGCAGTGACCCTCTCAAGAGTTGGCAGTATTAGCTAGTAGCATAAACAAAGTCATCACAGAAAAAAAAAAGTCCTCTTATCAAGGTACTGATGTTATTCACATAACTAAATGCTAAAGACTGTCTAGAAAAAACTATACTGGAAAGAAGTAAAAATTCAGCAGTGTTGAAGGTAATCGATAGTATTTCTTACTGAAAGCAGACTCCTTTCAAGACTGTTCATGAGGATTTTGTAGTCCAGAGTTTCTGCAGTATTATCTTTGGAATCTTAAACCTGCATACATCTTTTCCTTAAGTAAAAAATATTCAAATCACATTGACAGTAGTGAAGAATGCAGGCACAACTAGCATAGTTATGTATGGGAATGCAAATTTCACGAGAACGTTTTCCTGAAGTTTTATATAAGATTTGACAAACGCTTCTTATTTGATGTAATTCATTGCAAGAGTATTTTCATAGCAGCCAGGGGAATGCTCTTACTTTCAAGAGCAGAATGATCTTACTTTGAAGGAAAAAAAAATTAGGTGCCTGAGGACCTTAAAAATTATTACAAGGCAATATTAGTTTTTCAGAAAAAAATTACTGATGCGTGTCTGATGCAATGCATCTTTTAGATGGTTTATTTCATACATACTTTTGCCCTTTATTGGCTACATACCAAATATATCCAGTATATATTGGATATATTTCTGCATTAGTTCAGTACAAAGTTGCAGCTTCGAGCAGATTTTAACACTACTAAGATGCGGGTTTTCCTATGAAATGTGGAAAGCAGCTGAAGCCTTTGGCTATGATTAACTTCGCTATCAAAAATTCATTATATCTCATTTTGTTCTGAGAGCAGTTAAATTGGTTATTGAACTAATTAAATATGGAAATAACTGACTTTAACAAAATACTTCTTTAATACCATTAAATACACTGGAAACTGTAGACTGGAGAGTGTAATCAAAGCCCTGCTAGTTGAAATCAACTTGTATTATGCTTTCCTTTTATTTGTTTTTCTGTCAGTTCTCTATGAGGAAAAAACCTTATGATCAAACGGCGAGAGAATCTAGATTATCTTGAAATTGGAGAAAAATAGCATAAAGTGTAGTGGAAAAAGTATATCAAGGGAATCTTGAATCATTGCCTGAACATCTGTGTATAAACAAGTCTGGTTTATAAATTAAAATGCTATGTCTTTTGAACAGGAATTGACTCATCTTATTCTGTACTATAGTAGAAATTCTCTTTCTGCAGAATTACTCCTAAACTGTTGTTAGGTGGGAAGCACAGAGAGTGTTGTGTTGTAAAAGGTTGACTAGGCTACAGCTCACAGCGTTTGTATCTGGCATTTGAATAGAAGTTTTGAAAGGCTTGGGGGACTATGCATACTGAATTGTTTTGAGATACTGACAAAATTGTCTGCAAACATCTATCTACTTTTTACTTCATCTAGCAAAGTAGTGAAGCAAGGCTAAATCGTGACAATCTACTGTAACCTGAAACATTTTTCGTACTAGTATTTCTAACTTTCTTGATAATTAATGTTGTGATTAATCTTGCTTACCAGAAACAATTCGTATTCAGGGTTGCATTTTCAGTGTGTTTGTTCAGTATTGTGGAACTGTGCTTGCAATTCTGTGTGGGAAAGACCATACTTAGTTTGAGGCTCATGGGAATTTTCTCGTGCTGCGTGCAGATTGAGTCTACTTACATGCAGGAATGGAGTTAGAACTTGTTGATCCGGGGGAAGGCAGCATGCCTGTGTGATTCCTGAGTAGCTCTCAGTTCCTGGCAGTTCTTGGTTCTCCATATATTTTGGGTGGCTGCTGGCAGGCAGAATGCAGGCAGGTGGTTGTTTACCAGAGTGGATATGGCTCCTCAGGGTCAGATTTAGCAATTTTATTGAGACCTGTAGAAAGGCTCTTTAGCATAGAGTAGAAGAGTAAGCACAAAGTAAGATAGCACTATTGCTGAAACCAAATGCTTAAATTACTAATTGAACATTTAGAAGATAGAGATATTTGATTTTCTGCTATTTTATTGCTTTCCAAATAGAGACAAGTAATCTGTAGTGTTTCATTGTGGCAAGATAGCGGATTCCTTGTCAACTGTATGATAACAATCACAAACTGTAGTTCCTAAAATAATGACTGAGTGGTTTGCCATTTAAATGTGTTTCTAGATGGTGGCAGTTTTTCACTTTTCTTAGGTTTTCGGGTTTAGTATTAGCCTTTGTTATGCCTGGGCTTGGACTGAAATGGATGTTACTAATCCCAGGCTACTCTTTGCTGTATGTGGCCTGCAGTACAGTGTATTAAGCATATGGGTGAAATTCAGGTAGCTGTGTAGCTGTTAATAGTTATGTGGTAGGACAGTATTCTCACTTTACAGTTTATCCAGCAATAGTTGCAAGATCTTATTGTGAGACTTCACTCGTTTAAGATGGGGGGGATTTATTAACAGACAGTTGCACATTTTTGTTAACCTTTACTGAGAGTAATTAGCAACTTCTGTCTAGTAATTTTTTACATTTTTTAACATATTTTTGGGCAGTAAATGGGGAATGTTTTGATAAATGTAGGACTCACTGAAGTGCATGCACACTGAATATGTTTTAAAAAATTTGTTTAAAACTCAAACCAGTTCTTTTAAAAGTGTGCGTTAAGTATATGCATGAAAGGGTGAGAGCTTTCTTAATGTTTATTAAGGCCAAGTGCACAAATACGATTTTCTGTTAGAGAGAACTTGTTACTCTTACAGTAGTAGAACACTCCAAGTAATACTTGGAGACTGTTTAACTTAACAGAATCTGATCTTCTGTGTAAATTATCTGTTTTGATTAAGTGCCACAAACTTGCCATGGAACAAACACAACACACAGTATTTATGCTTTCTTGATACATTTTTTGATTTGAGTGATTCTCAAGTGTAATTTGAATCATAAGTCAATTCAGTATTATATTACTACAAGACAAACAAAATCTTGTTTTAACCGTAACAGCTTGAAATGAAGAAAACAGACTGGCTTTAGGTGTTGAAAGTAAGATCTGCAAAACAGTGACTGCATTCAGGCAATAGCTTTCATGTGCCTAACAGAATGGATTCACTGGCAGCTGAAGTAACAGGAAAACTCTGGCTGTAGGAAAAATGTAGGAATATCTCATTATTGGTTGGTTTCGTTAGAATGTGTTACAGAATTATGTATGCAATTTGATAAGGATGGATGGAATTAGTACGGGGAGGACTGGTTAAGATTAATTAGTATTTCAACTAAAATCCCTGAAACCTTTCTGGTTCCTGACATAAGTAAAAATAGGAAATGTAATTATGAACCAAACTGTCCTTTCTCTTGTGCATCATTTTACAAGTATGCTAGTGGTATTTTTGCATGCATAAATGGAAGGGATTTTCCTTCAAGAGCAAAGGACAGTCTGTTAATTGAGTGCCTTTATCAGGCGTGTGGGCAGTGAGTGCATATAACCTAAATGTTTGGATATAATACTTACGTAAATTATCACAGTACTTTTTTTCTGTCTGTTAAGTCTGATGTAGGTGTTGCTTTCTTCCTAATCTTTCTGTACTGTGCTGTGCTCATGTGTTGTGGCACAAGGTTGGTATGATTGTTTCCAGTGAGGTCAACCTTTCATGGAACTGGATGTTCTGGTTTAGGGTTGTTTAACTATTTGGAGGGTTTTTTTGAAATTACTTTCTTTGATATTGATTTGATACTGGTATTGTGGTGGTTTACTTCGTTGGACTTTTTTTTTTTTTTTTTTTTACATTGTTAATAGCAGCTTACCTTAAGAAAACTTCTTCCAGCTTAATACCCAGCAAAATCAGCTGCCACTGCTATAAATGAAAAGCTGAAAACTGGCCTTTCTGTTCTCCTGTCCTCCCTTGGTATTGCCTGGTGTTGTACATGTGTTGTCTCTGCAGTCAGGAGCTCTGGGAGCAATTCCCTAAATTCTGTCCAAAGCATGAACATGGTCTCCTAGTTATAGATATTTTTTCTCTCTGGTTTCCTATTCTTCTCCATCTCAAGATGGTGGTTCCTTTTCTGTCCATTGGATCTTTAAACTCTAGACAGCAGATCCTGATGTTTTGCCCTAAATAAACTTTTTTCCTTTGCAAGTGTGATTGTGTACCTTAATTTCTTGGCCCTTGGTGTTTTTTGCTGTGGTGGTACTTCGATGTGTAAGAAAAGAAGTGACAGCACTGGGTCCATTCTGTGGTAAAAAATTGCTGTAAACTTTAGTAATTGTGTGTTTGTCTTGAATAAGAAAGAAGTAGTTTTTTCAAAGATAGGACCCATAGCATAATTAATAACAGCTCTGCCAGTGCTTGTGTGCTCTTTGGAGTATTTTTATAAATGGTTGTCTGGAATGTTCAATCCTGCAGCCGTACAGAAAGGATTAATATTTCTGTGGCAATCACACAGTGCTAAAGGATTGAAATGACAAATCATGTTTAGCCAACTGACTGAATCCACCTGAAGTACCTGACTGTTTTAAATTATCCACTTGATGGAATTATTTGGGAGCCACTTAAGAGTCAGAGCTATTGATTTCAAGTGCCCCACATATATTTATAACCATATGTATTCAAGAGAATTTAATTTTTAGGCTGTTGAGGATCTTGGGGGGTATTTTAACTGGTTTGCTGAACTTGTGAAATATACTGTGATACACAGTTTCAAGAACTAAAAGCTAGTAGTTGACAAATTTTACATTTCGAATGAAATTTTATAGAGAAAAATAGAGGACTTCCTGTGTCAGTGATGACTATTGTACTCCTTCTCCATCTAGTAAGTGATCTTCAAATGACCAAGCAGTCTTTGAGATGACTGTGAAATACTCACTTATGTTTCAGGTTCACAATGCTGGAATTGAATGTTCACTTAAATTTTGACTGACAAAATACCTAGAACTTAAATCTTTTAGCTCACAATGATTCACAACAGCATCAATTGTAGAAAGGTCTTAAGGTAAGCTGTATTCCAAACCAAAATAAGTGATAAATTTTAACGTTCCATGGCTTGAAATACTGAGGCTAATCTGGAAGTTAATATGCAGTAAGGGCACAAGGGTAATGCAAATATCAAAATCACTTTTTGCAGCCTGACTAGTGGAATCTTTCAGTATCCAGTCTTGTAAATGATAAATTCAGTTTAGCTTGAAATGTACCTTTCTGGAATGGTTCATTTGGTGGTAAAATTAACCTTCCATAAAAAAAAAAAAAAAAAGAAAAAGAAAAAATCCACAATTCTCCATTTCTAAGAATAATCAGATATTTTGACTTTGCCTTGTCTTTTATATATACCTGCACAAACAAATATTTTGAAGAGGAAAACACATTTACTATTGATTGTTTCAGCTCTCATAAGGAAGTCTGATTTTATTTGATTATTGCAGGCTTCAGACCTATTGCTTGCAGTCTAATACATGTTTCATGACTTAGAGTGAAAGAATCTGCCAGGTAGCGTAAAGTGTAATGATTTGAAATGAGTTGTATTTGGCATGTTATTTGTGTTCCCGTTAAACTCACTTGCAATTTGAGGTTTTTGCAAGTTGGAGTATTAAGTATAGTAAATTTGATTAGACAATGCTGTATCACTAGTCTTGTCAGATGCAGAAATTGTCAGGAATCTGGCATTTTGAATACGCTTTTTGGATCCTGGTGTTTCACAGTAGTAGATACAGGATTTTCCCAGTGTTTTCTTGGAGGACCACATAATAGATGAGGGAGCATTTTCAGAGCAACCACTGGGAGGGAATTTTTCAGGTTCCGCTTTCAGCTGTATCATTCTTTGTTAGGCTGTAGTGGGTAGGAGTTCACATACACAGGTTATGTTTGCTGCTCAAACAGTTGTTTATAGTGACCCTTAGGGAAGAAGCAACAGAAGGAATATAAACATTGCATGGGCAACAACAGCAAGGTGACAGGCAATGAGTTTTGCCTTATTGGCTGGTTAAATAAGGCTCCTGTATTGCAAGAAGAGGGACAGAGAAAATCGCATTGAGCATTTAAAG
This sequence comes from Atrichornis clamosus, assembly GCA_013400975.1. Taxonomy (NCBI): domain Eukaryota; kingdom Metazoa; phylum Chordata; class Aves; order Passeriformes; family Menuridae; genus Atrichornis; species Atrichornis clamosus. The sequence goes on along the minus strand of WBMZ01012006.1, from coordinate 283,730 downwards.
GGGGGGGGCGGGAAGAAAAGAGGCAAATTTGAAGACCCTCAAAGTGTCAAATAATTTGTCACATACATTCATCTGTTAGCTCATAAATGTCAGTTCTTTTAAAAAGCCTTTCCAGCTTTTTCTTGAATCTGACTTTGCAGAACATGTCAGGGCCTACAGCTGGGCTGCAGAGCTAAACTGATTTTTTTCAGGTTTTTAAACAGACCTCTGAATAAGGCATCTCTTCTAATTTTTGCTGCTCTCCTGACCTTGGAAAAGGATCTGTTCTCCAGCGAGATAAATCTTGAAGCATGGTTGGCAATCATGGAATCAACTAGGAGAGCTTTTTATTTACTTCAGTTACCTGGCTTGAAGGCTCAGCCTGAGGAAAAAACTGTTTCAGCTTCCCTTGTTATTGTACATTTCTGCACAGCTGAGTCACTGAACACATGGGCTTGCTTTTAGGGATCTTTTTTCCCCCCTCCTGTTAGCTTGGAAGTGATCTTGTGATCTTCTAGAGAAACAACCGACCAACCCCTGTCCCCATCCCATTTTATTGTCGTGTTTTAGAGTTTCATAAGAGCAAGCTTTCAAACTGTCATTGATAGGTCACAGTTGTGGGCAACAATATTTTATAGGCTAGTCCATATAAATTTGCAGTTCTTTCCTAGTCTCTTTAGAGCTGGTGCCAAACATCCTTTCTTGGCATTTTAATCAGTAATCAGTGGATCTCAGGCTATTGACTGCTTCTAGAGGGCCCATGAAATATGTCAAAAAGAACCAAGATCACATGTGGTCTAGGTGCATGAGAAATTCTAAGTCTGTACTTGTAATAGAACATATCTGTGGGTCTTCAGGGGAAAAAAAAAAAAAAAAAGACAGGTATCAGAATGGCTGTTCATGCCAAAGTTATACTAACCATATCATTTCATGGTGACTTCCTTTATATGAATGTATTTTTAAGGTACAATTAAAACAAAATTGATAATAATTCAGAATGGATTTTCTATATGTGATGAAAAATTATTGGTATTCACAATTCAGCGATGTTAGCAGTGACGTTTATCACCAACACTTTTGTCATTAAATATATAAACAAATGAGTTTCGGTTAATTGGATGATGCAGTGAGTTTCGATACTGATAACAACAGTGGTGGGAAAAATTCCGGAAAGACAACGATGCTTAGTTTCAACTTAGTTAACCACTATCATGAATATATTAAATTAATTGTAAGATCGATTTCGTTCCCTGATGAGCTGTGTTCTGAGTAATGTGCACTCCCGTATTTGCTTCTAAAACACTGATAAATGCAATCTGTTGGAATGTTTTTAAGACAATAGCTATTTAATGAATAGCTTGTGTGTACAGGAGAAAAGAATCAGCTTGATTGCTTACAATCTGACATTTGAAAAAGCATTTTTTTAGATCTCTTGTATTTGCATATCTAATTGCTATGTAATCAAAACTAAGTGAACTGTAGCTGCTTGAAACTAAAAAATGAAAGGCAATCATCTTTAAAGGGGGAGATATCCCACTCATATGCAAGCCTGTCTGAATATTAGAATTATATTCTTCTTGTGTTTAATTATAGGTGTCTGACTGAGCAGTAAATTTATGCCTGTGTATTAAAGGAGTGAATGTGACCCTGAAACATCAGCTTTCCTTTGTTGGAGCGAAGCATTCACATTGAGAGAACTTAACAGTGTTGTGTATTTTGGTGATAAGGGATTGTGCCAGAATAGCTGTTAATTACCTGCTTTGTTTGATATGGAAAGTAGTGGTTCCACACTTTTCTTCCCACCAGTGACAGTACTCAATTAAAACTTGTATTAAACAGTGATAATGCCCTCGTTTATCTGGTGGAGAAGACGTGAGGTGAAGAAAATTAACAGGATATTTTCAACTGTTTGGAGACTGTTTTGTTTTTTCATGAACCTAGTAACAGTAGAGATGAACGAGTTTTGTCTTTTTTGGTGTAACAGTGTGTGGTGAGCTTTGGTTATCTTATTTATTTTTTAAAATCTTTGTGACTCTTGAATCCTGCCGTTTAATAATAGTGGCTATAGTAGAGGTAGAAAAAACGAAACCTTGACAGCAGTGCTGGAAAACACTTGCCCTGTCCTGTTCTATGTCGTTCCTCTGTGTGAAGCATCTGTTGCCATAGGTCCTTATTTCGGTGGGTTTTGAAAATCTACTGTATCATGACATGGCATGTCAGAATTTTTTTTTTTTTAAATTAAAGTTTTTGACTGAATTTCTCTATTCCAAGTATTTGTAGCAGCATGTTTCCTAATGCAGTCTGAGACAGACTGCTCTAAGCGGCAGCTATTATTTGCATATCTGAACAGAAATAACAAGGAGGAGTAAAGCAAACAAGTTAACGTAGAAGATTTGTTAGTCTTTTGTTCTTTCAGATACCAATGCTGAAGAATATTCTAACAGTAAAAATCTACAGACTATATCAGTGGACAGTAAGAAAGAGTATAAAATTTGTTAGTGTAAAACTTAAATGTTTTTTATTTAATTCATCCAGAGGCATTAAGGAATGGCCTTAAGAAATGCTTTCCTTATGAAATTTGGAAGGTCTGTGCTCAGCAAGCTTGAACAGCTTCATTCTGGAGTGAAAGCTGAATGTTTGATGCTAGACTAATTTGGCCAAAAATGTGAAACAGTAAGTGAAAAGGAGTAATTACTGTAGCAGCTTTAATGCGTGTACACGACATTCTTTTGAGGAGCTCAGTGGATATGGCAATGCATGATAATTCAACTAGAACTTCAGAGCTTCAACTGTTAGGTGAATAGAGGTCACATGCAGAGAGTAAGAGTGGTTGCCTGCAGTAATTAGGAACAATTAATAAAGTTTGTTCAGAAGGCATGTTGCGCATACTGAATGGTTAGCAGTAATGACTGGTCTTAGATATAACCTTACACAAACAAAAAAAAATCATTCCAGAAAAAAAATGTCTTAACAGACTTTGTAAGGTGTGGAAACTTGAAAGGTTTTCTTGTTTTATTGAAAAACTAAAAAGTGTTATTGTTAAAGAGCAGGAAGCTAGATTTCATTTGATAGTGGAACTTTGTAATGTCACAGGATGCAAGCAAAGTCCTGTGAAAAGTCAGACTTAGGATAAAAAAAATTGTAAGGATAAAAAAAATTGTAATTGTGTGAATTGATCATGGTTTACAGAAAGAAAATTAGAAAGCCCTTCCTAGATGACATATCATAAATGGCATGTTTTTCAAGTAGTCTGTTTTTCTTTTGTAGTAACTTTTTCTGGGCATATTAAGTGATAAATTTAATTAAATTATTTAACTGTATTTAAGAACAAGTTGCTACGTAATTGTTGGTTGCATTTTCTGTAGGTAATTCATAAAGTCAATAAATGGAGATTTGTTCCTACTCACCACACAATTCTTTTATCCAAAGTAAACAGTGATAAGCATTAAATAAGAACTTGATAAGGTGTTTTATGATCTGGCATTTTGAAGTGGAATTATCTCTGTCTGTTTCTTTAACTGCTTTTTCCAGTTTTCTTTCTTCTGCACTTTTAAAAAAAAAAAAAGTGGAATGTCAGTTTGGCGTGCGTTCAGATTAGTAGAATTATTTCATGGCGCAGCAGTGCTGCAGCACAGTATTAGTGTAACTGTGTTAGCTCATCCATTTGGGATTAGGTTCTTTAGTGATTAGATGGCTTCCTGTGATCAAACGTGCTCAGTGAATAGTCATTTCTCTTTCTAGGTGCATGCTGCAACCCACACTGTCCAGCCACAGGTAGTTTTCCTAATATCGAAGCTAGTTTGTTCAGGCTTCCTCAAACTATTAGGCATTCAGTTTAAAATCCCAACCTCAAATAAATTTGAGGACTATTTTCTTCCAGAATGAATAGTCTTAAATCGACGTATTATACTTTTTGTTCTCTGTAAAGAAAATAAAACAAGGCTGTCAGATTTTTCTGCTTAAATTAATTCATTCTGATTAATTTTCATTGACTCTGGTCACTTGAAAAAAAATTGGTAGCATTTTTTGAGTATTTTCTTTGTTATGCAGTTCAGTTACAATTTTGAGGAACTCTTTCATGTATTTGCTTTTAGAGAAATTTGCTATTTTCATATACAAAATTTTAAAATGTGCTATTCAATATTGAATAGATATTAATCTGCTATATTTTCACATAATCTCTACATGCAGAGAAGAGACAAAAATTTCTGTGTTGAAATTATTTGGAGTGTTAAGACGTGGAAGAGTAAAGGAACTTTACAGTTGCCTTTCCTAGACCCTTTTTGCATGAGCATGCTTTCCCTTTATGTTCTTTACTCTTCTTGTAGGACTTGCAGTCACTTTTGGGAGGAATTGGAATTGCTGTGTGTCTGATTGTGCTCCAGACTGAGGTTCCTAAATCTAAAACTGAATAGAAATTCTATTTTCCAGTCTAAGGTTTCGGGGATTTTTTCTTATTTGAAAAATGCCAGCTAGAATGCACGTATCAGGTAATTTTCTGCACTCACTCCGTGGACTGTTTATCACAAACTTCATTACAAAGTTGGACAAAAATGGTTGTGTTAAGTTACACACTTGGTCAAATAGGAAAAGCTCACTGTCTTGGTAACTTTGCGAAAAAGGTTCTCCCATTAAGCTTTAGGACATGGAAAATCTAGAAGCTGAGAGCTTTCAGCTCTGCAAATAGTTCTTCAGAACACTGTTTGTTAAGCATTCTGTTGACATGGTTTATGTACCACATGAGGAAAATTCAGACCCTATATCTATCTCTCCCTATAATCTGAGTTGATGGTACTTGTCATTTGAAATATATATTCACCTGCTAAACATGCTTTTTTCTCTCTGATGAAAACAGTTCTACTGAAAGCATGTCATAAAACTTGGTTTTATTGCAGAGGTACACAATGAATCATAATTTCCAGCAGGCTCAGATCCTGCCTATGTAGGATCAGCAGCTAAAAAACTGAAAATGTGAATATTTTATTTGTAGTTGGGACCTACAGTGTGTGTCTCACATTTGTACTTCCACTTTTGGCTGCATAACAATGTACTTGGTACACCTGGTATTTGATGTATTCTCTCTAGTGAGGTCACTCTGAGCACAACTACCTAAGATTTTTTTAAGTAGATAGTGGTGATTGATGTTCTTTATCCCTTCTCTCCCTTTTCTTAACCATTTGGACAGTTGAGAATGAGATTAAGGGGTAAAAATTCAACATTTACCATGAAAAAAAAGTAAGGAGAATTTACCGGTTAGCCCTTGGTATGTCTGTGCCTCACAGCAAATAATTTTTTTAAAATCAGATTTTGAGTGATTGAGAATTCTCTTCAAGAAAATGAGAAGAAACAAATTTTAATTCCATGTATTAAGAGAGTCGAGTTATGATGACCTTGGATACACTCTAAACCAATTTTTAATGATTACAGTCAGAGCAGTTCTTTCTCTATTGAAAAGTAATGGCCTTTGATATATTGAAGGCCAGATTAAATCATCCTGATTATTCCTTCTGGTCAAAGTCTCTGAAATTGCGGAAATATTACTTGGAGTTAAGCTTAAGTAGAAAAAGAGGGATAATGGGTAAGATGTATGGATAAAATTTCAATGTAGTATGAGGTAACAATTTATCAAAACTTTATACAAATGACAAAAATGTTCATTCCACCTGTACATATTTATATATACAGTGTGTGTGTGTGTGTACACTGCTGAAGTAAGTAACAATTCTGCAGTCAAATTGCATTTTATGTGTTTGGGCTTTTTAGTCCCCTGTATCTGGTTTTGTGCATCATGTACTTTGTACATTCCTATATTCTAAATTGAAAATAGCCTATTGATAAGGATCAAGCTAAAATATTGGGGCTCCAGTACGATTTATCTACATCTAGAGAGAGATAGGAGAACTATCATGCAGAGTAATCATGTTAATCATGCAAAGTAATTTTTTTTGTGCATTAAGGACTGTTACTTTTGTCATACCATGTGACACTTCAGTAATAGCCAATGTCTCATTAATCCTGAGTAGTATTCAGCAACAAGTTTTAATGATTAGAGTAGTGGGCTTTTGTTGTGTGTCTTGTTACCGGCCTTATATTAGAAAAGCAAAAAACTAAACTCAGTTTAAAGGGGCACGGTTTTTGAGATTCTTTTTGTTTGTTTGTTTGTTTGTTTCAAAAAAAGAAGTAAACTGGGCTCACCTGTGCAAAAAAATTGAGACTCCTCAAATTAAAGAGAAAAAGGAAAGGAGGCAAGGTCATTCTACACAGACAACAGGAAATGCAGTTCTGCAGCACGTGTGAGATGAACAAAATAAGGCTTGAGATAGCAGGAGGAAACAGAATAAATTGTTAAGTCTCCACAAAATTGTGACAATAGTATCAAAAGCATTTTTTTCCTGATCGTATTCATAAATGCTTACTATCTGTGATTTTTACAAGTACATTTTCTATGACAATAAAAAGTTTCTTGCTTTCTACAACTGAGATTTTTTCATATATATCAAACTAGATATTTGATTTCTAGTCTATTCACTCTCTTCTTCATGCCAGAGTGATACAGTGGTTATAGTGTTAAGAGCCATGTAACTTGGAGGAGGAGATGAATATTAGGACATAGAACTTGCGCAATGCATGGATTTCAGTATCCTGGGTCTGTGCGTGCTTGTTGACATACCACAAAAAAACCCCCAAGCTTATTCCCACGTGTAAAGGAAACTTTTGAAATGCACAAAATGAAAAGCTCATTGTGGAGCTTTGTACTGACAGTTTATGTACCTGGAGTTTCAGGTGTTATGTGCTTACTCAGAGGTAATTCAGCTGCTCTTTGGACTTCTGATGAATACATACAGTGCAACCTTTCTTTTTTAGTTTAATTATTTATTTTCGTAGTACCTGTGCTTATATAGGTACATTGAAAAAACTGCTTGCATGCTTGTATTTCTGAATTTTGGTGGCATTTTTATGTACCATTTGATGGTCAGATTGAAGAGATTATTTGTTGATATCTTCAGAGTAACAAAGTAACATCTCCTGCCTAAAACGGGCAGTGTTTTAAAACTAATATGTATGTTATCCTGCATGTTGTATTATGTTAGAGCAAGCTGTGAAAACAGTTTATATCTATATATTTAAGTGCCCAAATAAAAACATGACATCCCGCTTTGAGACACCTCATGTTTTAAGTTCATTGTTCATCCATTAATTTGTCTGTGTATTTTATGCTGTTGGCCTACTTTAACTTTTTTTATAGATGGTGAGCTGTGCCTCCTTTTTATTTTGCATACACTACAACTGCAGTATATGCCTTTCTTGCCTTGTGAAGCTTGAGTGCTGGTGTGCTAAATAGTCATATATTATGTACTAAGTCAGTCACTAAAATTTTATTGCGCTCTGTTTCCACCTTTTTGTCCCCATTACAAGAATGTGACATTCTTCCTACAAAAGTGGAATAAATCTTACTAAGCCTGCCTGCAGGGAAGGGGTTGGGGGCAGAACAGGGAGGATATGGAGGTTATACTGTGTATGCTTGCCTGAGCAAGACTTGCATTGAAAACTTTGGTTTTACTTTTATTGAGTATTACTGTAGTTTGTTGAATAATTAAAACATGCTTTACTAACAGAGGGAAAAAAACCCTGTCAACAACTTTTGCTGATAATTTTGCTGATTTATGATAGTACTTTTTTGTGAAGGTGTGTTTCCCTGTGAGACCATATGATTTTGCAGCAAGAACTTTGAGTATGTGGTCTAAGCAGTTTGTAAATTACGGCAGATTAATTTATTTCAAATTCCTGTGGAGAATGGCACTGAAACTGGTAGCTGAGGTACTTTGATTTTTACTTTCTTTTACTTGATTACTTTGATTTTTTTTTACCCAAAAGTCAGTCAGTCACTTCTGTTCCATGACATTTAAATGGGCTTTAATACTTTGTATGAAGTAGTTGCATAGGCAGAAGGGGTATCAAGATAAATAGTTGCATATGTAGGATGTGTTGCACAGTAAAAAGGGTATTAAAAACATAATGATAAAAAAAAGTAATATGTTTTTGTATCATTCATGTGTTAGGTAATCTTCAAGTGAATTCTACACTACATAAATACAGTTTCCTTTAAGTTGATATAATGGATATTGAAGTAACCACAGATATCCTTAAATAAGAATTTAATTCAAAGTGTCTTTACTTACATTTTCATCAAATTATACAGGATTGAAGAGGCTCACACATTCTTAAGCAGAGTAATGCCTGAGCTCTAATCATATTAGTAGTCCTCAAAGGACAAAATCTTCTTGCCGTTGCAAATTATTGCAGGTTTTCTGTGAGTGCTGTGGCATTATGTTTGGATTGATCTGATGGTCAGTTCCCATTAAAAGCCTTGGGACATCAGTTCCCACTGTTTCATGTGCATCCTCAGGAGTCACTTGAGTTTGTGAGTTTCTTAAATTGGCCCCTGCACAATTGTCTAAGCAGCAGGGGCAGCTCAGTGGTAGCAGCAGAGTCAGGACTGCTATTTCCAGTGACAGCTGGTTGTTAAACAGGCTCAAGTTGCACAGTTAAACTTCACCTTCACATTCCATGATACGGGATACATGAGTGTCTGCATTGAAATGTTTTCATTTCTAGCTTGCTGTGTCACCATGTATTTCACTCAGAAAAGTAAGAAGTTTTTGATGAATTTCTGTTCAACAGAAAGGAGAAAAGAGTATCATTTTGTTGCGGTTTCTTTCTTCATTGCTTTGAAACAGTCCTTTGTATGATCCTGAAATCTGATGCTTTTTAGAGTTCTAAGCCACGCTTCTGAACTAAACTGGATTTTTAAAATTTGTGGTTTATGTTTGACTTTTTTCCAAAATTGTAAAGATACATGGAAATTGTTGCTTTTTTCATATGTTTTATTTAATTCCATTCTCTGTTTATAATTTATATGTGGAGGGGAAAAAGCTCTTACCAAACATGCCCCCTCCAACAACTAAACAAAACAAAATAAACAAACAAAAAACAAAAAATAAAACCTCCCAAAACACAAACCAACCATCCCAAAAATTACAAACCAAAATAACCCCCATTTGATTTATGCCACTGGAGCATTTAATTAAGTGCCACTATTGTTTGAGTTGGTGACTTTTGCATGTTGCAACTGGAGAATTAATATAATTTTTGGTAATAGAGAGCCGAGTTGAGTAATAGACGTAGGGTAAAGATGCTCAGGTCTTTGGCCTCTCTAATGTTGGTTTAGCATTTCAGCAAGATCACGTTCCATGTGTGTAATGATGAGGACCTTCAGCCACTTCACTGATTTGCCTTAACTTAAAACATTGACTACAACCCTGTATTGGTTGAATGTAGTTTTTCTGTGATGCATTATTTATGAGCATTTATGTTGTCTTTAATAGTGTTCTAAGGATGTACTTTGGCTATATTTTTCTTATTTTTAGGCATCGTGCTTTTGTTTTTCTTGATGATTGCATGTTTTTCATGAGCAATATTTTCAATTTCCCTTTTAAAAAAAATTAGGCCTTTCTCTTTCATACATAGTAATGGCATAGTTGAAGTGTGAATGGAAGGAATAGAGAAGGGGCTTTGAATAATTTTTTTGAATGGTGCCATTCCATCTCACTTAATACTAATGAGCTATTTTAGTTGCCCCAACAGTAATGGGTGTTAGTTAAAATAAACTATCCTCAATTGCTTCTGGTATAAATTTGACTTTTGATTTTATTTTACTTTTAAATTACCCTAGTGCAGTAAGATGAAATATGCTAATTTCTTGAAAATATATTGCAGCAGCTTTTCTATTCTGATAACTGCATCACTGTAGCATACATAGGAACTGTCTTGCAGGCCATATTAGTAGTGGAAGATAAAGTCATGTTTGTCTCCCTGTTATAGCTAGCCAAATCGTGGGTTTGTAACTCCTTTCCATTTGCAGAGAACTTTTAACAGTTATTTTTCTACTTATTTTCCTATTTTGAAACATAGAATCCCTGAAAAGGATTTGAGCTTTCCCCAGTTTTTTTTATCTTAGAATTTTAAAATATAACCTCATCAAATTTCTAACTGATTCCCCACCCCCCTTTTCTTTTCTTTAGCATGCGCAATGTTAAATCATAAATCTGTGTGCCGATCATTGGTAGTGGTAGTACAAGAATTCTTAACTCTGGAAAAGGATTTTATGTTACTCAGCACTCAGATGAAGGAGAACTTGAAGGAAGTAGGGGTGAGGGGGAAAAATGAACTTAGCTTCTGTTAATTCTTGCATTGTTTTTCCTTTGCTAGGTTGTCTTACCTTATGGCTTCTTGAAATTTCAGTCTCAAGTGTAAACAAGAAGGAATAATTTATGTGCATCACAGGGTAAAAAACAAAAAAGCCCTAATTCCAACTCTTCATGCCTGTCAAACATCTTAAAGAAGCAAAATAGGGCGCAAGCCCAATTTTTTTTTGCTTTTCAGGTCTCCTTTAAGAGCAGAGACAGCCATGATCCAGCAGTTTTGGAGGTAGAGGCAAGTAAATATTTTACTTCTTGTAAACATTCCAGTAAGTTTTTGCAAATCACCTATTATTTGAGGAGACTCTGGTTGAAAAAGAACCTCAGCCTCTCCCCCTTTCCTAAATGGTGAATTTGCTCTGTATGATTATATGTGAGGAAAAATATATTCAAGCTTTTATTGATTATTGACAGGCTTCACATCAGTTACACACTGTTGCAATGCCCATTTGGTGTGAAAATATGCAGGTTTGATATTAGTAGGGTTTCTGTGATAATTGTTGTTGAAGTTTTTTCTTTTGAACCGATCATCAAAATATAAATTGTGTTGGGTGGGCCATGATAGTAATTTTCTTTTTAAAAAAATTAAAAAGTGTCTATTGTTTCCTACCTCCGACTGCTGCTGTTCAAGTCAGCTCTTTGGTGTTCTCACTAAGGACAGTTCAGCAACCTCTTATGTACTGGCATGAAACCTGTAACTATTTATATATAGGGACATTTCTGAAAGCTCATGTAGAATTTTTCCTGAAGGCATCTCATCATCTGAAGGCTGTCTTGGAGGTACAGGAAAGAACTATCCATCTGTTTTGCTGAAGGTTTTTTTGGACCTCCCTGTTCCTTACTGTGAATAAAACCAGACAATTTGCATTGTTTCATAACCATACAGGATTACACATATTCGGGAAAGTTTTGCTCAACTTCTCTTTGGGAAGTGGGAACACTTCCATGTAGAGGGTTACAGTGGGAACAGGAAAGAAGCTAGACTTTGGTCAGCTAATGTGAGAGAATAGTTCAGTGGGCTAAAAAAATATCCTAGTTAAAAAGCTATATTGACCCAAATTAATACCTGTGCCAGTTGGAGAACGGAAAGGAGGGGAAAAACAAAGTGGTCAGATCAGGAAGTGGGAGGTCGGGATCTGTCAGTTGGTAGTAAATGTTTGCCATCTGTTGGAAATGCATTTTTAAGAAAGTTACTGTGCTTGTACTTTTCTGAAGTACAGGAAACATTTCTAATTAAGGAATTCACCTTTCTTCTACCTATCTCTCTAGGATGTGAGCAAAGTGTGTAATTACTTTTGTCCTCAATTCATGTACAGTGTTGTCTTATTTTCTAAATTGGATGAAATAATTGTAAAATGTAAGAAAGGCTTGCACATAATGACCTTTTCTACTCAGTCTTACCCCATTCAACTTCCGTAATTCAGAAATATATTAACTTAAACTGTAAAACTTTCATTTGATTTTTGTGTGGGCAGATAAGCATGCAATCTGAAAACATGGATATAATGGACATTTTTATGAAACAAGCTTGGAACTTGTCTTTTGAAGAGTAGAAGCGGTTAATTTATTGCGTGTTTCTAATAATGTAGTGGAATCTATTTAAAAGTTGCTCACTTTAAAATATCGACTTGGTTAGCACATCAAGGACTTACTTCACTTCTGTAGCTTCGTACTGTAATGACATTGTGTTTGCTTCTTTTTATTTGTTAAGTATTTATGATACTTCTCTCTTCATTAATATCTTTGGTAGCTGAGGGAAATGGCTAGATCTACCCATGTTTCTCTTTGGGCACTGTGTTGAAAAAACAGAACTTGAAATTTTTCATAAGTCTTAATTTTTCGTATTACGGTGACTTGCAGTGGAGCTGTGATAATTTGGTTAATTATGGATCTTAGTTTGCACACTCAATTTTACTCAATATGATGCAAGTGAAGATGTCAGCAAATTCATTATTTAATGAGTTTTTAAAAGAAGTACATTCCTTTGGTTTATGTTTTTGTACACTTTACCAGAATTTGTGGGATTCAAAAAGTTCCTGTGAAACCAGGCATCTTTTTGGAAGGTTGGGGTTGTCTCCTAAACAGCAGTTGCTAATTGAATGGAATCTTGAAGGCTGCATATCTAGGCATTCTCTCCTAAAATCAGTATACTTGTAAATTTTGTGATACGTCACTTTGAATCAAAATGATGAATAGCTTTCACTTTCTTTTGTGCTTATGTAATGAGCAGGGGGTTGATTTTGTTTTCCAATTTAAAAAGTGGACCGAATTTTCATAATTACTCCTTTACAGAAATTATTTATTTCAATAGTTTCACAAGGGTTTTATTTTAAATGTGTTGCACAGATGCTGTATAAAGAGCTGGTGGTAGTGTTCAGTATCTTAAACGAACTAAAATATTTGTGGTTTTCAACTGATTAAGTGTTGAAAGTGAATAAAGACTTCCAAACCCTGACCTTAAGGACAAATTCATTGAAGGACCAGAGAGCTCTCTGTGAAAGCAGCCTCAGGGTATGATGGGTTGCAGTGTCCTAAGAATAGTTCAAGGCATACTGCTACCCACTGGCTGCTTTTTTTTTTTTTTTTTTTAAAGTGTTTGTTGGTTGGGGGAGTTGTTTATTTTTTGTTTGCTTGGGGATTTTTTTGGTTGGTTGTGTTGGGCTTTTTAGTTTGGTTGGTTTTGTAAATCACTGGATGGATGCTACCTGGTAGAACGGTGAAGGGGAATTCTGAACATCCATCATTTCTGTACTGTAGGAAAGGTTTCTCTAATGCATTATCAGCAGTATTCTGAAGAGCCATTTAATACCAGTGCCAAGCCAGCACTCAGCTATACAATCTTTAACTGGCATGACTATTACTACATTTTAATCCAGCCGTGAGAACATGTGGCACGTGTTGGATACTCCTCATTCTGCAGTCATTATAATCAATAGAGTAGTTGCATGAAATTGGTCGTAAAGAAGGTTTGGAACAGTGGTCACACTTTGAGTTATCTAGGTGGTAGCTTGGGTGTGTCAAATCCCATGTAATTGTAGCAAGGATTTGAGGCAACTGCTGCAATAAAACTGTAATTGCAGACTGCGTGCAAGGTTTCAGTCGTAAGTACAGGCAAAGCTTGTGTGCTAGGATTATTTGAGGTGGGAGTTCTGGATTCTTTCAAGGACTTTAGTTTATTAGCCAATATTTATTGTCAGTTCTGTACTTAATGGCAAATCTGAGTTTTCTGCATTCTTTGTAACAAAATTTCACTTAAAGTAGAAGCTTATTTAATTTGCATTAATATCTTGCCTGCTGCTTTCCATTTGTCTTGAACTATTGTCCGGATTGTTTGTTTATAAATAGATTTGTTTTGTAATTGTTGCAGTTGAGTAAATTCTGAAAGAAGGGAACTATTCCAGGAGGGAGTGAAATGACTAAAACCCAAAGATATGCTTGTGTAATCACCATAAGTGTAAATTTGTTATAGTTTGAGTAAACTCACTGTTGTAATAGTGTAGGGAAAAAAAGAGAAAAAAACAAGGGTAGACTGTTACTTTTAAATGTGTTAAAATTTAACAGACTTAGCAGTGGTGCTACATAAAATGCTATATTCCTTGTTCCCCTTAGTGCTGTACTACTGATGATGGGTCACCATTGAAGAAGAAATTTAATAAATCATGGACAGCAACAAACTGTACTATTATTTATGCACTGCTTGGAAGTATTACCATAGCATGTCCAAAACAGACAACATAAAGCTCCATAGCCCTTTCCTCAAAGCAAAAACAAAAATGAGGGGAGAAAACGAGCTCAAGCAGAAAATCTGTATGAATGGAGGCTCAACCTAAATAAAAATATTATAATTAACTCATGAGCTTTCTAGCTATAGAGCCAAGGAGTTAATATATGGATATATGGATTAGAATGACCATGAAATGTAGCTTTTTGGTTGCTTCCAACTAGTAAAGAACATCTTGCCCTGTACGGGCAACACAATATATTTGGTAACATGCTGTGAACTTAGGCCACCTTGTAGCATCATGTCTGTTTACCAGCAGTATTCTGTGGAAAATAATAAAAATATAATCAAAGAATTCAACTGTCTCCTCCAAAAGAATTGTGGACTGTAGATAAGGCCACTGTTTAGAGCAGAGCACACCACTGTGTAAGCACTGGGGTAAGAACCTCTGGCAGTCATCTGCTTAAGAGTACTTGGCCACTGAGATAAAGCCCTTCTGTGACAGAGTTCCAGGAGACCTGCTAACTGCAGAATTAACTTTGGGCATCATTTCTGGTGTGACTCCTCTCTGATGTAAAATGCAAGATGTTCTTCTAATGCTTCTACAAATCTGAAAATTTGGAAGATAGTACTGTGGGAGAAATCAGTGTGTAAAGAAATGAGAGTGAATAACTGAGTGACATTAATTATATAATTCGTTAGCGGAAATCACTCCAAAGCAATTACAAAAGCCTTTAAAAATGGCCTTATGTAATAGGGCAGTATTAGTACTGCTGTATGATGAAGAGGGGAAATGGGGCTGCTGAAACTTGGTTGATGTCTCCTGTGAAACTACACATTTTTAAGAAGAATATTGAGATTGCAAACCTTTTTGTCTAAATGAGCTTTTTTTAGAGTTAATCACTATGCTGTGAATGACTAGGTTTTTTCTTTGACACACCCTTGCTTAAATACATGGGACATAGTATGCTAGTTCCTCAGGTAAGCAACTGAGATGTAACATTTAAAGTGGAAGGTGCTGATTGCCTTGCATGCCTAACTTGAAGTGAGTGGAAACTGAGTTTTTACTTAGCCTTTAAATAGTAATTTATGTATTACAGTAAGATTACATTTCCCATAAGTGGTGCTAATAAGTGCCAACATGTCCACTGGGCAGTCAGAGCCAGGAGCTCCCCATCCTCACCCCTTTTTGCGAGGTCTGGGCTGCTGTGCATCCTGGCAGAGGTGTGACTGATGGCTGGCAGCTTCCTACCGAGGGAGATACGCCTGTGCCCTCCTTTGTGCTCAGCTTGATACTTGTGGGATGTGTCACTGAGCCGGTTCAGCTTGCTAAACAGGCAAAACCTAATCTGACAGCGGTAGTTTGCTGCTGTGTTAACTGGCTCTGGAAGGCCCCAGTGAGACCTGCTGCTGGTACAAAGAAGAGGGAAGGAGAAAGGAGTGGTTCACTTCTCGGGAGTGAGCAGTTACCCTTGCAGCTATGTAAAACCAAAGTCTATGGAAGAAACCCTTCTATGCAAGAAAACTCAGGATAGTTCTCTCTTGGGATTTGGGACAGTTTGTTTCTCTGAAGTGACTACGCAAGATTAGTGTTCTAATTATAAGCACAGACATTGTGTCTGAAGTTGTCAATATTAATTTAAGCAACTGCTTACAAAAAGGTTTGGTTTATGTTTAGCACTGTTTTCTTGTTGGCATAAGAGGTGCTTTGAATCTAAATATAGAGGGTAGCATTTAGCTGCCTAGATACTTGAGTCGTCTTGCCACCTTGGCAGACCTAGAGGAAGCAGGAGTGCATCTTTGAGGAAATCTTCAAGGAAGATTCATTCCAATAATTGAACCAAGAAAGGAGAAATAAAAAAAATACTGGGTATTATCATATAAATACTTGATACACTCTTCTTCATAAGGTCAGGATTCCACAGAGCACTTCAGTTTATGCATGAGAGCTGTTGTAACATTGATTACTTCCCTCCTCCTCACCTTGTTTTTTCCAGTCTGACTCTGCCTGTTCTTGTCAAAACTTGGTTATTGTTTACTTACTCATCCAAATCAGAAAGAACCATTCCCAAGAATTGCAAGATACAGGTTTTGAGCTAAAGCTCTGGCATTGCAACCATATCAGCCTGGTCCTAGCAGTAAAAACAGCTTTGCTTTTCTGTGCATGGCCTCTGACCTGCATTTTTCTGTATTTTTGTAGCCCACAAGTAAAGTACTATTGGCAAAGTGTCATAGGTTAAAGTATTAAAGTTATATACTCTACCCTTTCCCCTCCCCAAGCTGTCCCTGAACCAATTGAAAAAAACTAACAGTGTTGAATGTTTGTTTTAACTATTAATTTTTTTTTTCTCATTTCTCTGAACAAAACAGTTTCTTTATGGCTTGGGAAGTTATTTGAGTTACTTGAAGCTTAACTACTACTTAGGTATGTTTGGTTTGAGTCATGAATCTCATTTTTTTGTTGCTTTGACAAATAGTAAAAACCTAAAGATCACAGTGTCCTAAAATAAAGCTAACAACTTAGTATTATACAATTTTATTTTACATTACAAGTCTCATCTGAGTTTAGAGAAACAGTAGTAACATCATATTCTTAAACTGAGGTCACTTTTTAGTACATACAAAAAATAAAAACTATAAATCTGTTCCTTTTTTTAACTTTGCTTTTTTGGGGGAGGGGAGGAAATAGGGAAGACTTTTTATTTTCTTAAATTTAGCTTCTGTGCACAGTTTTATACTGTATCTAAAGTTTGGCTATTACATTGCGGGCTAAGAGGTGCTTTTCAGTTTTCTTGGCATGCTTGAGGTTATGTTAACATGTTCAGTGTAAGTTTCTGTTAAAAATATGCTGTAGTAACATCTTTGTATACTTTTGTGCAAAGACTTCGAGTTAGTGAAATTTCACTTTCCTTACTAAGTGCTAAGCAGACTTGGAAAAGATGTTAAGGTTAGTAATCATAAATTATTGTAAATGTTAGCAGCATGGGAAAATGGGGAATAATAATTCCCTCTTAAAAGTATACAGTTACTTTGTAACAAAAAGAGCAAAGGGTTGCTGGGATTATGTTGCAATTTTACAAAGTTGTCTTTTCAATACTCCCTTAAGACCTTCACTAAGATTATGCAGAGGAACCCCTATTGAGATATCTTGTATTTTTTGTCTATAGGGGAGGCATGTGCAACTCCTTGAGGAAATGCTAAAAATGGTTGGATTTTCAAGCAAAGGCTAAGTCATGGGACTCTGAAAGTGATAGGCAAATTGAGATGAAGAAAGTATAAGTGTGGGTATTTTGGCATTAAAATGCAGAGTATCAGCATCTGTTTATTCTGATACTTCCAAAAGGTCACTTAGCTATTACATTTTTTTTTTCTCATCTTGATTTTTCTTTCTCCTCCTTTTCTTTAACAGATCTGTAAATTTAGTTTGGAAGAAAACCAAACCCAGTCATTTATTCCTAATTATAGAAAAATTTGAAATTTCACAAATTATCTATGAATGACTGAAGCTTTGTCTGTTTCTTAGGGTTTTAATGTAAATGAGTGAAAATTGTTGGAATTCATGTTTAGATTAGGCAGGAATAGCACCTGAAGAAAAGTGTGTTTTATTTTTATACTTGTTGACCTTTATGGTTTGTTCAACATCACTTTTATGTGGAGCTGTCAGAAAAGAGCAGTAGGACAGGGGTTTGAGGATGAGTTTAACTGAGAAATGGATGCATTTAACGCTGAACTCAAATTATTGGTGAGGCAAATGTTTATCCATTGACCGTGTTTGCTATGCAAAGCAGTAATCAAGTCAAAGCAAGGCAGAGAGGAAATAAAACATGGAAAAGACAAATAAAAATGGTTGAAATTCAGTAAAGATAGATGCCACAATTATGTGCAGGAGTTACTGTTGATGAAAGTTACATGATAGTACTTCAAAAGAGGAAAGAAAATGTGTAAAAACATGTAAAATTACACCACTAACTTAGGAGCTGCTCATGTCATCCATTGAATACAAAAGTATAATCTATTTTATGGTTTTTTACTTGACTGAGTATTACTGGCTAATACTACCTAGAGTGCAGTTTCCCAAATTCAGTGTGCTGTAAATGGTATTCCAATTTGGAGTCAAGAGCAGTGATTTGGGGTTGTGGTTTTAGTTTGGTTTTTTTGTTTGTTTGCTTGGTTTTTCTCTTAACTGTTGAAAAATTACCTAAAGAAATATTTGAGAGTACTAAACTGTGTAGACTACAAGACTCAGAAACCAAAGAGTAGATATTTTTTTCCCCTTGAATACAGTTGAGGAGTAGTGATAGCACTTTATTGTAGACAATATAGTAAATATTCAGATTTGTGAAACCACTGCTCAGGTGTTTCACTGAGTTCCCAAATCATTAAACCACAGGTGCCTGTGATGCTTTCCAGCATTTGTGTTCACTGAGTAGATGAAAGTAAAAGTTTAATATGAATGGAAAAAGGAAAAACCAGGAGGATTACCTTGAAGCTCTAAATGAGGTTCACATCAGTATGCTATTTATACGTTTTATTTAATCATTCACAACTGCAAAAAAAGCTTCCAGTCCTAAGTAAAAACACAGGAACCCAACTCCTGATGAAGTAATTTATGGTTGGGCTAGGAATGCTTTTTTTTTTTTTTTTTTTTTTAATTTTAAGTTGTCATGACTTGGAGTTAGTTTTGGAAAGTGTATTAGATTAGGTCCTTTTGGCTGTCAACACTTTCAGGTCTCCTAGTTTGAAAATCCCAGATGGAAAAGAGGTGTCAGTTTAATTAAGACTATTTTGCCTGTCAGCATGTACTTTTACCAGAGTTTTAGTTACCTTGGTAAGTTTTTGTGTGGAATAGAGGTATGGCTAGTACCCTGGTGTACTGGTCGTCTTCCTGGGTAGAAAAAAATACAATGGTAAATTAAATTATAATACAGCTGGAATACTGCTTACGTAGAAACTGAGATATGCAAAAGAATCTTACTATGCTTAAAAGAGTAAATTCAATAGTATTGTATAGTAAAATATTATGTTAGTGGCATTGTTGGTCCTCCTTTAAGAAATACGTTTTTATGTTCATAAAAACTGACATTATAGATATGTTTTCTATTATGTGTATATGTGTATATATTTATATATAAATATATAAAAAATTTCATGTTCATTACCATGCTGTTAATTATTGGTAAAATGAAAATTGTAAAGCATGTTAAGACTATAAATTGAGTAGTTCATTCTGTGTGCATAGTACATAGGTGCTGTCTGATAATAAGGTATATAAAAGAACATCTATTTTTGTCAGCCTTTCTCCATCTAAAGCTGAATAGTTGAATCAGCTTTATTCTGATTAATAATGCTCATAAACTCAGAGGCAAATAGGTTTATGCAGAAGTGATTTTAGAACAGTTGCAGGTTATTTTGAAGTTAATTTCATTAGTGACCGATGATGAATGGACTTGTCATGATTTGAAATACACTTACTGTCTGTATCTCCTGATTAGAGAATGCTCTGAGGAATGTGTCCACTGTCACAGATGAAGTTTTGTTGGTCTAAGCCTTCATTGAAAAATGCCTTTTTATACCTTGAGGTTCAGAATATAGAGGTACTTCCCTTCAAAAATCCCTCTGAAGCTAACTCTGAATCAAGAAGACTTGCATTCAGGATTTATTGCTATTTCATTTTCTTTTGAAGGAATTTGATGTTTGTTTAGTGAGTGGTTAATGTGTAAAAAGAATCACAATATTGTTAAATGTTTCATGATGCTTATTCAGTTTTCTGTAGTGGGATAGAATCATACTTGGATATCAGTCTAACTGTCTCCAATTTACTAAGCCGGGAATACTGGTAAAGTTAAAATGTTAAAACTCTTGCCTGTATTCCAAAGTCAGAGAAATGAACAGTCTCACTCCTCTGTCTGGGTAAAGTTTGGTACTTCATGGTAATTTTAAGTGTCAATATTAAAAATTGCATTCATCTCTATCAAATACATCCAAATATGGAGTTTATGCATTTCATGTGCTAAATTCCCATTTATTTCCCTGATAATACCAATGAATGAAAAACTTTTTACTTCAGTCCCACAACAGTGAAATACTCGGTCTTAACAGGCTCCAGGGGTTTGATAGCACTCGGCAATACAGCTTGTTCCACAAATCTTATTTTTCACACTGGCACAACTTGAGACAAATATGCAAGAAGAGAATCCTGGAGAGATGCAGTCCTGTTGCCTGTTTCACAGAAACTTGCCCTTTGCGCCAGAGTTTCTGCTGGCTCTGCTCTCTGGAGCAGTTGCTGTGCAGCCACAGCCCCGCGGAGCAGGGGGTGTGAGTGCTCCAGCTGGGGTGGTGACAGGGGCTTCCTCTTCTCTCAGCAGCCCCTGAGGGCTGGATCTGCTCAGTTCAGTCGTGCTGTGAAGCCACAGCTTTAGAAAGATTCAGTGTGGGGTTTTGAGTGTTTAGGAACCATTTTGGCTGCAGGGCAGATCTGAACTTGGGGCGGTGCCTGGTTTGAAGTTTCCTGAGCACAAAGTCTGTGTTGAGGCTTTGAGACAGAGAACAGAATCTTCTTGTGTCTTTTAAACATTAGGTTGTTCCATGCCATTAGATTTTTTTCAGAACAGTTCTTAAAAGATTCTTTGGATAATGCCCTTTGACAATGTTTGACAGCTGCTGGCTAGTTTAGACACCAACTTTTTCAATCCAAAATTGACTTGGTGGGGGTTTAGTATATAATAATAAGTTACAATTAAACACATGCTAAATAACACTAACTTGTTTGACCATCAAAACAGCAAGTATGTGACTGTTAATTTAAGCAATTGATCAGTTGTTTCTTTAGGTGAAAACTTTGATCAGAATTTCTAAATGTGAAGTGAGCTGCAGTGTTCTCCCTGCCCAGGTGCTATTCCCTCAGTATACCTTTGTAACATTTTTTTCACCAGCTTTCTGCTTGTGAACTGCTACCATTAGAAGCTCAGTAGGAGCAAAAGTCTGTGTTAATTTGACTAACTGTAACTGCACAATTAAAGCAGTTTATCAGCAGGGGTTAGGACAATCAGTGTGTTCTGATGCTTCATGTTATAAAATTACTTCTGTTGTTCAAACAGATACTGTAATTAGTGCATCATTTTAAACTGGTTTTCCACAGGGCTGGCTTGGAGTTTTCATCTGCTAAAAGCCTCTATTTTTGGTACTTACCTAAGCAGTTATTTTTTTGCAGGCCTCATTTAAATTAACGACTTCTATTGAAATGTGAATATCAGGACTGTATCATTCAAATACAGGTTTGGGGTTGGTGGGTTGTTTTTCAGGTTTTTCTCTTTGTTTTTTACCAGTCAATCCTGTCAAGACCTGAGATTCAGTGGCGAAAATGGAAGGAGGAAGCCCCAGTTTACGACTGTTACTGTAATACTAGCATTTAATACACAGATGAGCAGGTTGCTTCATATGAGATAATAAAGATGACTGTGTTCTGTCCCTGGCGCGTGCATAATTGGCTTTCACTTAGGATAGTTTAATGAGACACGGTGAGACAGTCTTTAAGTGGCAGTTTTGTGTTAAAATACGGTCCCTCGTCTTCTCCCTTTCCCAGCTACAGTACTGAGCTTGTGTTGGCACTCAGTAGCCCCTTTATGGTCGTAAACTCCCTTGTCCAGCAGAAAATGAAGAGGGGAAGCTGGGAGGCATTTGCTGCATCAACACATTGTCTGAAAGGCTGGTGTGATGCTGGGGCCAGTCCCAGTGGGACTGCCTGGCAAGGGAATTGAACCTTAGGAAGTTGTTACACTGGTCAGGAAAGGATACAGTAAGACAAAAATAAGAGATTATCCAAGGGATTTTTGCTTCATTAGAGCTGGACCTCTCATGAATGCACATCAGCTGATGTGGAATTATTTGTAGACTGAGTAGTTTATTCCTTGCACAGTATTACAGAAATCTTCTGTCTTCTGGATGTTTGTTTTCAACTATCTATGCGACAGAGAAGCCAAAAACTTAAAATTACAATTCTGTAGCTCAGACTGACAGAACAGTTGTGAGAGCAGAAGTTGCATTAAGCAACATGAGCCTGACAACTCTTGTGGCCCATGAAAGGTTGGGAGTGCATGCTTTTAGGGCAAAGGGCCTTCTTAGATTCCTCTGACTTGGTTTTACCAGTTCAGCTGTGTCAACAAAAGGTTGTAAACTAGGATATAAACTGTATTGGGTAATGTTTCTCTTGTACTTACTATTTCAGATACTGTTGCATGGCTGCAATACATATTTTGTCTTACTTAAAAGTACTAAAATTAGATTGGGACTAGAATTTGTTCATAGTGACCTAATTTGTGACCTTTTAGTTAAATCTAACCTCTGTTTCAAAATTGCTTTAAATCAACATGTTAACTTTTTTAAAAATTTCATACAGATTCTTTTAAATTGGTCTTTAAATTACTTTCGAAACTTTGATATATATGTCTGAATGTTTTCATTATGGAAAAGAAATATTCAGCTAGAGCTGGTATCAATTTTATTGTACCTACAGCACAATTTGTTAGACAAAATATATTGTGGTAATTTTACTAAATAGCTGAATTCCTTCTCTCCACATCTTACCTCCTCCGTTTGACTGTGAGAAGTGGCTGTGAGTGATTATACAGGTTTTTATATCTCAGGATAATTTTAATTAAAGTTCTTAGAGTGTACTTGAATTAAACCTTTGTATGGTTTAAAGGACTAAAGCTATTCTGATGACTTTTAATTTTAGTGTTCAATTTGACACTATATGAAAACATTCTTCCCTTTTACTCTGTCTTTTCTGTGGGTTTTGTCCTTCAGTACAGAGAGCAGCTTGTTTAATAGGTTGGTGAAAACAGAATTTAATAGCCTATCGCTTCAAGATGAGTGAGAATACTAAGGTTCATTCTCAACAGTTGCATGAGCCAGTGACTTCTTTAAAAGATCCCTGCTGTTGGTACTGAGCTGTTTTTGTATCTTTTTGGTGGCCTGCATTACTGGAAATTGTATGAGATGGAGTGGAAAAAAGTGCATAGGATGGAAGCTATACTTTTTTTGATACTATAGGACATAGCTTTCTGAAAAAAATGCCACGTGGAAAACTTCCTTCCACTCTTAGCACATTGCATTCATTCTTTCATTCTTTCTTTATTGCCTGATATTTCTCTGGCTGCATATTAGCAAATACTAGGGTAGTATTTTTTTCAGTGTTTATTTCATTTTTCTTTAATGGCATTCTGACAGTTGGAAATGACTGGATTCTACTTCATCAGTTTTTAATTTGTCGACTTATTTTGCCTCAGTTGGCCATACTGTGAAGATCTTGGGAGTGAAAAATAAGTTTTGAGATTTTTTTAAAAGTTGATGATAAAATATTTTTTAATGGCTGGCTTTCTGAAGATATTTTCCTTTTTCAACATTAGAATAATTAAAAAATTTTCAGTCAATCTTCACACTTCTTTGATTTGGGTTTGAATTTTTTTGAATTGTATTGAATAGGTAGAGGAGGGATCTAACTTAGTACTGTAGATGAGTTTTCAGTCATCTGCTCTGTGTATCTTGCAGAAAGCTATTAAACTTCTATCTCATTTTTTTTAAGTCAGAGGTTGAGGACTTAAGAGGAAAACTATGGGATAGAATACGAAGACGTAAATAGGAATTGCCATTTAAGCAAGCCTGAGATATGAAGACCGTGACTGGAAATTACTGTCCTGTGGTGTGAGGTGCATGAAAAACATAGCATACAAGTTAACAGTGAGCTGGACTGTGTTATTTCCCCTCATGGAACAACCTTTCTAATATTTAAGTTTGGTTGTATAGATTTGAGTCAGTTGCATCCTTTTCCTGCTTTTTGGCTCCCCCCTAAATCCCTCCCCAAGAAAATTTCTGTAGTTACATTACCTTTTATTTTTGCACAGCTAGATTTTGAGGAGTTGTAGCAATGGTTTTGTTTTTTTTTTTAACTACCTAATACATTGACCTTAATAGCAAGATAAATATTGAGTAGTCCATTATTGTGCATAGGTACTCTGAGGATTAAGGAGTGTATATGCATAGGCAAGAGAATGAAAGCAAATCTGTCTACAGGATTAGGCTATATTTAGGGATACTGAAATTTCTGCCAAACAAGGAGCACAGTGAAATTTCATCTGCCACTTATGTTGTTCTTAATGTTCTTTAATTTAGCAGACAAGATAGTTAGGTTATAATTAAGCTTTTCTAATATTGTTCTTCCACAAGGTTGTGGCATAAATAACTTCACTTTGTAGTTTCCTGCATCTTCACTGTCTCCATTTTTCTTCTTATTATTCTTCCATAAACAATCTCTGGGATGCAGGGAAACTTCATGCTATCAATTACTTCTTGCATATGTAATACTATTTTGAATATCTGCAATTGAATTTCTTTTTCCCCAAGTCCTAATCAGGTTTTCTGATTTGCCTGGTGCTGTTTCTTCCTTCAGTGTGCATACCCTTCCTGCTGCAGTAACAAATGTTTCTTTCCCAACATAATTCTCATGGCAATTTCTATTACTCCTGGCTGCTTTTTCAATAGGTAGACTTGGCAACTAGGCTGAACTGCTCAACAGTTGCTACTGAAGGACAAGGGGCAATGGGCACACTGAAAGAAATTAAACCTAAGAAAAAGCGCTTTTTTTGTTGTGACTGAACACTCGTTGAACACTAAATAGGTCTCCTGGGGAGGGGATGGAGTCTCCATCCTTGGAGATGTTTAAAACCTGGCCCTTAGCAACATGCTTGAGTGGACCCTACTGTGAGCAGGGGTTTTGGATTGGGTGGTGTTCAGGGTCCCTTCCCACCTCAGACATTTTCTGAATCTATGAAGTGAACTGATTTGTCTTAGCTGCAATTCATTTAAAGACTGCCACATCTTCTAGTTTCTTTGTACCAAGTTATGCAACAAGGCAAGTTGTAGTAATTCTTTCCTGCCCATCTCTTCATTATTTCCTCCCCCAAGAATTTCAAAAGGAAACACTAATCAACCCACAAAAACTTGGACCATATTTCATGAGTCTTGAGAAAGACGCCTCCCTACTTGTGTTCCAGATGTATTGAGTTTACCTGTTCAGACATTACTGTAACAAAACATGATTGAGAAAAGACGTGTTCACAACTTGTTGCACAGAGGATTAGTTTAATATAAATAAACATTTTACCTGGGGGGAAAATACGTTTTTCCAGATACCCTCTTACGATTTAAAAGGAGAATGAGGTAGCATTAAAAAATGATATCTCTTAACTGCAAGAGGTTTGCAGTTTTCATGGAGAAAGTGTAACTCCATTATGCATTTTGCACCTGACTTTCTGTTGGAATAAATGAGCTAATGTAGACCTGAATTTCCCAATTTGGGTAAAAACAAATAAACAATCAAATATACATACTGGTATAACATTCAGCTAGCATTTTCAATAGAACAAAAACATTTCATAGAAAACTGTTGACCCACGAAGAAAACAACCTCATGAGACAGAAAAGGAGCACTGGATGAATTCAAAGCCCCACGGCATTGAAGTAGAACAGAAGAAATTGGTAGCCCATTCCAAGCTCTGTCGTTTGTCTTTTTGGGTTATTTTTTACTGTTTTTTTTTTAACATAGTACAAACTTTTATTCTCAGTCCTTCTTTCAGTCTTACCATTTGACTTAATAAATAGTATTCTCAACAACAGGACTTCTATTAATGTCCTTCTAATTAATGGCCGTAGAAGAGCATATCATAGTCATACACTAGTTCAGTTATCTTACTGATAAGCAGTTTGTGTGATTGCTTGTGCTGTGAAGTCTAACCTTAATAATACCTGTGATTATAAATCTTACAAACAATGTGTTCCACCTAAAAGTAAACTAGATGGGTAAAATATCTTCTGTATCACTTGTTTGTCCTATGTGCAGCTTTTTGTTCTCTTTTTAAACTGAAAAAAAAAATGCTTACACTGCAAGAGAGTATTTTGGAGTACAGTGCCAATACATGATGTTACATTAATCTGAAACAAGTTTTTGAGACTTTACACCATATTATTTTCATTCTCAGAGAAACTGATACAGTACCATAAAGCCCCTTTATGTTTGCCCACATTATGTATAAGCATGGCATTTAATTGCATGGTAACTAAAATTGCATTTAGGCATTTCTTGTCATTTCGGAGCAGAACTTGGTGTTTTACTGGGGACACCTTTCTTTGTCACTTTTTTTTTCCTCCTGTGATACTACAGTTGTGCAGGTTGTCTTGCATCTCGTGTTAGTAACTTACACTTTTTCCATTGCAGTGTTGTGTCAGTGCAAGAAGAGGTAATTGCACGTTTCTTGCTCTGCCCTCTGCTGGTTTAGGAACCTTTTCTCATTCTTCATACCTGTAACATAATATTTTGTACTACCTCATATAAATATAGCTTATCACCACCTTAAAAGAAGACAGCTTACTCCTACTTTGGATTAAAAAAAAATTCAAAATGGAATTGTTTAAAAAGTAGTAGTGGAGTTTTGATCATGATTGAATATAGAAGATGCAAATACCTTGTCACGGAGAGTTCTTTCAAATATTATGTTTCAACAGAGAACATGTTATAACTCAGCTGCACTTTGCTTCAGGTTGTGTATCATAAATGAGGGTTATTTTTCTCTCTTTTTTCAGCTTCTGAAATTCACAGACCTGTTTTCACAGCCACCTTTGTTTAGAAAGTTGGCTAAGAACATTAAAAAGAAAAAACCCACACCACTGTAGCTGATAGTATGAAGTAATGCATATGTGCATAGTGTATGTATAGTGGAAAGAAGTTTACTTCAAAGTACTGATCCTTTTACATAAATTTTCCATACATCTCTCATGATTCTGTTTTTTTCCCTCATTTTTATCCTTGTCTATTCCACAAAACATTTCAGACTTAGCTGAATTAAAAATAAAACATTCTAAGGAACAGTGCTCCCTCAGGTATATATGAATATGAAGCACTGCAAACATTTGTTGGTATTAAATCATAGAACATTTCCTCAAGGTATCTGATTTCCTGGAGGAATTTTTCATGAAACTTGGGGAAAAAGACAAGTTTTTGATTGAAAAAAAAACCCAAAACCAAAAACGGGCAAACAAAGTATGAATTGTGGTTAAGCCACAAATGTTTATCTTACAAATAGGAGACTCTTCTATTTGACCCAGCACTTAAGTTTTAAGTAAGTGAGTTTTATTTATGTGGGCCTTTTCATAGATTCAAAGTTGTAATAAGCATTTCTCACTTACCGAAGTTTTGAGCACCTTTTTTTAAACTTGTTTTATTACATTTTAAAGATTGTCAAATTTAAATGAGGTCTCATGAAAATTTAGCTAGCTTTATTCACTGCTTAATAAAAAAGGAATTGGGAAGTTTCTTGTGTGTTGTGTTTCATTATCTTTTTTTTTGAGAGACTGGATACTTGAATGTGTTACTTTTGTTTAAAATTGTTTACATTAAAGATGTTTTAGCATGCTCTCCCTTTCTGAAAAAATTCCTAAGATTTATCTTTGAGATTATTAATGCCGTGGATGTGACAAGAGTACCTGTGTAATGGTGACTGTCTTGTGACATGCTCTTCTGTAACTTCAGTATTAAAGCCTTGTCATCTCCTCCTCTCTTTCCTTCATCCAGTACATGTAGCTCTGCTTTGGAAATAGCAACTTCTCTTCCTTTTGTAGTGTTTGATTCTTTAAATCTTTTCTTCATGAGTATTTGAAAGTGATTTTTAACACTGGAGAATTGCTTTCCTGTCCTTTGGAGTGATTCAGATAGAATTTCTATGTATGGTATCTGTTTCACTTTTCTTCAAAAGATAGGCTGCTTAACCACTAGTATGTCTTACCTGTGTAACTCTCGAAAGGCTCTAAGTAATATTGAAAGTAATGCTGTGTTTGTAGTACTTCTTATACTTGCTCCTTTGTTCAGCTGGGAAAGGTACTCTAAGAAATAGAATTTGTATTGTAGTCTTTAAAAAGTGTAATAGGGTATGAGGTTCCAAAACACAAACAAAATCCCAAAAAAGATACTTTGAGGCCTCAGTTCATATGAAACAAAAGTCTCCAAAATATGAAGAAACATAGCTGAAAATACAGTTCATACTGTTGATGTGATTGCTTTATACAGAATGTAAGTGCTTTACAGCTTCTGTGTTTTAATTTTTTTTAGGAAGAACAGAACCGAGGCAAGCCCAACTGGGAACACCTGAATGAAGATTTACACGTACTTATCACTGTGGAGGATGCTCAAAACAGAGCAGAAATAAAACTGAAGAGGGCTGTTGAAGAAGTGAAAAAGTTACTGATACCTGCAGTAAGTATTTGTGTCCAGGACTTTGATTTCCATTTTCAGAAGTTACTCTTGAAATACAATACTGCAAGCGTGTAAGAGCAAACCTGCAGAGTGACATCCTAAAAGAAGAGATTTTGTAATACTCTAGTGATCTTTAAGCTGTTATCCCAGATTTAATTCTTCCTTAGAACAGAATAGTATTTTAAAGAGGTGCTTTTTTTTTTTTCTTTGGCCTGTTTTAGATACAGATGCAGGAAATTATCACCTTTAAAAGGCAATGCTGAACTGTTACAAACACTAGTTTTCTCTCTTTCAGTATTAGTATTCTTCACTGTAAGGCCGGGGAAGTATGACATGCTTTTATGTTTCACTTTGACACGATTCTGATATTTTAAGAAAAGATGGCATGTTTTTTTAGATCATCGCATTAAACACTTTGCAAAAAGAACAAAACCCTTTAGCATCAAAAAACTTAGCTGTCAATATACTGGGGAAAGATAAATGTAGTGAAACTGGAAATGGGTTGTCTTTCTCATTTCCTGATATATAAACTGGCTTCTGCACAGCTAGATGACTTAAATCCTTTTTCAGAGACCAGAATTACCCAGTGAGACCCCTTCTCTTAGATCGTCTCTGTATGCTCACTCAGAGCCCGGTGACTCAGTGTGGCTATATAGTGCATCCCATGCCATCAACTTGCATCTTGTGCTATTTTTTACCACCACTTTTGTGCCCCTGTAAAATGATAAGAATAAATTATATCTTTTTCAGTGGTGGAAAAATTTTCCACATTACGAGGAAAAATTGAGACTATCTTGTGAAAGAAAGTAGTAGGTGGTATTAAAATGACCTACTGATTTTGGGTACTTACTGAATGCTAATAGATGCTGGCTGTGAGGAGACTTGTGGTGACACATGCTGTCTCTATAAGCAGATTTATTAAAAAGACATTTTTTAAAGTTACTAAAGATAGGGAGAGAGTCTTAATTTTTGAATTACGAAGAAATGGTAGAATATTAAGCAGGAGGTATGAAAAAATGTAATTTAGACCTCTTGACATTGCAGATTTTCAATTTCTGAAAGCAGAAGAAAACTAGAGAAAGTAGATCTTCAGAATTTATTCATTTATTAAAGAGACCTTGGGCTGGAGTTTATAGTCAGGATTTTTATATGGGCAAACAGCTTAAAAAGCAGACTTTCGTGTGAACTAATTTTGTCACATGTCTGTTCATTCTTCTACCTCCCCCTTATTGCTGAACAGTATGACTGAAGAGTCAGCTTCAAGATCACCTGATGGGTTACAAACCCCCAGTGTTGTCTGAAGTACTAATGTTTATACTCTGTGTATGTTTGTGTTACGCTTGTTTGTGGAGCTGTTGGATGGGCGTGTTTTGAGCCTCAAAAAGTTGTAATGCATTAGTAGTTTTTTCATTGTGAAAGTGACAGCCAGCTCTTAGTCTTGAAAGCACTCTGCCTCATTTAGTGGCTTAGTCAGTTGGGGAAGTGCTGTAATCCTGATTACAGAAATAATTGTTTTTCCCCTTTAATAAAAACCAACAACACAGGGCTAACTGTTGTCCAAATGGACTGTCAGTTGAGATACACTTTGTCATTATATTTTATATGTAGGCATAAGAGATTTGGGTGGTGCATATTCCTTGTACAAGAGCTAAAGATGGTCTCTTGGCTCTAATTTCTCAAAATTATGCCTTGCTGAAACAGGCACGTGTAGTACATAGGAATGAACTAGTGTATAGGTGAACTTGGTTTTGCACTCCCTATTGCATCTGTTCAATTAGTACAAAAAAGCAGCTGTTTAATTGAATTATGGTTTCAGGCAGTTTGAGAGCTGCAAAATTCAGTTTAGTATTAAAAGATGGGAATCAAAAACTTCTGTGAGAGAAGTCATAAACCTTCGAATAATCAGGATAAGCATAAGGGAAAAAAAATGGAAATCCTAAGAAATTATAGCAGTATGAATGAAACTGTGGCTGTTGGAAGATTCCAAAGATGCTCTAAAATACAAGAATGGAAAATTCAAAATTCCTTTTCATGTGGTAGAATGCATGCAACTATTACCATTTTTAGTTAAATGTCAAAGGATTAAAATTGAAAAAAAATACATAAATGTATTTCAATTCTGTCACAGTCCAACTTGATTAAAATTTGAGACCATATAGGAGAGAAGACTCATTCTCATCCTTGCCGTACAGTGACAGTGCCTTGGATTTCTGAGATAGATTTCAGAAACGTGTTAGTGTTCTAGTGTTAAGAGATGAAAATTAGTTGCTAATTTCTTGGAATGGTCCATTATTTTTGTACTCAAGATGTTAAAAAGCCTTATTCCATTTTCTAGCGACAGTGCACAAATATGCATGTTTCTTAAAATGGATTTCTATTTAAATGTACTTGGGTGAACAGAGACTGTTTCAGTACTTGAGTGTGTTTCTTATGTTTATGAATCTGGATCACTAGTGGGTTTTTTTTCCTTGTGGATGTGAATTAATACTTTCTACTTCCTCTTGCATTTTTACCAGGATAGTGGTATAGTCAAGTAGTCTATCTTTAGAAATAAAAAGCACAACTTGAGGCAGACTGGCTGAACAAGCCATTTTTTTTTCTCCTTAAGGCAAAAGGCCAACTTTTAAAAAACTATTATTATTCATTTGTGTTTAATTTACATTTCTTCAGTACAAAACCTTTTTTTTTTAATGTTTTTTAATTTTTGGCTGTACTTCAAGTTCCATAGGACTAATCTTTTTCCTCTTCCCATAGTTCAGTGAGATAACTGGTCATTATTTAGACCTGCAAGATCATACAGTATTACTTCTTTCATGTTTTTCTTTGAAAAAAAGCAGAATTAATAAAGCAATCTGCAGACTTTTGGGCTCACATCAAGCTGTACTGTCCTTTTGCCTCCTTCTGAAATGAATTATTGATCTCTCTTTATTGTGAGAGCGTTGAGAGTTATTTGCAAGTGTTCAGTAAGGATGGGTGTATCTCTTGCAAAGGAAAGACAAAAGATGGTATGAATTGTTCACTGCAGATCAAAAGAAAAAACTCAGAACCTTTTCAGGGTGACATACATAATAATGAAGTATAGCATAGTGAATCAGAGCATCATTAAGGATTTGAAGTTGTTCTTGGAGCTCCTGTACTGTAGGGCTGAACTCCTCTATTGGAAATATGTTAGGCTTCTGCATATTCTGAGGAGTGTTGAATAAACTATTCTAGCTGAATGAGTTTATCTAGATATTCCTTTCATTTTACAGATGACCAGGTCTCGTTTAATTACTAATTCACCTTTATACTAGCTCTCTTTGTATAGGATGAGGCACATACAACACAATTCAAATTATGGACAAATACTTTTTTACCCCTCTTTCCTTTGATTCCACATTTCCTTTCTGAGGAATAAAATCATATTTCTGGTTTCTAGTTAAATACTCTAATTTGGTCTGGAATCAGTGTTACTCAGATTTTTTTAATTGTTCTTCCTGTGTTGAGGCAGCTGTAGTTTTACTTGGTTGCTGCCTCCCTCTTCTTGGAAGACAACTACAAAATAGTGTTAATCACTGGTGCTCCCTGTCACAAACTTTGTATATTATTTTCCACTACTATATGGAATTTTAAGGTTGTGATGACTAGGAAATAATGTTTCAGTAGAGGATTTTCATTTTGCTCATACCTTTGGATCTTGCCTATAATAGTGATTTTAGACCTTTCAGTCTTGAATGTCTTTAAATTTAGCTGCATGGGAAAGTAAATGTGCTGTATACTGTGTGATTTTTACAGATGGGAGCATTTTTTTATAGTGATGCTTGGTATGTGCTCATTCACGAACTGTCCTCCTTCTGCTACTCCCTGTTACTAGAGATGCTATTTTGATGGTATTTCTGGATTTAGTCACTCCTATATACAACACATTTTCTCTATTTAACAGGAGAGAATATAATGAAGGGGCAATAGTGTTGGTGGAATGGTTTATTTTTTCAGTTGGATAAGCTAAAAGCATTTCTTTCTAAAAGACTGCCTTCAGCAAGTGTGATGAGGTGGGGCTTCTTTATTAATTAAAGTATATTTCTAATACCTTCCATATAAGTGTAGTTGTAAATTTTCATTATGGTTTATTTTCAGCTACTTAGAGTAAAGTGAAGGATGTCTTAATTTTTACCCTGAGAAGTTTGTGTGCGATGAATTCCATCACAAAATACAGTAGAAAAAAATTTTAAGAATTTTTAATCATGCTTTAGCCTTAGTTTAAAAAAACCTAGGCATTTATTATAGTAATGCTGTATGTAGTTTCTCTGTAATTAAAACTAGCAAAAAGCTTGAAATTTGAAAGATGTTAGGAGAAGATTTCTTTTTTTATTAGCTATCTAAAAAGCCACAATAAATTCTGCATGCAAGTTTGACTTCCCTGAATAGCTCTTTCTAATTCATTCCTGCATGGTGTGTTGGTTTTATATTTTTGCTTTCACAAGTGAGAATATAGTGCTGCCTTCTATAGTTTCCCTGTTGAAATGTTGGTCGTGCTGTGCAATCCATTGTTTTCTGCTTATTCAAGTCAAGTCATGAAATTACTAAGTGTTACAGTAGCAGACAAAGGATAGTGCTGTCCTTAAGAGCTACTTAGGCAATCCCAACATTATATCTGTTTTGTCAGTTCAGACACAAACCTCTCACAGTGAATGATCAGACGGGAAACTCTGTACGTGGGGTAATGAAGCAGCCAAATGTCTTGGCAGTGACTACCAGATAACGTGGTAAACTTTCTGATGTGGAGGAGAGGTGATAGTGTGCTATTTTTAGTAGCTTGAAGAGGACTTAATGTTTCCATGACAGTATGAACCAAGGGCTGCTGCAGTCCTACCATTCCTTCATGATTTGCTGTTCCTGCTTCCTGTTTTGCATCAGAAAGTCCTGGCCTTCATCTGACCATGTGGAGAGTCCATTTGGCAGAGAGCTTAACCTTGCACTGACTGGCTGGAGTCAGGTCTGGTCTAGCACTGACAGCAGTGACGGCATGAGAACAGGAGACAGGGAATAATGGTATTGCAGCAGACCACCCTTAAATAAATCCTAGTTTCTGTAGAACTGCGAGTACGTTCAGCGGCAGATGGGATGAGAGCAAAATGCCCTGCTGCAGTGAGTTTCTGATCATGACAGTGGAAAACAAAAGACGATTGTGACTGTTCCTCTTCGTGTTTTCCACTATCCAGTATGTCTAGTACTGGTAATTTCAGTAGCTTATTCACAAATTGAATAAAGAATTATGAGAGTTATGTTGAGCAGTCCTTAAGTAAATTCTGCTATTCTTTTTAGTGGTCTCATTTTCCTGAAAGTATTTGCTGTAATGCAAGGTCTGAGTTTTAAAAATAAGAACAATTTCTTATACCAGTTCACACAGGAAGTGTTTACATATTGCACTTGATATGTTACTGCAGTGTTAAATTTTTGAGTTTTACATTCATATTGACTACTAACAAATATATTTCAGGCCAGCTGCAAGTGAGAAGTAACTCTCTCTATGATTTGTGTACCGTGGTGGAAACTCTGTAGACCAGTGGTTCTTTACCACTAAAATAATGTCTGTTGAATGGAAATGATTTTTTGAGACTGTATTTGCTACAACATATCTAGATGATTTTCAACTTAATTGAAGTATATCTAGTTTAAACTCAGTTAAATTCGTCAACTCTCCTGAAACGATTGTACAAAGGAGAAAACTCCTTTGTACAAGGAAATAGTATTTTTCATCAGAATATTGTTCAGTGTGACAGAGCACTGGAACAGCCTGCCCAGAGAGATTGTGAAGTCTCCTTCTCTGGAGATATTGAAAATCCACCTGAATGCCACATTGTGCAACCTGCTGTAGCAGAGAGATTGGAATAGATGGTCTCATGAGGCCACTTCCAACCCCAACCATTCTGTGATTCTGTGATGAGAATAGTCTTGGAAAGGGATATAAAATATGCTTTTTATATTATGTGTATATGTTTTGTATTATTTTTATGTGTATTTATATTATAAATTTGTTTTCAACTTTCCATTTTCAGAAAGCTGAGAAATAATTAAAGGGTAATTACAAATTTAAGATGATCTGTGCCCTCACATACTTCAGTTGATTGTTTTACAAATTTGGACACGTAGTCATAATCAGATGTAATTATTTGTAAATATGTCCAGATTTATTAGCTTATAACTTAGGTATCAGTTCATAGGGATTCTTGTTCTCCCTAGGCTTCTTTTCTACTAATGGGAGAAAGAAGCTCCTCCAACAGTTATTTCTAAGCACTTTACTCTAGCTGTTGTTCTGAATCTTCTTCTTCTGAACATCTTTGACAGGTTCTAGAACCCAAGGAAATCAGTTAGTTGTGCCTGCTACAGTTACTGTGGAATGCCCTCTCTTTTCCCTTTTTCCTTCTCCAGCATCTTCTGTATTCAGTTATTTAAGGTATTGCAAATGTATAACTTGAGAAATGGTAGATCTAATTTCTGAAAAAGACCTTGAGAAACTTGCAGAATACTCTGTTCTCAAAGAGAAACAAAGACTCTCTGTTGCCTGAAACTCAGTAGGGACATGCCCTTCCAAAGCAGGATTATGCATTGATTAGGAGCTCTAATTAGGTTCTGCATGAGTTTTGTCTGTCTTCCAGAAATGTGCTTAATCTGTTTGGTTTTTTGGTAGACGTTGTGGAGGAAAAAGTAGTATTGAACTGTTCCAGTAATTCGTTTTGTGATGTCTTTGACTTCTTTTTAATTTTTCATCCCATTTTTTTAACTTCTTCCTCTCATCTTGGCTATTTTCCCAAGGCTTCCTGTAGTCTTTTTTTCTTCTATTTATTTGTTGTTTCATACTTTTGGTTTTTTTCTGTTGATGGTCCTGGAACAGAACATGTAAGTTGGGATCTTTATATAAAATCTTGTTAAAGTATTTCTCCACTTACTCAAAAAGTAGATGATTAAGCTACGATTCTCCGTGTCTGGCGATCTTAATGAAGATGATGACAAAACTGCAATTAATTACCCATGCATTATTTTTCTTATCCTTCATTTCTAGTTACAGTTGGGGTTTGGTTGGTTGATTTTCTTTTTAGCTTTATACCTAAGTTAAAGAAATGGTAATTGTAGAATTGTGATTCCTGGGGAGATGTAGTATAAAGAGTAGGATTTTGTTATCCTCCCCTTTTAACACACTTTAATGCTAAACACTAACCAGACTATATTAAGGAGGTCAGATCACTTTATGTACAAGTCATCTTGGAGTGCTTTTTGGAAGGATCTTAGCAATTGCAAAGATTTTTGTGTGAAACAGTAATAAAGTAACCAGTAAACATTTCCCTTTTCCAGCCATTTAAAACATTCTTTATTGCCAGTGTTAGTTTTGAAATCTACATTTCTAATTATACAAAAGTTTGTCACACAAACATCTGTGTTTTAATGCTGACTGATGATTCGAAGTCATCTAGTTGCTCTACATTATGCTATTTCAACGTCAGACACTGAAAATTTTAACCTGTGGAAAAGTGCCAAGGGTTTTTCACCTACTGTTCAATAGAAAACTTAAGTGTTTCTATTTTAAAACAGTACAGAAATACTTGAGCTTCCAGTGGAGGAGTAGTAAGGTTTTTTCTTTTTTCGTATGTTGTTTATAGGCTAAGGCTTTGATATGGAAATGTTATGGACCCTGTAAGCAGGATAGACATAGGTGGGCATGATATAAGAGATTGGAGCTAATTATGTTAAATAGTGTATATGATTTTGGACTAGGCCATTTGTAACATACTTTGTATTAAATTGGAAAGTGGCAAACCATCCTGAAAAGTGCTTAGATGAGATCGCTACTGGAAAGTTGCATTGCTTGGAAAACAGTTAATGAAAGCATTTAAGATTACATCAGGTAATACATTTTTTGTGTGTTGTTGGAAATGGTTATGGGTTTTATAATTTTTTTAATCTTATTTCTTCTGTATTTTAATAAATATTTTTAAAGCTCTGCCATATTTTAAAACATACTCTATTAATAGGGATAGCTTAATGAAAACAGCATTGCCTTATACATTTTCAGTATTACCATTATTAGCTAATATTTAATGTTTTCACAACATCTGTGTATGTAGTAAATTATATTTGTCAGTTTCAACTTGTGTTGTAAAGTGAAATGTGTTTTAAATTCCAAATCACTTGGAAATACTGGGAAGAAGGAAATCTGAACCCCAGCAAATCTTAACGAAAAGGTCAGGAATCTGTAACACTATATCCAGTCCTTTGATACTGCAGCTTTTTATAAAGGGATTGGAAGATGTGAGGTTTTCTATTTGACCAAACACAGCTGTAGATACTAAGAATTTCAGTTGCTTTATTTATAAATAAATAATTCCAGCCTTTGATAGATACTTTACTATAGCCTCCAAAATTGTACATTACAAATCCTTTTTCATGAGACTGAAAGAATCAAAGCCCCAAAACCACCATTTGGAGTTGGCTGTCTTATGATCATTTGAAGTTTTGATGAAGACTAACTTTCAGTCACAATTGCATGCATCACTAAGCCCTCATCTTAGAAGTAGGTTCTTCATGATTCCTTCACTCTTTAGCTTGTGTCCTGGTTTGAAAACAAAATTTAAACTTTGGCTCCCCTGACTTTCTTGGCAATCAGTAACTAAACTGATACGTTGTAATAATGCAAGCAAGTGATACATCAGGTGAAACTGACCTAGAAGGTGGAGTGGAGATTTGTCAAATGTACACCTGGGCACATGAGTGCTGTGGTGATGGAAATGGGCAATTCCACTTCCTTGCTCAGCCTTTTGGCTCTATTAGGCAGCAGGTGGCCTTATTTTTCTGTCTGCTGGTCTGAGCTTTCAGTTTTTAATGGTAGACCTGTAGCTTCTAGGGTCTTAAAGAAAAGTTTCCAAGTTTTAAAATGAGAGCTTGCTTGCTTAGTTTGTTAGAATTAACAGTAAAAGTTGGTACTGTCAACAGACATCAGACGTGTTGAATAATAAAATCTTCATGCATTGTGCAGAAAAGCTGTTTTTGCAAGAGTATAATCACTTCTGAAAGACCAGGGGATGTAAGAGGAGTGTCTGAATTTCTCCCAGTTTTAACCTGCTGTAGTAGATACAGTAATAATGTGCTAATCTGATTTTTCAGTTAATGCTATCCTGGCATTTAGAACAGATAGACTATTGACACAGTGTTGGGAAGAATACTGGTTTTTTCTTCATACCTACAAAAGCAAAGCCTGTATTTGCCTTTCAGTAGTCACTTCTAAAATTACCGATTGATTTCCAGAGAAGGTGACTGGACTGTGGATAGGGGCTTCTTTGGTGGTCCTTGCGCTATCAGCTCCCCTCTTAGTAGATGGTGGAGAACTCTCCAAAGAGATACTTAATTATTGGGAAGTGAGGAGAGCTTCGCGGAAATCCTGAATCCTCCTCAATCTACTTTTGAAGATCCAAGGGTCAATCAGATTCAAGAAAGATAAACATTAAAAAATGAGGCTTTTAAAATGCCTCAGGTCACAGGAACTCTTCTCCTATGGTAGCAAAAGTAGTTTAAATAAATGTTAACCTTCTCATCTGTAAAATGTGGTGAGAGCACCTTACTGGGTTTTTTTTAATACCCTGAGGGGTAAATGTGTACTTAACAATAAATATATGAGAAGTCATTACTGGAATGCTGTTTCTTTGTGGCAATCTGTAGTTTTCCAGGTGATTCTTGGGGACAGAAGAATGAGCAAAGTTTATATTATCTTACAGAATTGGAGATCGCAGGGGAGACCCAAGCTAATAAGTGGTTTCATTGATTTCAGCTTAGAATTAATTCAAAACTGCTTTGATTTTTTTTTTTTTTTTTCCTTTGGGGGTTGTTTTGTTTTTTTTGGTTTTTTTGTTTTTTGGGGGTTTTTTTTTGTTGCATAAGCCTAAATACTATGTATTGCTGAAATATTTTTGTGGAGGAACTGATAACTTTTTTTTATATATATATATATATATCTCTTCAGCTATCTTGCCTCTGTGCTACAGGTAAACTAGGCATTAAATTATATGCCTTGTCTTCCTTACTAAGTTAATGGGAAGATCAGCAGTTGTGCAGAATCAAATAGAAGTCCAGTTCAACTGGGCATCCTTAAAGGACAGCTAACAGTATCATTTGAGAAAATGTCATCTCTTGTTTCTGTGCAAATCATTCTGTGGTGCTTGGAAAATAAAGTCAAACATGTAAGACAATAAAGCTGATAAATAGCACGATTTATTCTTACAATGTGATGCTTTATATTCTATATATTTTACAGCTTTTAGAAGTAATCTCCTTGTAGCAGTTTCAACATACAAATGTTACATTTTTAAACAATACCTTCTTTCACTACTGTCTATAGTATATTTTTAAAAGATCCTAAATAAGTACAGTAACAAGATCCCATTAAAATTTAATAGTACTTTGTACATCTGAAGTATACAGGCTCTTCTAAAAGTCTTAGTCTAAGTTACTTCTAAGAACTTGAAAAATGCACAGTTGTGTGGATATGATACTGATGAGCAGTGATTTAGGTTTGAAATCTAGGAATTGACTTTTACTAAAAGTCTCCAATTGATTTGGAAACTGTAGAAGTGTTTGCTAAGACAACTTGTATGATGATGTAGTTGAGACATAATCCCCAACGTACTTCAGGTGCTGGTTTATTTTTGCTGCATTTTAATCTGTTTAATCAATTTCTTTCAAATTTGAATCACGCGTGTGCTTTCAGCCGATGTTAAGGTTGAGGGGAACCAAGGAAACTAGATACATGAATCAATGTAATTTAATGTAAAGCTTCTCTTACTGGATTCAGTAAATTTTCTGATGGAGGTGTGTGTAGTAGAATCATAAGGGGAAAGAGAAACCAATTACTCCTTTTGGAGTTTTGATATCAGTTTATAGTTTTTCTTAATAAGCTTTACTTTTTACCTCAATAATTTCTTTCACAGAAATGTCAAAGTAAGAATCCTGTTTAATTAAAACAGTTTATTAGTAGGGTACCTTAAATGGCATAAGAGCTGTACATTTGTGACTTTGTGGCTTCTCTAAACAGCTTGTAGTTCAAGGGAAGCTTATGTAAAAATAGAAAAACCAAGTTTTTTCTTTAGAGCATCAGCATGTTACTTATTAAAAAAATTTTCAGAAAAAGCTCTTCATTTGCGAGTTGTATTTATCAAATTTAAACATGTCTGTATTCCTCTAGAACAGTAGCAGTCATAGCGTATGCTACCAATCCAATCAAGTACAGTTAAAAGCACAGAAATAAGGGTTTAGTGTGGATTCTGGGGGAGAAGAACCTTCCCCCTGCCCCCCAAATGATCCTTTCAGTGCTCCTATATACATACACCTTCCCACTTTACTGTTGGGGCATCCTTTGGATGTGTAACTAAG
The DNA here is from genome assembly GCA_013400975.1 of Atrichornis clamosus. Classification (NCBI taxonomy): domain Eukaryota; kingdom Metazoa; phylum Chordata; class Aves; order Passeriformes; family Menuridae; genus Atrichornis; species Atrichornis clamosus. The sequence goes on along the minus strand of WBMZ01012006.1, from coordinate 244,072 downwards.
TAGACCAGTTCTTTTCCTGGCTTTGACCTCATGCTTATGGCTACATTTCCTTAACCTTGTCAGGACCATTTTTGTGTTTCTGTTGATAAAAGTTTCTCTGTCCCAAAAGCACGTGGATGTGTTGTATTTATGGCAGAGAACAGTATCGGTCCTCTCTGGTACACAGTCCAGATTTAATAGAGACAAAAAATGGCACCGTCTAGAAAGCATGGTTTAATTTAAGAGTTTTTCCATATATTAACTTGGAAAAGAGTGGTTGATAATGTGACTATGCCTTCACTTACGTCAGTGTTCGTTGATTCCAAAGTATAAATAGATCTGACCATGACATAAGTCTCAGTTCTGCTTCCTGTGAGAAGTACTTAGTGGTAGAGTGCAGAGCTCCTTTTCTCTTGATACCTGAAGTGTGCAGCATCTTAGGCATGCTATCCAGAGCATGGTTTTCCTGTCCTTTTTTTACAGACACTAGTTTTGCACAGTTCCAAAAGGGAGAAAAAGGTATTAAAAACCAGAGTATCATCCCGCTCGGAGAGGCTGCTGTAATCCTGAAGGATCTGATGCGAGTGAAGTTGTTTCTCATCTCAGTAGTCATGACCTTTCTCAAGAACAGTTCTTTGGTACATTAGTCTATCCACAACACACTTGCTTTTGGATGTAGTTTCCTAGGCCTTCTATAAAGTCTCTACCACCTTCCAGAATATTTGTTATGTGTTGTCTTCTGTTTCCTTGTTTAAAATAAGTTGCTTTCAGCAAAGTGTAGCAACTGGTATTTCTGAATCCTTGCTGAGTCCTGCAGCCTCCTCCAAAAGATGTTTCGGGAAGAGAATTCATAAAACTGTATATGAATCAGTCTGTCACTCAGGCCTCTGTGGTTAACATCCAGACCTTGTACTCACAACTAATGCACACTGAACAGTTTTATGTACTGAGTTGCACAAAAGCCTCTGCTGTGTTATTTGCTGGATATCTTTAGGTAAACCAGTAGGATTTTCTTATTCTTGAGTTGCCCCTTACTCTCCCTGATAAAACTGACAGTATCTTTTATCTTAGATGGTTCAAATGAGAGCTTCCAAAAGGATTAAAACTGGGGACAAAGTGATAATGAGGGTGACTTGAAGCTTTTTACTTAATTACTTTCATAATCAAAACCAAAGCACAACTATATTTTTTGTTCTTGTCTGGTGGCTCATGGGGTAGCCAAAAAACCAAAAGAACAAACTTACTGCACTTCAAAATATGAAGCTATATAATGATTTCAGATGCTTTCCAGCTGGACTGGTGAACTGTTTTCAAATGGCAGAGCAAGATGGAGTAATGTGGGTGGTAGTCTATTTTTAGTGTCACACTAAGGCAAATGAGGCTTCTTTCTGTTTGTAAACTGCCAAATATGAGTCTGTAGTAGTCTTAAACCCGAAAACTTACCAGAAACCCCCAAACGAAAATGATACTTTATCCTTATTAAAGTATTAGTAATAACACCAGGTTATTATTTGTTTAAATGAAGACAAGCAATACTTTTGTAGTTGAAATTTGATATTGAACTGTTTCTAGGGGAGGATGGGAATGGCACCCATTTATCTGCAGAAGAATTTGTGTGCAGTATTTGGGACCCTACTGCATTTAGTGTGCACAGGTGTTGTCTCACATGTAATACAGTAGTAAACGTCAGTACCTGTCTAATGTACTGAAGAGAAATTTCATGCAAATACTAAACAGAGCCGCTTTCTTGTATGGGCTTTTGCACTGCTGCTCGTGTTTAGAGGAGATGTTCTTACAGCACTTAGACTGTATGCAGAGGAGAATGTGCAGTGTAAGGCACTGCCGTGTAGGTAGGCATTGAATGTTCTACAGGCACATGAAGACCGTACCTAGAGCACCAGTAGGCACTTCAGTAAAAAATGAATATAGTTGGCAAGTTCAGTATATGGGCAGGCATAATTAATGCATCAGTATGATTTTATCTCAGATGCTCCTTTTATCTCAGAATAGAATACATCCTTAGACTGTGCCTGTTCTTTGGTACTAGTCCTGACTTCACTAGCGTCCTCGTAAACCCCTGAATGAATTGCACGTAGAGGTCAGATGGAGCAATGTATGAGGGGTTTTTGGTTGTGTTTTTTTGGTGGTGTTTGGGGTGGGTTTTTTTGATCTAGTGGGTTTTTTGGTGGGGTTTTTTTTTAGGGTTTTTTGTTGGGTTTTTTTGTTTGGTTTGTTTCTTGCACTTTTCTGTTCGTAGAAGTTGTAGACTGCTTCACTAATTGGGCCAGATGGATCTGACTGCTTTCTTAGATGAGTCAGCCTACACTTAAATGATGTTTTTAACAGAACGACTGCATTTCATTAGAAATGTTTCATGATAAAATTGTCTTTGGGTTTCTTGTTTGCCGTTGCATATAGGATTTTAGAATGAAATCTGTTCTTAAAAATGCGGTAGGTTTAGAATATCTCAGTAATTTTTTAAACAAAAGTTTAACTTTCTCAAATGTTACGAATCAAACTAATGCATAATTTAAAGTCATACTTTTAGAAAACAAATACGAGATGTTAGCTATTCACTTTAGATTAAAACAAATCAGTCAATATGTTTTGAAATTAAATGCATCGTTTGATCTCTCTAACATTGTAAAAGTTGATTTCCTTCCATTTTGAGTGACTTTCTAAGGATGTATCTTATTTTTGCACATCTAGTTCTTTACTAATTCTGGTAAGTTTTCATCTGGAGAAAGGAAGAGAAGTTGTTGTAATGTTTACTATGGGTGTTCTTGATCTAAAAGAAATGGTGATGCAACCAAAACTAACAGAAGTTCATCCTTGTACTTCAGTTTTATGACTAAAAGAGTAATTGTTCTTACTCCTGTATTTTGTATAAAAGGTCTGTCTTTCCAGCTTTTTCCAATTTCAGATTTTTTCCCTTTCAAAACTCTGTCTTCACCAATCATCATAACTTTTCCTCCAACAGTTCATTGCATTTTTCCTCCACCAACTTCTTACGTTAAGTGTAATAACTCTTACAGTCACACTTGTTTCCTTCCTTGCTCTGTCTTGTCCTGGGCATGTATCTGACACAGCTCTTAAACTTTTGTTCTGTGTTCCTTGAAATGACTCAGAAAGTATTGAGTCTTAATAGATTTCATCTCATCAGGGAAGCATTTAATGACGTCACACCATTCTTTTCACACAGCTTTGATTTGGTGCTTTCATAAGTTTTCTTAAGCTTTTCCGAGACGTATTTCTGTTCTTTTTCTCAATTGCCACACAGACCTAGATATGCTAGGCATATTGCAGTCTTCTTTCTTGTGATGAATACCTGCTGAACTGAAACATTTACAGATGAATTGAATATTTCTTCTATGATGCTTTGTTCCAAAATTGTAATAATTTTTTTTAAAAAGACCATAAATGTATACATGCATCCTGAGGATATAAAAGCTAAATCAGTAACTAGAATGAAAATACTTCATTTCACTGCAACAATGTCTTCTGATGTGAAAATGTTGAAATATTTTGAATTGTAAAAGTATATTCTTTGCTTCTGGCAGTAAATGGAGGCCTCTGAGTGAAAGCTGACAAGACTTTTTTTCAGGTGAAATATCTGAATGAAATGTGATGATAAATACAAGAATAGCCAGAATTCTGTACACAAAGCTTAACTCTGTGTATGTGTGTGTGTGTATATATATATATCTGCTGTTTCTAAAGAAGAGCCTTGCAAGGCATGGTCAAAGTTTAGAGCAAATCCTGGTAGTTGTGTGACAGATTGACCACCTCAGGAGAAGGCAGTGGCAGCCATATGAAGTTTATGATCACTTGTAAAAGATGTTAATGTATTTTAGGATTTTTCTGACAGCATTTCTTAAATAAGTCAGAAGTGGCTAGTTTGGGGAGAATGTTGGTCTTAATTCATCTCAGGGAGCATGTTCTTTTGTCTGATGTTCCAGTCGCTCTACACATTTATAATATCCATGCCTTCCCTTTTCCCACTTTTTCAAAAATAAAAGTTACCTTCTACTTCTTCAGAGTACTGAGAAAATTAATTTTATGGGAGGACAGACCACCATCTTCATTAGCTGTGAAAGAATGAGTTAAGCCAGTGTTTAGGCTTTTCCAATACAATAAATGTTAGTCCAGAGACAGCAAATGTTTATTCTCTTCAGCTTTGAACTGCTGTTTACATTTCAGTGGAAGAGGGAACAGCGAGGGCAGAAGAGCAAGGGCGCAGTCATTAGTTTCCTTCACATTTTCTCGATTAAAAATGACGGGGGAAGAAAAGCCTTGCCACAAAATCCCCACATCCCCTTCTCAAAATAAATAATGCTTGTAACAGGACCTGGGTGGCTTTTTAAAAATTGAGACATTCCGATGACAGAGAGAGGGTGGGCGCTTACACACTGAGTGTTAATTACACAGTACTCTGTAGCATTTTATGTAGTTCCTTGATCTGTAGTTTGGAGTCTTACATGCAGTGTATAATAGCATTAACAAGATTACTTAATTTCATTAGAGAAGTGACTAAGTATCATCAGTAGTCAAAACGCTGGAGTTAGTGGTTTGGTTGTGTCCTTCGCTGTCATGCACCTGGCTTTTTGCCTTCTTTAGTGTTTGTTCTGTACAACTTAGTGGATAGGAGATGCTTTGTCTTCGCAGTCTTGGAGCCTCTCTCTCTTGTAAAAAGCCGTAATGTGAGAGTACATCCCTTCCTGTACACAAAGGTGTTGCTGCTGTTCTCTGCACAGCCATTTTAATCTGAATGGGGAATCTGTCTGGGGACCCGAGTACAGTAATTAGCAGTCTCTTCAGAGTGTCAGAGCAGAATTACCATTGTAATGGTTTAGCAGGAGGATAAAAGGATTGAATTTGGGTCTGCCTTCCTGCCAAACTAAATGAGTTGCCATGGGAATTTTCAAATATAAGAGGCGTTTACTTAAAGCAATTTGGCGAGTTTGAACAAACTCATAAATTACGGGGTTTAGAGGAGAGATCCCTGCTTTCTCTGGCATGGGCTGAACGGCAAAGAAGGCTGTTAGAAAGCTGCTTACATTCTTAATGAGAATAAGTTGATCCATGCTCCCTTGCAGACTATCAGCTTATTAAGGCTAAACTGTTTCTGCTAAATACAGTACAGTAAGCACATTTTGAGAGACATAGTTTGCAACAAATCCCTGGAGTAAAAAGCAAATCTGATTGCTCTAAACATAAATTGAATTTCCTTTGCTAGATTAGATCTATTTTCAAGTAATGCTATTAAAAATGGTTCTCTGTATTGTTTCAATAAACATTAACCTGCTATTGATTTCAACTTTCCTCTGTGCATGTAATATTTATTACGACACTTGTCAGATCTGCTTCTGAAAGAGGAGGGAGGGCATTAAGGCTTCTTTCAAAAACAAATAAGGTCCTATGGCCCTTCAAACTGGTTTCTTTTTCGGGTCCCATGTAAATGTTTTTGCAGCTCAGGCCTGCTTTCTCTCTAAAGGGAGTTGGGCTTTGACCTGCTGACTTCTTTGTCAGCACCGATGCTATTGAAATGTGAGAAGATGGACTTGGTGCTTTCACAAGTGCCTCAAGTGATGAAAATCACTTATGCTTGTTTAACCTTCAGCTGTGCTCAAGAAGTCAGCTGTAGTAGTAAGAAGGGATGACCAGTGTTTTGCACTGCTTGTTGGGAAGCATGTGTTAATGTTCTTCTAGCCTCTTAGATAGGATAAGTTAAACAAACAGGAAAGATTATACATGCTTGAATACTTTGGTACTAGCTTTAAAAACTTAGATTCAAGGACATGTCATACTTGAAACAGTATGCAGTATTTTCCCCAAAATAATTTATATCGGTTATATAGCTTAAGGCTTAAATGTTGCCTTGTGATCCTTTCTAGTACATATCTCAAATCTTTACTCATCATAACTATTAGGATACGGAGGTGGAACTAATTAAAAAGAGAGCAGTACTGCCATAATGGCAGTATTTTTAACTTTAGTCTAAAGTCATAAAAATACGGTTAGAATTCCTTGATATAATCTTACATCACTAGCTGGAATCCTGTAAATTAGCAAAGGAAAATAGTAAATTTGTGCTGGTGATTCAGTGGTTGAACAGCTGCTAAGTTCTAACAAATTCCTGAGCTGTTACTAATGATGCAGCTGAAGCTGTTTGGTAGCCTCAGGGTACTGTTTCTGTGAAACTTTAGAAATATCTCCAAAGAAATTAGATGACGACAAGAGCAACATTTACTCTTACTAATACTCAGAATTGTAACTGTTCATTTAAAGTTACTTTGAGAAGTACTGTCAGGGAATTGGTTTCATAAGCCTTGATCCTCACCCCCATAGTTTCTTATTTCTTAGGTGAGTTACTAGAAGGAAAAATTCAGAGGTATTTTCTAAGTGTTTGTGAAGTGGCTTGAGAAACTATGAAAACTTCTCTGTATTTTAAGAGGGTTGCTAAATGATTAAAGGATATTAACAGCATTTAAAAAATGCATAGAAAAGGGATACTGGATTGAACTGAGTGCATCACTTAGATCCTTAATTCCAATACCTTACAGCAGCCCTGGAAATCCATGCTATTTACAGAATGTAGGTAGTTTAAAAGAAAAAAAAAGTTACCTTGGAATTACGGTTTTCAAATTTCATACTCTGGGATTTTTTCTGCATTTTAGAATTTTGGTTCCATAGGTTGTGGGGCTTAATTGGGACCTATGTTATTTCACATCTTATGCCTTCTTCATCTCTTCCTCTCTGCTTGATTTGCAAAACGGAGGTGGAAATAAGTGGCAATGGGAGTGCAGGAAAAGCTTAAACTGTTTGTTTTGGGGTTTTTTGCGAGGTCAGATGTTGGGATAGGGATAGTTGATAATTATTCACAACTGAGTCTGGGCTACATAGTATCATTTTAGTATTGGGCTACATAGTATCATTTTAGTATTGCAATATCTGTGAAAGGGGGAGGTGGGAATTGCTGCCTAGTATTTCGCTTAATTTTTTTTAATGAAGGGTTCTCATTAACCTAAAAATTACTGCTCAGTCACATAAAAAACACGCTTTTCCAGGGTGCATGAAGACATGCATCAGACAAGTTACCTGGTAGAAGATGGATAGGATATTTCCTTTGAAGGAGAGTCTGTCCTTTACCTCATGAGCAGTGTAGGAGAAACATTGTAGTTTTACCATCGAAGAGTATGTCACACTGAAAAAAGTCTGATCTGGTAAAACTGAGGGGGGCCTGCTTAGATCTGAGTCTGATTCTGGCTACAGAATCTCACTTTTCATGGGTTGTGATGAGCCTGTTATTTAACAGTTCAAAGCAAGCCCCCTTTCTGCTTCACTGCTGAATCGAGCTGCAGGCTACTTAATTTGTGGATGGATATAATAAAAGAACACTTTCAGACCTTTCTGTGAGCTGATTTTATTTGCTAAATGCTAAATTCTCTCAGGTTTTTGGAGAGGTAAATCGCCTTGCTGAATGTCTAACCAAGTGCCAGAGAACACAGAGGAAGTGCCACAGATACCACTCAGAAAACATGGGAATACCATAACGGGGTAGAAGTGGGAAGCTATGCAAAGTACTTGTTCTTTCTGCTTCATTTGTTATATTTTGAGGGTTCTTGGCTCCTGCTGGTCCAGGAATCCAGAGAATCAAAGAAATGTGCATGCTGCTAGACCAGTAGGGAGAGCAGCTGTTACTTCTCCTGGCACTCCCTCTTTTCTGATAACCTCCCTTCCAAGTATTTTTATCCATTCTCAGTTTAATATGCTTCTGCTGCGGCATTGTTACTTTTGCCTCTGATCTTGAGATTCCAACAGCTAGTTTCTTCCTGCAGTTTTTTCAGTTACTAACTTGTAGGCTTTTGGGAGCAGATTCTGTGCATGTGTATTGTTGGTATCTGAACTCCAGGTCAGAATAGTGTTTATGTACTGTTACGCTAAAATTAACATTGCATGCAGAGACATGAAAATAAAATGGCACCATCTAAGTTGTTCTCGGCTAGAGAAAATCAGCAGTTCTCACTTAGGATAGTTCTATAGAAGAATATAAGACAGAAAAAGGAAAAAATATTAGTAAGGAAATTGATATTTGTAGAGTCCTCCCACTATTAAACCAGGCATTATTATCAGTTTCTTAACATAGAGCTTTGTATACTTTCATATACTATTTAACTGGTATGGATTTAAAGTTGGTGGTACAAGGTGTAGAAATCGCCAGTTTAGGATTATATTTTTAAAGAGGTTTGAAATCAGGTTTTTTCAGTGTTTTTAGAACATGGAATGCAAGTACCAAAGATGTTCAAAGATGTCTCCTAAATATGAATGTGTATAAATACAGTAGTAAGTAAATGGTTGAGATTGTAGCCTTTGCTTCTGATGAGCAAATCTACAAATGGAGAAAATATACTTTACATAGTTTAAGGCAACCACTAGAGGAACCACCACTAGAGTACAGTTCATCAAGAGGAGCTATAACAGTATTTCTCCACTGAAGAGAGAGTATTTCTCCACTGGTATCAAGAGAGAAGAAAGTCAGACAGGAGCATGATTGTATGTAAAGAGAAAGGGCAAAAACTCAAAAAAAAAAAACATTGTAGGAGAACTGAGGAATAAGAACAATTATATTAAATATTTTAATATGAAAAAAATTAGTTGTTAGGTGATGATTTCCAGCTAGAAATGAAAATTAGACTGCTGGGCGTCAGAATTAGCAAGACTAAGACTCCTAATCCCACAGGGAGCTGAGTCAATTGACACTCTTAGGTCTCAGCTCCCCTCAGTCTCTCCTCCCTTACTGGTGAACTTGCAGTGAGCTTTTTCAGCTTTGTCATCCAACAGAAAAATATTCAGGTTTAAAAAAATTATGTGTTGCCAGATTAGCAGGTTGACATGGTTCAGTCATGGGTACAGTGATGGATTCGGGAGAGCAACAGTGAGGAAAGTGTAGGACTGGGACCACCACTGGTTAAATCGGCTTAAAGTACCACAGCAGTGCCAGTTGAGAGGCTTTTTACATCTTGAAAAGTAATTTTTGACTCCTTTGACAGCAGTGTAAAACCTCAACCTAATCATCCTGAACTAATTTGTAGCCTGGGGAAAAGTCTTAAGGATAGCATTTTAATTTTTTATGTTCTAATATTGGCTGTTGTATTGTCCAGGTAAACTTATCTGAACTTGTTTCCTCTCAGGAAATTATTCTCCCTAAGTTTTCCATCTGATCGATTCCCATTCCATCCTCTGTTTTTCAAAGTCTTAGCTTTCTGAATTCAATCATGCACTGATACACAGCAACTTATTTTTACACATTCTGGAAACAAAATTCCATTAATTTATCCATTTATTTGAATCACTTCAGAATTATATGCCTTGCTTTTCACACCTTTTGTACCTTTGTTATCTTTATATCCTTTGGCTTAAGGAAAAGAACTTCATTTGTCTTATCCCATTAATGCTGAGTAAATGAATATTCTTCAGTTACTCTCAGATAGTGTCCAAAAATCTGCATAACATTTTGGGTTTGCTACTTAGTGTTTCACCCATGTCTTGTAATTGAAAGCTTAAAATACACTTTTTCTGGGTTTGGTTTTGGACTTCTTTTCCTATGTATAATTTTTTGCACACATTAAGGGAGGTTTTTACTGCAAAGTACTAAGTACAAGAATATAGTCCATAAAATTAGAGACTATGCAAATTTAGATATTATTTTGAAATATTCATGAGATTCTGAAGCTCAGGAGATTAAGAGGCACTAAGGTGATTTATCTTGTTGTAGAAAATGTATTTTAAGCTGCTTTTGCTTTTGGTTGTGCACCTTGTCTACTGAAATACAAAAGTAAAATTCCACAGTCTTTGAAAGACAATTTAATTCTACATATTTCTAACATCTAGCTCGAACTATGTTTCTCCTAAAAATTGGATTAGAACAATGAATGTTAAGAGAGTCAGAGTGTCAGAACAACATTTAAACAGCTTTAGACAGAAAGATGTGAAGAATTGAGGAGGAAATCTAGAAATGGGACAGTTTTACCTGTATAACAGTACTCAAGGAACATTCTGAAAGCAGGTGGAAAACTCTTATCAATACAATACAGAGTGAGAGTGAAGGGCAAGGCACCAGTAGTGAATGTGTAGGAAGAAATTAAGTTACCACTGGAACAGTTTGGTGTTATTAGGGTGGATTAATATTTTTTAATACCAACATTGCTTGTTCTCTGCAAAGCTTATACAGTATGCATCTGGCATTTAAGGTTAGTCAGAAGGCTACAGGGGAGATGCTGTGTAGAAATACTGCAGGAATATCCTGTCAAGAACAGTTTCCTGACTGTGACGTGACAGCATTGATCTAGGATGGCTCAGTGACTGCGGTTTGTTTCAGCCACAGGTACTCAGCTGCGTAGAAAACCAAAAAGGAAAACCATTAAATGGAGTTTTGGTGTAATATTTGATCCAGAGTCTGTAGCAAGCTGTTCGGATGCAGCACTATAAAACATGCAGTGATCAGCAATAAATAGAAGCACAAGAAGTCTTATTTCTGTCCCGGTATAGGCTTTAACTTCCAGTGAAATTTGATCAAATTTATAGTGTGAGTCCTGCTAAATGGTTACTTTAGTGTCTGTCTCTGCTGAGGAGGCAGATTTTCAAATTAGTGTGCAGAACAGCAAGGAAGAATGGTGAAATTAATTATTTAAGATAGGCCTGATACATACTTCTCTCATTCTAGGACAGAAAATTACACTTAAAGACCTTCATTGTGTTATCATGTAAATTATTATATAGAAATTATTTTAGGCTTATTAAAGGCTAAATTATTATATAGAAAGCAAATTAGTTGATTCTGGTAATGTAGGATTTTAGGAAAAAAAGAAATGAAAAAATTATGTTCAGTAATTTCTGTGGGGATTTCCCGGTAAGTTAACCAGTCCTTTATTTTGGCAAGTCTCTATTCAGGTGCCTCATGATCCCAGTCTCTTCTGGATAGAAGACTGCATCACGTTTGTTCTACTGCAGTCCCTTTTCTGTATGGGTACTGTCGTTACCTGTACTTACCTGTGAGAGATAGAGTTCTGAAACATGGCCCACATACAAGACTGGTTGTTATTTATGTCTGGCATCTGAATAGTCTAGGGTGGGGGGGCTGGGAAAAGTGTAGGTTTTACCACAGATTCCAGAAAACACATTTATGAAAGCTGTTGTTTTATGTAGTGGGAGAGCAAAGAGAAGCAGTGGGGGTGTTGATTTTTTTTTTCTTCTTTTTTTTTGTTGTTGTTGTTGTTGTTGTTGTTTTTTGTTTTGTTGTTCTTGGGATTTTTTTTGTTTGGTTGGGTTTTTTAATTAAATAAGTTTTAGGAAAGTTTATCTAACTATCCTATATACACAAATCTCTGAAATACGAAATTTTTTTTGCAAATTGGTAGATAATGGAAAGATATTTTTATGGCAATTTGGTATCTTTTTTCAGAATGTAAGGGGGATTTTTAAAACATGGGTAAGACTTTCAAAACTAAATTATTATTCCTGTTGATGTCCCCTATTTTCAGTAACAAGTATTTGTAATCTGATCTTAAAACATACCAGAATAAAATCTCATATACAAGGTGGAATATCATAATAAACTATCTTTGTGTTATCACATTATGAAAGAAAAATAGGTGGTTCTTATTTGTCAAAATCTGGATTATAAGTGCTGATCTTCAAGGTATGTGATAAATTCCCAAAGCCCAGAGGTGTGAAACATGAAGTTGGTTTAATTTTTTTTGACACTTAATCCAGCTTCAAGTTCCATTTTTTTTCCCCAAGAACTATGATGAATAATTAAAATAAGACTTGTGTATATTTGAATTATTCTGGATGATTACACTGGAAAATTATGTGACTGTATTAAAGAAAAAAAAGTCAAATTATAATCACTTCTGTTATTGTGGAGTAGTTACAAGAAACTGGAGTATGTTACATGATTTTAATGATTTACTAAGAATCCACTAATCTTTCATAACTAAAGTTGCTAAGATTAAAGGAATTGATTACAGAATTAAAACCTGTTGCATGTATATTTTTATGTAATATTTGTAGATGTCAAAAGTATTTTGGCTAATTGAGACTTTATCTTACAAGGCTTAAAAATATTTTTAATGCTACATTTATGATATGTAGAAACAAAATAATGATTCAAACTTATAAGAAAAATTTTCATGCCTTCCCTTGGCTCCTAAGTGACAGCATGAATAAATGTTCAGGGCTGGCTGAAGTCAGAAAGCTGCCTTTTGTCAGTTTATGATCAAACCTGTGCTTTGCCACCTTATGCTCTTAAGTGATGGACAACTCCCAGCACACACCTGTGGCTGCTCCATGCAGCTCACGCTCCTCGTGGCCGCTTTCAACAGCAAGAATGGCTTGCCTTTGCCTTTCCTTCTTGGGGTGGAAAAGGTGGCTTGCTGTCCGTGGTGACGGCCACAGGTTAGGGCTGTGTCTGAGAAGGGGTGATGCGGTGAGCGCTCAGGTGTGCCCAGCGCTGGTGTGTCACCTCCCTGGGGAAGAGGCGCTCCTCAAAGGCCCTTTGTGCCGGCCTCTGCCAGGCAGCGCCGGGTTCTCACTCCTGCCTGTGGAAATAAGGGTTGGCTGGTCTCTGAAAGCTGAAAAGAAAGCTCAGTAAATAGCAAAGAAAGCCTTCTCCCTAGCAACACGCTGCCTCGAGCAGCCTGAGCCTTCGAACGGAAGGTCATATGATTGACATATTTGTCCCCTAAAGAGAATGCACACAATTAGTTTTTTCACTTCTCTGTGTTTTTAAGCTGTGTGAAAGCAGGTTTTAGCAGCCATACAAGAAGAGGCTGGCCAGTTGAAATACTGTCACCCCTTCCTTCTGGGCTTCCTCAACTCTGAGAGTCCAACAACTGGCGAGGCATCTGTGGTGTTTATGGAAGAGCTAACTTCGATTTTTAAACAGTATTTAAACATTGGTATTAGAGTACCAGTAAAGTGCACATGAGACACCCATGTGGTGTTAGATTTAACAGAGCTATGGGCTGTTCATATACATGCAAGCAATTGGAAGTAATTGTGAGCTTTTAGTACTCATTTGCTTTTTAGCAGCTGTTGAGAATTGCTGCAAGTATATACTGAGTGCATAGTTCCTTTTAAACTTTCAATATTCTGTTTCTTTAGTTGGACTAGAAATTTAAAACTTAAGTTGGTGGAAATTTTGGGCATGTTAGGTTTAAAACAATACTGTTTCTCTGGATGGTAGCTTTATATAAAGTTCTGAATGAAACAGTCATTACATGACTCCACCGTAGAGGTTGTGGGTGTGCAGAAGACAGTAATTTTGAAAATAAAACAATTCATGCAAACATTCAGGAAAAGGGAATCTAGATGAAATGCAGAAACAATCTCTTCAATCACATTTAGCTGTCATGATTTCTGCTGTAAATGTAGGTAGAGCAGTAAGTGTGACGGTTGAAGAAGCTATTGGAAGGCCGCTGCTCCCTGAATACTAGCATTTTATAACTGGAAAAGCCTACACATTCATGGTTTTATTCTGTATTGTAATAAATTAATTTATTTTAATTGGTATTACATTTTCAGGACACCTCATGCTGAGAATAAAAATTTCTTAGAAGCTACTACTGCAGCTTGAATTCCCATGTCTGCAGCCCTGAATCCTGTTTAATGAAACACACAGGAGAACGTACACTTGAAAGATGTGAACTAATTCACAATAACAGTCTTTGTGCTCCTTGTCACCAGCAGTTAGTTTTCTTCTGTTGCTCTTGAAAGAGAGTCTCCTCACATTCTTTCTTTATTACTAAATTCAATATGAAATGTCATTTTTCTTGCTTTTTCTTTTATTATTTCTGGGTGGGAACAGATTAAAATCATAATGGACATGTTTTCCATATGAAAACATGCAGTCAGGTTTCAGTGCCATTTTGGAAATGAAAGGCTTTGTTTAAGTACTAAACCATTAGCATAGCTGGAAAGAAAACTATCTGGCATGGGGGTCTCTAGAGTTTGCAACAAAATACTAGTTTTGAAACCTGTAAATGGGGTTTGTCCATGTCCCCAGTCCCATCTTGCCCCATCCACTCCAATGTTTGAGTTGGGTGTCTTTGCACTTCAGGGAAATTTACAGCTATTTGGACTGTATACACTTTGAATAGAAACCTCCTAGGATGACAGAGGCAAAATAAAAGTTACAGGTCAGGCCAGGCTTACCTGTAAGTATTTAGTTAATCATTCAACTGTTATATTTCTAACTGCCTCTAATGTGTACCTGTTAGAACAAAGACCTTGATCGTAGGTAGTTTTGTAGCATAATTTGGTTAAATTATTTTTGTAATTTACTTAAAACTCAGGATGGGTTAAAGAATTTGTCAGTATATAAGTGGAATGTGTCAATACTGTCTCACAGTATTTTGGCACTAGCCTTTTCCAAAGGCTACAGCTGGAATAAAGACCTGCATAATATAGGTCGTGTTTGCATTCTGCTGTGTTCAGATTCCTAGGATGTTCATGGTCCTCAGGATATTGATGGTAGAGCCATTTGTGGGAAATTTGTGCAAGAGGCTTGCCTGGTGCTATCTCATTCAATGTGCTTATTGTTTAACTCCTGTTTTCAGAATTAAACTAACCAGTGAGGAGGAATTCTGAATGTCTAGCATTCCAAAACTAGAAATACCAAAAGTAAAGTGTTCAGCTCTAAAAGTTTTTTAACCAGACTTGCACATGGCTAAAAATAGGTCTAATGTTTTAGATTGCATTACTGATAGATACTTCATTTGAATCTTAATACAAATATCAGCAGATGTCTATGCTAACAAATAAATCTGAATGTATCTTAGTATTATTCTGTCTTTGAAAAACATTTTAGAAGGTACTGCATAAATGGGGGTTTTTTCCTTTAAGATTTTTTGGGGTTTAGTGTGTTTATATGTGTTACGAAAGATGTATTCCTGTTCTAGAGCTTTATGAATTGCTGGAATTGTCCTGTATGGTGTATAGAGATTCTTATCACTGATTTTATTAATAACATTCAAACAAGGGTGCAAGGAAAAAAGGAATAATTAAAAAAAAAGGCAAAAAGCAAGTTCTGAAATTAAGTATTGTCGAGGGTCTAATTTGACTTATCCAGGACCTTTTTTTTTCTTCCTTGAAAGCCCCAAACCCTGTGATTTAAATATGAGCCCATCACATCTGTCCTAAAGAAATGTTGCGACAGACATATAAATGTGTTAAGGTCGGGCAGAATGCTTCTGCCCCACCCCAGTGAGTTAACAACTAGTACCTAGGGGGTGTATGTGGTGAAGCAAACACGTAAGTTCCACTGAGGCTGTATTCAGCCTGGCTTACAAAATGCACTTCATGCTGATTTTCTGTCTCTTATCTGTATTTTCTTCTTGCAGAAATGGAAAGTGGGGGAGGGAGGGCATAAGGACTCTCGAAAATATTACTGGTGAGCCAAGTATCATGATTAAACAGGGATATGTCAGATAAGGTGATGGCAAGTGTAAAAAGATATGCTGCCTTTTCCCCTAGTGTATCTTTAACATTATGACCAATGAATTTGTCAAGTGAAACAGCACAGTCCTCTTTGCATATCATTTGAACTGAGAGCTTGCTTTGAAGAAGATAAGCAGACTGTGTTGCCCAGAAGAAATAATGATGCTAATTTATCTTAGCCTGTCCTCATAGCCATAGCAGTGTGCATCGGTGTTGAAAGGAAATAGAGAAATAACTGAGCTATAGTTTACCACTCTTCAGTGCCATAGTATTGTTGGTGACATCCAGGACTCTGTAAATATGGCTGGTCTGGAAGTCTTTGTCTCAAAAGTATTTGGGATAGTTTCCTCTAATATAAGAATAGCTGTCAAACAGTGCCAGAAGAGACCTCCTTGGCAAATTCTCCTCAGAACAAACAAAGCTATGGTGTAGGCTTTCTGCTCCATCACCATCTGAAGTGTATAATCAAGGATGAGAAAGTCTAAGTTACGTATGTTTACCAGCAACTTTTAACTATCAATATTTACATTCTGAGCATGGGAAACTTGAAGGTTTTTGCCAGATTTTTTTGAGAGAAAGGGATGAGATGTTTTCTTTAATACTGAGTAACAGAATAATTTAACAGGACTAAAAGCCTTTACAAAAGTAAAATCTAATCTCTTGCAGTAGGTAATTGATTAATAGTTGAGGTACTCCCATTCAGAGTCTTACAAAAAAGCTCTTTTCTTTGCCTTTTACATCTAGTTACCTGTCATCTTGCCTAGGAATTTGTTGCTATAGATACATCTCTTTCAACAACTTAGATATGAAAAAACCAGACTTTCCAAACATGGTTTTTAAGTGCATATACTTTAGTTTCAACCATTCCAATGTGTTTTAGCCTTTGTAGTATATTTTATAATATATTGATGCTTGAGATCTGGGGGTTTTTTGTTTAATACATGTATGTCTCGGAATTTGTAGTATCATGTTTGTAAGGTTTTTTTGTTTATAAATTATGAATGGAATGTCCCTGAATGGAGACATTCATGTGTAAAGACGGTTTGATTGGTGCATGGTATGTTAGGAGTACTTACTGATCTGCAAGTGAATTGCAGTGGAAGATTTTTCTTTGTCGGGGAGATAAAAGCATTCTAGAGCCCAAGAGTCCAACGAGTGTCACAGAGCAAACCTCAAGCTGCAGCTGTTTGGCTGTAGAGCAGCTGGGAACTGCAGGAAGGCAGGGTGACAGACCCCTGAGGAGCAGCTCCCGGATAAGTAGGATAAGATCAATGACAGTAAAATATTTCAGTGCTGCTATTGCATTTTACCAGAATTCATATTAAATTAATAAATAGTAGGCGACTTATACTATGCAGGTAGGCAGTCTAAAAAGTAAATAAAGTCTTCATATTTAATGTGTGTATTTCCAGGTGGTAGAAGAATTGTGCTTATTTTATGTGGCAATTATAAATCACTTTTCTATTTGAGGAAGAGTTTTAAGCATTTATCGTTGTTCATTAGTATAGTGTTCTTCCATAACTGCCAAGTTCTCTGCCATTCTCCTTGGAATGTGTGTAAAATTATTTACTGCCTTGCCTGCATACTGAAAATCACAGTGTGTTCTTTGAAGAATTCTCTGCTTGAAGCAAACGTGTAGAAGAGCATATGGACTTGGTCAAAATGTTATAGTAGCTGGAAGAGTTCTCTCGGAGGGTGGCAGGACAGGCGAAGCTGCTGGTGAGTATTGCAGTTTAGCCAGCAGTGGTGTGGAGCAGGCAGGGAGCCCGCTCTGCCAGAGAGGTTGCTGAGGTGCTCGGAAAGCTCTTCGGTGCTCTCGCCTTGCTGAGGCCACCTGGTTGTTCTTTCCGTGGTCCTGGTGGGACAGGCCTGTTGCAGTTGGCAGGGAAGATGAAGGCTGGTTTTTGGCCTTTGTGTTCTTAGTTGATTTTTCTGTCATTTTGCTTTACCACCATTTCCTCTTCGCACTTGCTGCTCCTGTTGTGAGCCTGAAAGGACAGCCCTGAAACACCTTAGAAAGGACTGTTCCCTTAACCAAAGTCAGACTTTGCTTCATTTTGTGCAAGGTTGTAAAACTGTCTCCTTCCTTTCCTAGCTCTGGGCTCACTTCAGTTCATGAGAATTCTGCTGAAGTGCCGGGATGTGACAGGATTGCAAAAATGTCATCCAAAATGCGTCACATTTGGAAGCTAGACTGTCAATGAAAGTCACTAACATCACCTAAATAAGAGTATCTATTTGTTATGAATGTAGGAAAAAAACGTATCTGTTGTATTTTCCAAGGCAGTTACTTGAATAGAAAATTGAGCTTTATATGGGGAAAGGACCTATGTTTGTACAGATACGTTGAAAGCCTTCCCTTCCAGCCCTTGTAATAATGAGAATCAGAGAACATCTTGAGACTTAGCTGTGTAAGACTGTAAGGCTCAAGAAGTTCTATCAGAACAAAGTATCCTTGCTACGACACAGGTGAGTGGATTGTTTGGTCTCTGAATTAATTACCTGAGCTGCAGTGATGTTCCTTTTGGGTCTGGCAGCAGTATGGCAAGGCAGTGTGCACCCTGGCTGTCTCCACTGGATGCTAGCTCATGGATCTCTGCTCTGTCCTAAACACTGCTACATGATCCTTCTTTTCAGATAGTACCTTTCTTTCCTTCTTTACTGTAATTTGTTACAGGCTTCTCAGAGTTGACTCTACACAGAACCTAGCAGTCTACCTGTCATCTCTGAAAACTGTTGTCATCTTCTGAAGTCCTTCATTCACATAGCAGAGTGAAGGCATTTACCTTGGTAACAAGTGTTTCCAGTGTGTATGTGTTTAGTGCATAAATAAAACATTAAACTGTATGATAATCTTCAGGGTACACTGTATGCATATGAAAATCAGAGGCATTTCAGTCCCTAAAAATAAAGGGGTTTTTGAGGTTCTTGGAATATCTAATGTTAAAGTATAGCTTGGACACTGATAATGAAAAGAATTTGTTGGAGTGTTTTATCTGAGCTCCCCATTTCATGATATGAAATAAGCTTTTACTAATAACATTTATATAATAAACTGCATTCGTCTTTTTTCTTTTTCTTTTTCTTTTTTTTTTTTTTTTGTGAAATTGTCAGTATTGTCCCAAGTAGGGGAGACAACTGGGCATTTGTATTGTCAGCAGTGTGTATTTAGTTTGAACTAGTTTTATTTTAGGAAGTGTTTCCCAGACTTCGTGTAGGTGGCTCTTGCTGTTACTAGTGTTTTAAGCCTTGCAAATATTAAACCTACTCTGATAAAGATTAGTTACTTAAAATGATAGTTCTCACTGACATTTGGTCTCCTTTAGGTCTATTTATTGCTAGCCCAAGTAGAGTTGAGCTACTGTGAGGAGTATAGGCTCTGTGTTCACAGAACAGTACCCACTGGTGTCTGTGCACACTTGGCTTTGTTAGGGTTTACTGCTTTCATCTCTTCAGTATCTGTATTCAGTGAGCATTTGCAAGTAGTTGCTTGCATTTAAAGAATTATGTTTCAAGATACCATTTAAGGCTTTTTTTTTTCATCTGCATGTTACATTGTACATGATAAATACAAGGAAAGCACTGGAGATTTAAGAGGATGAGAGGTTTCAGTCAATCACTTGAGCTTCAACTTAGTAATGCAAATCTGGCTTTAAGTGACCTTATTGATGTTTGCTCAAAGTGGCTTCCTTTTGGTACAAATGACTGAGCTTTGTTGCAGCTATTGTACAGGTAATGTACTGTCCCTTTAGAGATTGCCTTTGCATCCCTGATGCAACCTCTCTTTGCTTTAACAGAGAGTGCCTGCAGGAATGCCTGGAGCTAGGATAGATCGCGTCGTGTGCCTCATTTGATCATCTGTCAGCAAAGAAGCGAGAGGATAGGGCAGGGAAAAAACATGTGCCCCTTGCTTTGTCCCAGCTCTTGGAAATTTGAGGGCTTGGCTGTTGGTGAAGGATGTTCAAGTGGAGAGCTTCATACCAGAGAGTCAGCGTGTCTGAAACGGTCCTGGCCACTTCTGTGACCTTTACCTTGAGGAGAGGTGGCAAGAGACAGTTCCAGGTTTAGGGGGCCAGAGGGGGTGGCAGGGTTTTGAGCAGCACCGGTAGGGTGGTGCAAATAGTGCAAAGCACCCGTGTCCTGCAGAGATAGAATTGTACAACAAACAGTGCCATCTTCTGGGAGGAGTCGGAACCATGACCTTGCGGTCAGCGTTACACGTGTTTTTAAAGTGGTGTGCTTGGGTTTTTGTTTGGGTTGGGGCTCTTTTCCGTCTAATAAATGCTTTAAAAATCAAACCACCAGAAGTTAAAAGTCAGTGTTAATGTCTGGTCATGCAAGTCCATATCTTACATCTCTGATTTTTTTGCTGATACAATCTTTAAGGGAAAGTTTTAAGCTATGTTTTGGGGTCTGTTTAAAAGAAAAAAGGTTAATCAACTGCTGAGCAGTAGTCCGGAGAAGTAAATCTCAAAAATAAAAGTTAAGGACTTGGTCTGCTTTATTGGATGAAGTGCACTATTATTTTCATAAACGTACTTCTTAAAACTTAGGTAATTGCAACATCTTTTATTATAGAAAGCAGTAGTTACCTATAGAAAAGTGTTAAAGTAAGAATGATTACTTAAATCTCCTTATTTTGGCCATGTCAAAAGGGTAAAAATATTTTCTGCGTCAAAATTATTATCCTATAAATAGTTATATTGGGAAATATTCACTCTGGTGCAAAATCTGGGATTAGGGTTACTAAAATTATCCTAGCAAGTGGAATGCAATATTCAGCATTTACTGAGACTCATTAATATGGTGTAGATCAATCACCTGAAGTCTTATTTGGAGGAAGTGAGCAATTTTAGTAACATTAATGGAACTATGTGGGAGATTCACCTGACATTGTGAGGAGGTTTTCTTGTTGCACACGTTCAAATAAAATAAATACGTGAACGCAAACAAAAAGCCATTAGTGAAGTATAACATATGGCGGGAGGGGAAAAGATGAATCAATGTATTAAAAAATCTTTATTGCAAAAATAAATTAGATAAGGTATATGACAAGAATTTGTGAGTTCTAGATAGGAAAATAGATTTGGAATTGGTTTTATTCAGTCGTGATTGCCTAAGTAATTT
Source organism: Atrichornis clamosus (assembly GCA_013400975.1). Lineage (NCBI taxonomy): Eukaryota > Metazoa > Chordata > Aves > Passeriformes > Menuridae > Atrichornis > Atrichornis clamosus. The sequence goes on along the minus strand of WBMZ01012006.1, from coordinate 223,468 downwards.
ACCAGCAAAGATGCAATGGAAAATAGTTTCTTAAAAAAAGAATACGAAATTATTTTGCAAGTAGGTTGTAAGTCTGTTCTATATCATGTTAAGATTGCTAGATTCAGCACATTTTGTATTCCAAAGGGTCTGTGGGACAATGGAGTCTGACGTTTCTGGATGGTACAGTACTTAGCTGTACAATTAATTTGTAGATAATATGGTATTTGAATGTGTATTTACTTTTTCAATATTAGTGTAAGATTGCTCTGTCATCCAGTATGTAACATGTAAAGAAAATATCTGACTTTGATATAGTCTGACTGTTTAACATAAATTGTTACTGTGTGGTAATCTTGGTGTTTATGCAAGTCCTTGGTATTACAGCTAGGACTTTCAGTTTCTGACTTTTGAAAGGAATTTAGTGTTGACCTGTCTTATCATGTTGATTTTGAGTTGTTGATAAAAATCAGCTATTAAAGTTTTCATTGCAAGGGGTTGTGGCCCTTGAACACACCTCACAATAAGTACTGTATTTGCTTAGATAAAATTTGGAAACTCTTTTTGTCTTGTAATTTAGTAAATTACTCACCTGTAGTTTGGGAGTAAAGTCTGTATAGCAGTACTTTGCTGCAAACTAGCTGGAAAATATATTTTCCTATACATCTGGAACCCTGTGTGTTAACTAATAGCTACTTTGAGATGTTGTTTCAGTGGTGATGGTGCAGTGTAGTGCTTTAGTGGCCATACATTTATTTAATAGAAATTTTTTTTTGTAATTGTGGCTTTTACTTTTAATTTAATTTTTTATGTAATGACTCATGCTTGTGAAAGTCCTAGTTCAAACCATCTTTAAGAGATGTAGTTTAACAGAGGTGAACAACTCTGAAATCAGACTTCTGGATTTTCAGAGTGCATGGCACAGTATGTTATTATCTAGGTTCTCATTAACTTGGAAAATGCTGTTCCAAATACCTGGACAATATCGTGTGAGTAGATGAGTAAAAATGTCAGAAACCCAGTTTAGCAAAAGAAGAATGCAATGCAGCTGACAGCAAAGCCGCCCTTTTTGGCATCTGATTTTGGAATTTCAGCAGTGGCATTCCATAAAAGAAGCATGGTGATAGCCTAACATCAAAGTAGACATTGACCATCCCTCTTGGGTTTCCTAGATCATAATCATGTTTTCTGCTTGATAGAGTGTAGACTAAACAAATGGTAGTATTTCTGGAAAGACAGATCAGAAAATATTTGGTCTTTAAAATGAAATTATACTATTAAAAATGTTCTTGTTGTTAACTGAAAAAGGGAGCCTTTTTTATTGAACACTATTTAATATTTATGCAACCTGCATGATACCATTGGAGTAGATAACTTGAGGGAAGTCGTTTTTATTGAAGCAAAACCAAGAGTAATGTATGCTGTATGGTTATAGCCTCATCGGAATACATCCACATGTACCAGAATTAGGAATTCAGCCTTACAGTGGTTGTCAATATCCTGTCTGGAAAGCTACTCAAAGTTTGTTGTTTTTGTTTGCCCCACACCCCTAGTATTCAGTATCAACTACTGTGGAGCAAATTACTATAAATTTCAGTGCTTAAAATTTGTGATGTCTGTTCTTTCTCTGGCACAATAATACAATTTTTTGAAAGCTACCTTTAGGAGTACACAAAAATGTATTTGAGAAAAAAAAAATCCTTAAAATAACTTACATTTAATCCTTAATTTTTATAATTTATGCTATGAACCTTTTCCAAAACTCTCTTTTAGATATTTGTCAGCAAGACTTAATGATAGTCAACAGGCAACTTTCACTTAATTTTAAGGAAAAGTTGACAAAACTTGCTGCTTTTGTGACTAATGGTAAGCAGGTATTTTGCTTGGTTAAAATTTGAAGGCATTTTATTCTAGGTCCCTTAGGTCTTGTGCAGTAGTGAATTCATTATCCTGACTTTCTTCCCATTTTTTCATACACAGGCAGAAGGAGAAGACAGCCTTAAAAAGATGCAGCTGATGGAGCTTGCAATTCTGAATGGCACCTACAGAGATGCCAACATCAAATCACGTAAGCATGTCATAGGCTCAAGGGTCAATGCCATAGTAATGTTTGCAGGGTTTGAATCTTAGAGCTACCTTTTGGAAAACCTACAGTGGCAACTCTGTTGGAGAATGGAAGGCAGTAAAAACCTGACAAAACTGTAGGTAGCTGTTGCAGAAGATCTTTGGCGGATAAGTTATGCCTGTTTGGGTTTTTTAAAATTTTGTTTCCCCCACAGGTTATTTTAGTATTATGTATGGGTTGAAATATTTACAAATATATAGTAGAAGAAACCTCAACCCTTAAGCCAAATTTTTCTATTTTACAATCATTTTTTCCTTAATGCATATGAAGAACAACAGACTCCTTTTCAATTTTATTTTTAGAGATTTAATTTTAAAACATTACAGATGTTCAGGATACTGTGAATACATTTTTCTGTATTATATTCCTTCCTTTCATCTTGCTTGCATGTGTACCCCCAATGTTATGTTTTACCAACAATTCATCAACTGATTTCACAGCTGAGTTCACAGGGATCAGTGATGTAATGAGCCATTTTTACGATTACTTCCATTACATTTGTGTGAAAATGCTTTTGCAAACGCATGCGTGCACAAGTTTACACTTGAAAATTAATTACACGCACCTACTAATGAAAGCATATACCTATTATGTGTGATACAAATTATTTTCTTTAGTTGAAAATCTGATTTCTCCTCCTGAAAATACAGTTGCTGATGCTGTTCAAAAGTAAATTTTTGCTGTAGCTGTGATACAGATGTCAAATGTAAGCACAGTTTAATCAGTCTTTTCACTAAGGGCCTACTGATATTTGCAAATTTGTTTCTCCACACAGTCACCATTTCAATGTTGAATATGTTTAAGTGTTGGAATGCAGTTAGGTCAATTTGAGAGTGCTTACACCAGTGTAATTATTCTGATTTGAAAAGAGACATAAGCAAGGGCTTTTACCACTACAATGGTAATGGTAAACCTTTCAGCCCTAATGAACACTGTGATATTTAAAGCTAGATCAGTTTTAAATATATGCTAGTCTCTAAATTATTGCAAAATTATGAGTAAAATAGCTTGCAGAATAGCTTAAATTGATGCAAACTGTTGCATAGAAAACTTTTTATTAATTTGAGCAATTTGTCTGATCTGTTGCCATTGGACTATTGTATCAGTGTAAGTGGGAAGGTGGAATTTTTTATTTTTTGACTAGAGATTTCCACACTAATACTCATTTTTTGATAATAAGACAGTTTCACTCTGTGTTTTGATTTTTCTGAAAATTTGAAGATGTAGAAGCCATACTGGTTCATTTCTGTTGAAGAAAGGAAGTAAAAATGTTTGGAGGCTTTTTTAAAATTATCTGAGCACTTTTGTTTAAAAATTAAAAATAATTTTTAAAGTGCAGCAGTTTCAAATCTGAAAAACATCTGCCACATTTCTCTTTTCAGGGCACCTTAAGTTAATTAAATCAATGTAGATCAACAGTAGTGCATAGAAATACTTAAATTAGAACCCTTTAAGATTGACTTACCAGCAGATGTGTTAGTGTTTAAGTTGTTATTCATCTGGTGTGCCAACAGGCTTCAAATAACACTTAATGAAATGTGCTAGCACCACTTCAAAAAACAAACAAAACCACCACAAACAAACAAAAAAGCCCCCAAACCAAAACAGAAAAAGCACCTATTTTCTTTAACTTAAGTCAGGCCATAGTGAACTTCCAATACAAAGGATGTATCTTACTTGGAAGTCAGGCCATAGTGAACTTCCAATACAAAGGATGTATCTTACTTGGTGAAATTTGATATGGAAATCACATTTGAGTCTATTTTATTCATGTTAGAGCAGGACAGGAGGGATTCATGTTTCTAGGTCATCTTCAGCTTCACTGGTCCCAGAAATTGGAGTTGTGTATACGCTTAAATACAATTTTAAGACGTATAAAAACTCTGGACTCATACAGCAGCTCTGCATAACTGAGTGTCTGTGGACTCTATAGATGCACTAAATTTTGTACTCTGTATTTGATTGTGACAGTATTTTCCTTGTATCTCCTGCATGCATCTCAGTCTCATGCAGTCTTGATAGCATAAATGAAGAAATGTGGTCTAAATGGAGCTTTTGTGCTGTGTAACCTGTTTGAGAAATCTACCTCACTGTTTTACAATGGCTTTTTTTATTTTGCATGTTCATACTTAATCACACTGGAAAATGGAAAGCTGTTTGCATTTGAATGGTGTGCTTTGGCACTGTGTGATCAGCGCATGTACTAATGATTTCCTTTTATTTTTCTTCTTTCCTACTTTTTCCCTTTTTTCCCATTCTTTCCACGTTTTGTACTGCTATCTCCATACTTTCCTCTGAATTTCTTTGCTTACTGTAGCAGCCCTTGCCTTTTCTCTTGCAGCAACAGCCCAGGCTCCAAGGATTATTACTGGGCCTGCGCCTGTTCTCCCACCAGCTGCCCTGCGTACTCCTACGCCAGCTGGCCCTACCATAATGCCTTTGATCAGACAAATACAAACCGCTGTCATGCCAAACGGAACTCCTCATCCCACCGCTGCAATAGTTCCACCTGGACCGGAAGCCGGTTTAATTTACACACCTTATGAATACCCCTACACGCTGGCACCAGCTACATCAATCCTTGAGTATCCTATTGAACCTAGTGGTGTATTAGGTAAGATCTTTCTGTGTGGATGACCGGAGAATGTTCTGCTTATGCTTCTGTTGTGTTTGCAAGGCAGAGGCCGTGGAGCTCAAAGAAAGTGATTTGAAGCAACAAACTTACCTGGGGTATATCAAAACTGCCTAGAAGAGCTGCTCAGATGGTGCAACTCTTAAACATTTTAAACATATTTTGCATTCCTGAATGTGTGTGTTTAGTTTATATTAATAAGATCACTGAAAATAAAATCTTCTTCTTGTTATGACATTAGATGGTAGATACCTAGGCAATGAAAAAAAACCCCTAAATAGCAGTTGACATCTGTTCATGTCATTTGGGCTCCCATAAATAATAGATCAGTTTGTATTCTCTTTAACATAAATTAACATCCAGCAATCTTTGGAAGAGAGAACTTCATATTTTGCTATATTGTATTAGTAGCAAAACTGGAGGAAGTTAAAAGATCTTTGTTCAGTTGGAGTTTTTGTTTCTTTATTTAGTACACAACTGGTAAATCTCTCCTCAGTGTCAGAAAGCTCTAGATCATACTGTAAGCAGAAAATAATTTCAGTGAATGAATATAAAGCAAACCAAGTTTTGACCAAAGGATGATGAAATTAGAAACTTTACTGATGGCTTCTTCTGTGCACATTGCATTGAAATGTCCATCATTCCTAACATTTCAGACCGCTGACTTGCTGTGTGAAGGCAAGAATGGTAAAGCAGCCGTGAAAATTCAGTTAACTGGTCAATATGGGACAGGCAGTTCCAATTGTTTCTTCCTTCCCTAGCCTCTACAGAATCTAAATAATTTCTCTTCAGTTTGTTCTGAATTGCATATGACCTTGCTGCTGCATAATGTTGATTTTATAGGACTTTGATCTTAGTTTGTTCAGTGGCAGTTATTGATTTACACAAATTCTAAACATCTCTAATGAACGCTGGACAATAAGGTTCAAAGTCAATATTTTGTTGAAGGTATTGCAGAAAATCAGTGTTTCACGTGACAAATACTTGGTGAGTTATCAGTATGTGTGCATGTTTCCACATCATGTACAGTAAAAAAGAAAATGTATTTCAGACTTCTGTCTTGCAGGATTAGTGAATCAATAATAAAAAGTCTAGTAAGACAAAATTATGCAGTAGGGCTGTCAGTTTATGCTTCTTGTCAGTTACTCCATAGCCAAAATTCAGTGAGCAAATTATAATGTTACCATTTGTTCATTTCCCACAAAAATGTAAATATTCTCCCTAGCTCCTCTACCCCCAGTCTGTGAGTCCACTTGTGATACATCCTGGGGTAAAGTCACAGTTACAGAGTTCACCAGAGTAGCTATCAGCTGTTACTGGTTAGTGGCAAAACCCTCTCCTGAATTCAGTTAATAGCAAGTAAAGAAATATATAATTCCAGAGTAAGAGTTCATTGCGATGCAGGGAACTTCGATTTCTCACAGGATTTTCTATAAAGAGATAGGAGGGAAAAATTACTTCTAAAATGGCATCTGAAACCATTGCATTCTCTTGGGCTTAGCTGTGTGAGGTGTATTGCCCAAAACAGACCTCATTTAAAAAATGCTGTTTATAAAAAGAAAAGGGAGCGGGGGAAAAAACTCCACACTCCCACTTAAGTTGCATAGAATCAATAACTCTTAATACATCTGCTCTATTACATGAGCAGTTGTAGAGAGTTAATTGAATTAAATTTAGTTGACTTTTATTTTGTGATATGCTCCTCATTTATAGTATTTCGTCCATTTTTGTGGTGGACCTTTAAGATGTTTTGAAATAATTCTGTTAAAAATGGCAGAGAAATGCATCCCTATCAGTATTTTGGGGGATGTTGGTGTTGAGATCAAATTTTAGTTGGTGACTAACTTTTAATTCCCTTCCTTTTATCTTCAGGTATGGCTTTCCCAACGAAAGGCTAAGAATTCAAGAACGGTCTTAACTGATCCTTCATCAGATCTGAATTTTAACAAATGCTTAGTTTCAGCAGCCTTGAAAAAAGCTTGGCCTAGCAGTCAGTGACTTACTTGCACTTTTTTGCACATAGATTTAAAATAAAATAGTGCTATTAATTTGGATTAGGTCCTATTATTACAGAGTAGCTGTAATTTATGAGTGTATAGTAGTATACTGACTGCTAAGTGTTCTATATAGTGTTTGCTTTACTAATCACCTAATTCATTGCAGTTCATACTTATTGACTTAAAGTTTAAAATCACAATCTGTAGGCTTGAAGAATTGCTTTAAAACTTTTTTTTTGTGGTAGAACTGGAAGTGATCTGAAGGTTAGCAAATAATTGTCAGTATTAAAGATGGCATTATTTAAAATAGTCCTGCTGCAAGAAAGGCACTTCAGTGAATATGTGACTAGTAAAGCTTAAATGTGCTTGGGTCTAATAGATTTCATGAAATACTGTAATTTTGGGATTGTAAATGAATGGATTAAACAGGTTAAGGCCAGGATGTTTAAAATAAATGCAATATTAATCTGCACAGATAAACTTCTTTTTAAGATTAAGATTTGAAACTACTGTGCCTTAACTTGTTGCTTTTCTTAAAGTGAACTTTTGTAGTTAATGATCATTTAAATCCATTTTGATAAACCTGCTGTTAATGTTTTCTGTGAATGTTTTCTAACTTTGTCTTGGTAATTGCAATTTAACTAGGTGCGGTGGCTACTAAAGTTCGAAGGCACGATATGCGTGTCCATCCTTACCAAAGGATTGTGACCGCAGACCGAGGTTAGTTTAGTTCTGCAGTTCTTGTTTGTAAGAAGTGCTTTGAGTGTACATGAGATTTGCAACACCACAGCTGGTTAACCAAATACTCTATTCTGACCCATTCATGATTTTTCTCAAAAATCTGAACAGTTAATATTTTAAAGCTTTGGGAATGCTTGCAGTTTTGAAAAAAATCTTGTAAACTTGTCTTTCCCAGCTCAATTACATACATATACACTTCAGTACATTTAATAGAAATGCTATAACTGATTTAGTTTTAAAAATGAAACATCTATCTACATCAGGAAACACTGTGAAATCAGTGCTGCAATAATTGATTTGATCATGTTCCCCTCCTGCCCCCCAATTCGTTCTTTTAACTGGTGTGGAAATATCAGATTGGTGTTGCAAAATAAAATGAATGGATGGTTGCTTAATGAGAAAGAAGTAAAGGAATACATGCCTCCTGTCTGTGTCTGGAGAAATCTGAAGATTTAGATTCCTTTTGTTTTTTTGAATAAACTTTTGAGCCACTGTACTGTATATTATGAGGAGGATGCATGTTCTCAGATACCTAACTGAATTCAGAAAGGTAAGGGCTGTGAAGATAACTTCAAAAGTTGTTTGAGTTTGAATTAGTATGGGTAGGGAAGGGAGGGTGTTTTGGGTTTTTGTTGTTGTTTTGGTTTTGGTTTTTTGTTTTTGTTTTTTTTTGCCAAAATCTATTTCTTGGTATTTGCCTTTTGCTGCTAAAATGTGTAACCTGAAGGAGAAACAACTTTTGAAGACCTGTTGGTGAGATGACATCCAGTATTTGGGTATCTCTCTTTAACCCCTGAATGGAAAGTAAATCTTCATTTTTCTCCTGTTCCTCAAGTGTCATGCCTTTGGACCCCTGAATGAAGTGTTTAAGCTTATTGAGAAAACTGATACTTTCGGTTTATTGACATTGACTAGGAAGCAGTGTGAGGGATGAATTTTTACCCCATTCCTCTGCTGACTCACCGTGGGTTTCAGCAAGTCATTTAATCTCTCTGTGTATGTTTTTCCATTGGTAAAATAAGGATAATAATACTTCCCTACCTCACAGGGGTGTTGTGGGGGTTCTTGTTTTGTACAGGGCTTTGAGGATGCAAAGCATTTAGGTGCCAAGTATTATTATTCTGCTCTCATCCAAATCAGTGTTGTGCAGGTTTCCATGATATTGTAATATTCAAAAGCCAAATTCCAGTGACAGATCTGACATCTTCTAACATTGACTACACTTCTCACAACCCTCCATAAATTACATACAAGAAACAATACGGATTTTGGTCAACACAGTAAAAAGGGCCCTCCTGGGTATTTGGTATATTTATGTAACACTTCTATCTTTGATATGATCTTAGGCTTTACAGAAAGTGTAAAGCCTGATGCAAGACACTACTTTAGTTTTCTATAAGATTGCTTTATATCACTGCACACTATTTGCAGCCCATTGTCTTGTTCTCATTTCTTGAGAACTCTTCAATGGGACAACAGGATATAATCAGTAGAAGGTCATAGCCCATGTTTACCAAAAAAAAAAAAAAAAATAAATAAAAGGGCATAGCCCATTTTTACCAAAAAAAAAAAAAAGTAGAAAAGGAAATAGGTTTTAATCTTTTCTATTTTTTTTTTTTCTTCTGTCTCAGTCAAGAGTAATAGGTGGTAAGGATTTGGTTGCCTTTGAAAGTTTGACCTGCTGTTGCAAAAATCAGTTTTTTGCTAATGATCTTTCATGATCTGCAGTGGTAGTTTCAGGTGACAGATGTGGCCACCTTTTTGTTTAGTTAGATATTGACCTGAAACAGCTAGTAAATACACTGATAAAGTGGGGATAGGGAGACTGTTGTCATGGAGAAAATACCAATTTTGTAGTTCATCGTTGTAATGTTTACCTAACACAGATTTTAAATATTTTTTGAAGGGCCTAGATGCATCATCTGGATCAGTTACAAGTAATTGATATTAATTATTGGTATAATTTCACCTTCTTTTAAAATACAGCCATTTTCTGATAGAACTGCATTCATCTCTAGCAATATTGGAAACCCAATAGATAGATAATAAATTGGAAACCCAAATAGATGAAAAAATTTCCTCCTGTGGAATAAGTCATGCATACCTGTCGTAGGAAAACCATGCTGATATTTCAGTAGAACATTATTTTAAAGTCTTACCTAAATAATCCCAGTGTGTATTAAGAAACTTGGACAAAGTTAATTTTACAACTGAACTTCATGGTATTTTGCATTTGAAATCCATAGCGTTATCACTGCAGAGATTTAAAAGTTTCACAAAAGGTTCTGGAAACAACTTTGTTCAGCAATAAAAATTTCTTATAATGTACTAAAATTACATAGTAGACTTAAAATATTATCAGTATTTACCATGTTCCCCTACTTGGCTGTTCTGTCACCAAGATACTTCTATAGCTATGGCCATGAAAAACAATGTCAGCAAACCGAAATAACTTCTTTTTTCAATGCGGCAAATTTTTTTTACACATTTATATGTCACTAAATCTATCTTCGCATTCATTGGGTCTAAAGTTTTGTTGGTTTTTTTTTTTTTAAATTCTAAATTGACTTTCAGATGACTTTGTAGTACTACTGCATTCACTTTTAAAGTAGTTTTTTTATTCTTTGCGTAGTTTTGGTTTTTTGTTGGGGTTTGTTGTTTGGGTTTTTTTTCAGAGATAAGCACTGCATTTAAAGCAAGATTCCCCAAACATGTAAATGTTTTACAACTAAGCATTTAGAATTGGTGAAGGGTTGGAAAATATAGCTCATTTTAACTCAGAATAAACCCCCAGTTTATATATAATACAAAATTGAATTTGATTCATATAACAGAGAGACTGACTGATTTAATTGTAATAAACTGTAAACGGTGTTGCACAGTTGACAAACCTGTGTGTACTGTAGAAGGCCAGAGACTTGGCAGAGGATGTATCACAGGTGTACTGGTATTTTTTAAACGTAGCTTGCTTTGATTTTAAACTCCACAAGAAATATTAATGCTGAGAATTTTCTCAACTATTTTATCCAAACCCATTTTCACATAATTTATATCAATTTTAATACCATTTAATCAAAATTGTAATGAGTATCAAAATGCTTTAAGAGTCTGTTTCTAGTATACCTGTAAAGTGGTAAGATTGTGCCACATAAAATATTTATTTTTATTTTTTCTTCTTTTTGAAACAACTGTTTTAATTTAAACAAATCCCACTTAGCATGATTCTGAAAAAAAATTCAGGGAATGTTTGGTCTCATTTATGCTACAGTAGTAATTTTTTGTAGTGTTATGAACTGTATCTTAAATGATAGGCCATTTTTATTATGTGAAAGGAAGTGAACCCACAAGAAAGATTGTTAAATCGATAGTATCTGTGAATATTACACCTACTGGACTTCATTTTATGTAATGGCACAAATCTGACTTTGCACTGAATACCTTTCTCACTTTCATCTCCTCTGCCTTAGTCAAAATGGCAACAGTACAGAAACTTTTATCAACCTCAGAATTTATTAGTTCTAATTAAGCTGTTGAATGAGTCTTAAAAAAAAAAAAAAATCATACTACTGTTAAGTGGACCAAGTTTGGTGAAGGAGAATGCAAGAGAATGATTAAAGAAGGAATAGCTCAAGAACATTGGGAATGATAACTTTCCACTTGAGAACTTTTTTATGTTTTACTGTAATTTGTTTGTGGTTTTGGGTTTTTTGTTTTGTTTTGTTTTGTTGGTTTTTTTCTTTTTTCCTTTTTTTTTTGCAAAAGAAAATAGTATTTACAGGTGGCTTCTTTTAAAATATAAAAATATAAAGCAGGAATGTATATGAAATGTCAGATTTTATTGTATTTGCAGAGTATTAGCTTTGAAAATGAATAAAGAGAGCTGTTTGTAGTTTTAAAATGCCTTATTAGTATCAATTAGATATTTTCTCTATTTTTTCATGTACTTAGAGCTTTTTAAGTATAGACTTTAAAGTGGCAGGACTTTTACAGTGTTTACATGCAAGTGCATTTTATAAGTGTCCTATATGTGTAAAATAGTATTTCGAACAGGAAATTGCTGGCTATAGTAGCAGGCTGAGCGTTTTCCTGGTTTCCACGATGATGCCTACGTTGCTAGACTACAGTTTAGTATTGCTTTGTATCATGAGGCCAAGAAATTCCATGTTGTTTGTAAATAGAATAAATGAAAGGCAATAAAAAATTTATTGAACAAAAACCCTTCGTTTGGCCCATAGTTTGTTGAACCAAATTGTTTTTCTAAGTCCAGAATTCCTTAGATGACTCCATTCTTTTAACAACCAGTTATTAATAATCACATCCATCATTAATAGTTGCTTTAATGCTTGCACCTGGGGAGATACTAATGCTTAATAGCAGTCAGATACTGATGCTGTGCACTGACTGTTGTTCCAGAAATCTTCTACCCAGTTCAAAAACTGTTCATCGTTTTTTGTTTTCCAATTTCCTTCATCGACTGCTACTAACCATTAGTCGTTAGTCATATTTTATCTCTATTTCTCCTGTTAACCGGTTTTGTGGGAGTGGGCTTCTCCTTCACGTGTCCAAATCATGATGGAGGGCTGTCATGATTTTATTGCATTCTGTAGATGGTGTCGATCAGTATGTCAGAATTAAACATGCTTGTTTTTTTTATTAGTTGTGATTAGTTTTCATGTTGTCATTAAGCCGTCACTAGCTGGAACTAATCTCTTCTCTATCTTTTCTTTCTTTTTTTGTTTTGTTTTTTTGTTTTGGTTTGTTTTTTTTTGTTTTTTTTTTTTTTTGTTTCTAACCACCCAGCCGCCACCGGCAACTAACCTATGACCTTCTGACCTCTGAACTCTTCACCCAATGATGACCTGACCATGCCTGCCTGCTGATCAGTTAACTGGTAAACGCCTTTGCTTGCCTGTCTTCAGTGCAGCGAGCTGGGGCACTTGTCCGTTCGTCTTACCATCTAACAAAACAGACAAAGAAATTGTTGTCCTCCAACTCCGCTTTTTGTTGTTCTCCTGTTTGGGTGAAAGTGGTTCTAGAACCTGCACTGAATAGTAGTAAAGCAATAAGGTCCAACTCATCCCTCCGCACTGATCATCCTCTAGTGTCCCGCCCCAAGCGAACGGTAAGGAGGCCTCGCACGAGATGGAGACAGATGTCCCTTAACTACCCGATGACAGAGGCAGTTACTGTGAGAGACTTCTAGGAATATTTTTCTTCTCAGAAAAAAAAAAAAAAAAAAGTCAAAGCTCTCTCTCTGAATGTACTGTGTGATGATGCATCATGCATGAACCTTTGGTCAGGGATGTCATTGGGGAAGGGATTCCAAAAAGTATTCAAAATTTGATAACGCTGTTTAGTCACTACCAGTGCCCTCAAAGGGCAGATGTTGCAGCCTTTTTTCTATTGCCTGCCAAATTGGACGTTTTAAAGGAAAGTGTGCCATGAAATGCAGATTACGATGACTTTTCAGAACTACATAGATGCAGAGAACAAAACAGCAACACTATTAAAGCGAAATATGAGTTTAAATTGTTTTAACCATATTTTAATCTCCTTGGAAGATTACATGAGAACAAGGTACATGCATTATGTGTCACATTACTGGGCAAACTGTTCAAATATTTTTTTTAAACCTCCCTGTATAGAAAAAATTTCATTAAGGATGTAAAAGCCATGCTTGCCTATTTGCTGTATACATGTAATGAAATTGTAGATAAAGTGTAGTGCATTGAAACAAAATGAACAAAAAAGTAGATACTTTTACTATACAAGGGTGCTGGTGCAGAAAAAAAAATATATTTTTGGAAATGTAGCATTTTATACTTTCAAGTGTTATAAAAAAAGAAAAAAAGAACAAAGAAACCCTTTATTTCATTAAATGATTTTTTCTGGTGGTTGTCAAGAAACAAAAGACCAAAAGAGCCTTTTAGTCTTTCTTTTTTATTTTTTAAGTATTGGAATAAGTCTAAAGAAAAGGAAGTGCCTTATTTTCTCCATGGTCATTTAGTCAAATGTCTTGTATAATCAGCTTCTCCCTCAGACAAGTTACTGCATGCCACTCAGTCGCCCAGTATGTGAAAGAAGCTGTGAGGGAAGACAAATGATGAGTTGACCATATCAATTACCTGATTTTTGCCATACTAGTGTGATGTGACTTTGCCAAAATCTCATGATGTGAAATATTTGCTAAGTTTTTGTCAAACCAGCCCATTATTATTTCAGCCACTCTACTTTTTAAATCATAGCAAATGCCGTACTTGTGCAACGTAAACCAAAGGGTTCTGTGATACAGACTGTCTCACGCTAAAGGAGATTATTAGCTGACAAATGTTTGTAGAGCTGGAAGTTACGTCATTTTTGTTCAGGGATGGAGAGGAGTTTTCTTGATTTTTGGTTGAAATAAATATGCATCAACTACAGTAGGCTCTGGCATCACCCAGAAGGGGGATGTTCTGTGGATAATGAAACTGAAAGTGCTTAGCGAGTTCTCAGCTTGTTACTGAGCACGACCCCAGTTTTCACAAACAGCTCCTGCAGTGGCAAGCAGCACGGAAGTTACTGATTTTTCAGCTCGTCTTTTGTCTATTGTTAGATCTGGCCCGTTGGCTTTTCTTCAAAAGATAAGCAGGAGAAGGACTTCAGCTAGTCGTTGGAAGTCCAGCTGTAGTTTATTTTTAACCCTTGTTTCCACATGAGATTCATATAGCTGGGCAATTGCAAGAGCTGGAGCTGTTGAACGCACAGTATTTAATTCTGGAAACATTAAGTATTACTTTGTGGGGCTCAGTACTAAACTTGGCAAATATCAGGTGATAATTTTATTCCCCTCTTGTCAACTTATTCTCCTCCTGCAAATCTTCACAGCTTCCAAATGAAAGTTCAATAGTAAGCTAAGAGGGCTTACATTTTTAAGCACCTGCATGGTGACCTCATCTAACATCTTGTCTCACCTGGAAATAATTATCAGTTTATTTACTATGCAATAGACATTCATCCTTCTGTATTCAGCTAGATTTTTGTTTATTGTGCCACCGGCTTTGTCTTCCTGTTACACATACAGTTGTGTTGATTTTATTTACAGTATATGCTGTGCCATTTTGATTTTATTTTGGTTGGTTGGTTGAATAAACTTGCGACACTCGAACATTTGAAGAGAGATTTGCTAAAACAATACCAGTATTTGATCCAGTTTCATCTCAACTATGATAAAACCTGGACATTTTAGACATTTATCAAAGGTCTTTTTCTGGGGGGGGAGGGGAAGTGTATGGAATAGATGTGTGACATGTGAAAGTAATGTTTGCTCTGAACAAACTTCTGAAAACTTAGTTGACAAAATTTTGGATCAACTTAAAAAAAAAGCATGACTTTTGAAATCTCTGAATGCCTTGGTTCTCAGTATTATCATTCTTTAATGACTTTTTCTTTATTAAAATAAGTAGTTTTAAGACTTCTTTCTGACAGTATTATGTAATTTTTTTAGAGTGGGTAGATGGGAGTGTCGCTTGTATGTAACCGTACAGATGACATGTATTTGTCTATTCTTTATTATCTTAGTAGTTTCATGCTATGTATGTACCATAACCAACCTATTGCCTATGAGAAACATGTAAGATAATGTATTTACAGCCATTGTTACAAGTTTATAATGTATTTTTCTATCTTGTTTTATATGTATGTTATATAACATTCAAAAGAATTTTTTTCCTGATTGAGAAAAAAAGGATACAAAATGCAAAACCCACAATTTTGATAACTGAAAAATTGCCAATTGTTTTGCAGTACTTTATTATATTGGGAGTGTTGTCTTTCTTGGGCTTTTAGTTAGCTACTGGATGAATACATTAGACATATTTGGGTTTTAGTTGGGTTTTTACATAGCTTGCATTTTAATTCTTTGGTTCTTTGCTGTTTCTATTAACCCATAGCATTATTTTAATAAATGTTATAATACCAACCTACTAACTCTGGACTATGTCTGTTTATTAACCATTACATGTTTAATTAAAATAAACAAATAAAGACGGAAGAATGTAAAGTCTTGAGTTACTGGACTAACCCTGAAGAACGTGACCACAGATAACACAACGTGACTTGTTTTTATGTTGTTTGTCAGCTGACATTCTGCACACTACTGTTAAGTTGGCTTTGGTCATTCTGGCCTTTTACCTTGGGGAATAGGTGCCAGTAGAAATGGGAACAAAGTAGCATTTTTTGAGGCATTCTTCTTGTAGAGTCTTGCCACTTGCCTTTCAGCATCTGCATTACTAATTCCACACTTTCTTTTTCTTTCTCTAAAATAATTACTGTCGGCTCACAGCAAAAGAGCAAAGATGCCAGTGCATTGGTAAATGGTGACAGTGTACAGAAACCAGTTTGATTCTTTGTTGAGCCATTCAGAGATTGCAGTTAATCTCCTGGTAATTTGTGATTTGTTGGTTTTGGCACCTGACTCACTGTTGCATCATGTGACGTTTCTAAGCACAAAATATTTCTGGATAGAATTGCTATACATTGAAATACAAAATCGGGGTTTTTCTTGGCAAAAGTGCCTTATTTTCTTCATGCCACACTATTTCAAGTTTGGTGGGGTTTTTTTTGTACTTCTGCTATAGTCTGTAAGTATTGCCTAGCTCAGGGGAGTACAACTTCTGTAAGCCAAAGGTCAAACTGGATCTTTTCCTAATGACTGCAGAAAGTACAGAAATACACCTTTCACTAAATTACCAAGCAACAGCCATTTCAAATTCCAGGGCTGTCTTTATGTGATCTTTTTCCCTGTGGATGACTGGAGCAACATGAATGCAGGGAATTGAAATGGTGAAAATGCTGTTTTGAATGTACATCTATGCAAATATTTTTGCAGAAACATTTCCCTTCCTTAGAACTACACTGTCTGAGGCGCCTTCGCATTTCCCAGGTAGTTCTAGATTTGTAATCTTAAAGTGGGCAGTAATTGCCACTGATGTCGAGGGAGATCCTCGATGTAGATGGCATTTCAGATACCAGCACTTGTTGTGAAGGCCCGTTTTTTTTTCCTGTAGATAGTAAAAATTCAGATGAGGAGTCTGAATCTGTTCAAATGCCTCCTTTAATTTATGATGTTTCAAACTATTTATCTTGAAATCCATGCAATATAAAACTTTATAAATAGAGTTCTCACAGTATGGCTAGTAATTAAAATAGAATGCATCTTTATTTTATGAAGAAAAATAGTTTAGCTTTGATGATATTTGTTAGTTTTCTAATAGCATGTAGTGCTTTGTTTTACAAAAATTTTAGGTAGAGCCGAAATACCAATACATTTCGAATAGTTTCACTTGTACAGATTTTTTATTTTAATTTAACAGATCATGTTGCTATCCTAAAACTCAGCCACAGGCAGATGATAAAAATACTAGGTACTTACAACAAGTATCAGGACCTTTTGACTGGATAATGGAACAAGTGTCATTACAGAGCAAATAATTTATATGCATAAAGAATTTTTTCAGAGGCGTGCATTTAGTTTGGTGAAGTACTCTGTCCAGTATAGGTGAAACTATTCAAATGGAACTAAACTTCAATATTTTATATTGAAGAATACTTCTGTTCCCAGGACTACTGCTTTTCTGTAATATTTTTATTATTTTGTATTTTTATCAATAGATATTAACTACTGTTACACTTTCTTCACAGTGCATTTTCATCTCATTCTTCAGTATACACAGTAGTAGTGAAAGTCACTGTAAATTTTGTAGTACTTTTAAGCTGAAGGGCAGAAAAATAAAAAGGAAAACTCTAAAATAATAATATTGTTGTCCACCAAAGGCATTTCTCACTTTACCTAAGTGCCTGTTTGAAAACTTAACTATTTTATACTTTACCTGCTTATAGCAAAGAGACAAACTGTTTTTAGACTGAATTTGAGCATGACTCCAATATTGCTAAATCACTGAAATTAGGTTCTTTTTCTTTCTTATTATTCTGTGGTTAAATTGTCTTAACGTTTGAAAGATCATACATTCAAGACAATTAGATAATTGCTCTTCAATCCAATAAAGTGGTATTTATCATGGGGTAATTTTTTTTTTTAGTAGGTCAGAATATAAACAAAAATATCGCTGAGCCTTTCAAAGTAAAGTCTGAGCAATGCTATTGACATCTTAAAAGTGAACTGTTGTACCAAAGTACAACAAATTTGGTTTCTCAGTATTTTTGTGCGTGATATCAATCCACTATATTTACTTCATATACAGTCTTCAAGAACATCCTTCAAATATTTTTAATGAGCGTATGTTCAGTGTATACTGACAATACTGATCTTTTATTTTAACTTATTTTTTAAAAGTGTGTTGGAAACCTACATGGTTTATTGCCAGATTGTACTCTACGAGGGGGACCACTAAAAGGTTTTCTGCCCTGAAAATGCAGGGAGACATGGAAGTGTGTTACCATCCACTAAGAAATTACTTTAACTTGGGGGAAACATGAGTATATGAAACTGAATTCTTTGTGTCTGGATAAAAATACCAGTTACCATGACCAGCACATGGTACAGAAAGGAATCTGAGTAACACATTCCTAGGGCTGGAAGTATATAATTGTTCCTGGAATTTCTATTTTGTTTTCATATGTTTATTTTTCTAAAACATTGTTAATGGAATACTGTCCAAGTAACACATGAACCATAACATTGGCACGTGGTAATCAATGTTGAATCAAACTGGTTGATGAAAGTGCAGTGCTCTTCCTTCTCTGTGCCTGCGCACTAATTGCAGGTGCTGCGTAGGGGCTGGGGGTTAGGCACAGCAGGCTGCAGTCCTCATTTCTTGCTGCCTGCAGTTCGGGTGTCCGTCTGACAGCAGACTAACTGGGAGGAGTCTGCCTTCCACGGAAAAGATTCAGATCTGAAACTCTTCGAAGATTTAATTGAAAAAACAGCAACAATACAACGACATATATACATATATGCTTTGACTTGTATTATGGCAGTTTGTGTGAAGCATTTAAGGTTTTGTTTGTGCAAAATAATGTATTCTGAGGGGAAAAGCAAACATGGACATTGCCAAAACACATGTAAATAAACACCATTTATGACTGTACATTATGTGCAATAAAGTAACTGGAAAAAGTGCATGTACTTTATCCTCAAAAGCAAACTGACAGCTCTCAAAGCTGTAGCTACAGTTTTATTTTCTGAAAAGTTTAATTTTATTCTGTATCTAAACAGCAGAATAAAGAATGTACATTTTTCACACTTAAATTTTCATTAATGCTTTTAGCAGTGTTACGAAAGATGTTCGTTGTTGGAGAGGCTTAAATTTTCATGGTCGTCTGATTATCGGTATATTTTGCTTAACAGTTTCTTACTGCATATGCTATTGTTTGTAACTGTAAATGAAGCAAGTATGCATTATATACCATAAACGTGCAATACACCTTTTGCATATAGATTTGTGGATGCACTAATTCTATAAATTTCTGAAAGATGACCAAGTGATTTTGATGTTACTGTACTTTTGTAAGCATAACTAATTGTTCAGAACAAATGAAGAAGAGTACCACTTTTCTAGAACGTTAACATACTGGTTTGGGGGGTGTAGAAAATGAGGGTAAGTCTACCACCCTACCTGGAATGAACCTGGCGAGAAACACACTTTGGAGAAGAACTAGATTGTGGCGGTTTACATTTTCATTTCTTTGCCCAAGGTATTCTTTGCTAAAAATTCCTTCTACTTGGCACTGCTTAAATAAAAGATTGTTTGCTTCAGATGAAAGTGAAGTAGGTAAGGTTAAGTATGGCATCTTTAGAAGTCTGGTAAAGTAGGGGAGAGGAGGCTAAATGCCAATGTTAAAGTACACTTCCTCTTCTGCACTCCCAGCAGGGATGAAAAATTTGGCATAATTAGTCTTCAAAGATACCTTCTGTGATGAGTCTCAAGGAAGTGGTGGCATATAGTTGTATCTGAGCTATCTGCAGTCTCAGAAATGCACAGAATGTAGAGGTGGTTTTTGGCAAGTGCCACTCGAGCAGGTGAAGCAGTCCATGTCATCCTTGCTGTTACTCTGAATGCCAGCTGCCTGTGCCCTGCAGCCCTGGCTTGGGGTCTGGACACAGCCTCACTTTCTGTGCTGTCTTTGGCTGCAATGTGCAAACCCCCTCCTTCATCCATCCGGGAAAACGGAGCTGCGTTGACCTTTCTTACCTCTTGCACCAAGCCAGTAATACCTATTTATGGTCACACTCATGCTAGGAATTGCATTTATTGGTCTACAGGTTAAAGTTAGATGTGAAGTTTAACGACTGGAAATACCTATCAGCAGACTTTATCACCATTCTGCCAGCACTGTCTGTGTGTTTTGGTTATGTTTATGGAGGATGACCTGACGTTATTAGATGGCTCCTCGTTTTCTACTACAGTTACTGGAGTTCCCTTGAGGCAATACAAACTTAACCATTACCAGCGTCAAAATAATGAGGGACATTCATAGCAAAGAGTACAAAGTGCAGCGTCTGAAATTACTGTCTTTCCTGTTGGCATTCAGGTCTTCCAACAAAGGTAGAGAGTTTATCCAGCTGTTTACTCGGTGCCCCTATGAAGCTCTCAAACAGATAAAAGCAGACAACTGACAGCACGTTCCTCCTAAAAATTAACAACCACAAATAATCAGTAACTCCCAAAAAAGGGTTTTTTTACAAAATAGCATAGCATATATTGGTCCTTTTAAATTTCTGTTGCGGCGTTTTCAAAGTGTTTTCATCTTCAGCAATAAACAAGGTCGCTACTTTGAAGAGTAAACTGGGTAAGTTCGAGGTGAGGTTGAAGAGGGAAAAAAACATTAAATATGGCACACCTCAACACTGCATCATTTCAGCAGCTTATCAGTAAATGAATGTTTTCTCTAAAGTTCATGTATTTGTAAGTTGCTTATACAGACAAGAGGCTAAGGAGAAAAATTATTTTTGTTTGTGGGACCTTTTCAGAATTAATTTATGGATTTTTAGTTCAGGGAGGGTGGCCTTTATTAAGCAGGTGGTACTTCCACTGCCTGAAGACAGAAGGTTCCCAGGTGCTCTTGCCATAGATCAGTCATTGAGCAAACAAATGGTGAGTATTCTGGTTTGCTTTCAGTCATGTGAAAAAGAAGCCCCATCTTTTGTATCCAAGTCTTTTTAATATAGTGACAGATGTATCAGTCTGTACCTCCTAGAGCAGTGTTTTAAAGGGATTTTTTTTTTAATTGTTTCAGTTGAGTGAGGTTGAGTGAGCAAGAGTGTTACAGGAAATGTGCTAATCTGTGATGAAGATACTGGGATCACTATTTTAGAATCTCACTGTGTTACGTGAGTTAGAAAAGCACAGTGAAATCATAGTGTAATACTTACTACTTGTTTACACCTTTCCAGTTATGATTTCCAGACAAGGTGGTTTTCATGGGACTAAGAATGTACCTTGTACAATTCAGAGGTAGTGAAATGACAAGATACTGCAAATCACTCCTATGTATATTCCTTTTCACGGGGCACAGCCTTTTTCAAATAAAAGTTTTAAGGTCTTGACCTCAGATTCTGGGTAAAACATGATAAATTTGTGATGCAGAGAGCACAGTTTATTTGTTAGCCTACCTGCTAATCTGCCAAAGTTCAAACATTGTTACCAATTCAGAGATGTTACTGCATGTTAATTGCCAAGGCAAATTCCAGGTCTTATTTTTAAGGTGTGCAGTCTGGAGACCTTCACATGCATACTACTCTAGTAAATCTGGATCATTTTCATGAAGAGTGGATTCAGTACTGCCAAGGGGGCCACAAGGCCATGACTTGCATGCCCTTGTGTGACTTTTCCCATATAACCTTAGTGATGAGACAATTTTGATTCTTTCCCTGAAAGGCAATGAATGAAACAGATCTTCAGCTTTGTTTGTGAGAGAAAATAGGAAATATATACCAATCTGGACTGGAAGAAGACAATAACAATCATGTCAGAGCTTTGAACACTGTCCTGAACAGATGACAAAAATTTGGACTTTATATGAGCCAGGAAGAGGAGACAACCCTACACAAGAGCAGCATTGTCAAGCCCATGCAATGTTGACGTTTACCAGAGACTGTAGGCTGGAATTTTAAGTGAAGAAAATTGAAATTATCTCGGTTCTTGAAGAACTGGTTTATCATATCTCCCTGTTATCTTAAGCAAACGTGTTAATTTTTCTGTTGGAAATTTTTCCCTTCAGCCTAATTTGAATTTCTTGTTCTTTTACTCTGAGGTTCTGCCTTGCCCCCTTCCATGCTGTCTTACATTTCATAGACAAAGTCTCCCTTTATTAGGATGGCCAGATCATCCTAACAAGCAAGACTTCAGGTCCAGATCAGGATGTTTAAGTGTGACATTATTTAGGAAGCCTGTTTTAAATATACATGACTCCATCCAAGCAGATAGAAGAGAAATATCTCGATAGTGAGGGCACAAATCTAACGTTTGGAACACCTGGGTTTAAGATGCTTCTTTCATTGCTGATGATTTGTGCAGTTTTGGGCAAGAACCCTGCAGCCAAATCCACAAAATATCACCATCACCTGAAATGTCAAAATATGGAGTGTGTTTACCTGGGTTTTCATCATAAGAATCTTTTTTATAATCTTCCAGAAAAGAAAACACCATTACCTTACCTTCTTTTGTCTGTTTCACGCAACATCAGCAAAAAAGAAAAACCCTGGTACCCAGAGACAATACCCCTGCCTGAGAGCAGAGGGGAAGGTACTGGTCAATAAATCCCCATCTTTCCACCACACCCCAAGTCACCAGCTGAGCAGTCACCAGCTGAGCAGCTTGGCTGCCTGGGTCTGTCTCTCTCGGGCATGCTTCTCCCCATTTTCACATGCGTAGCACGTATGGCTGAAACTTAGCCTTTTGCTAAGTTCCCAGCTGCCCATGGTGAAAACTTCTCTACCACCCAAGTACGTTTGACGCCCTTGTTCTGACTCTCTGTCCCTCAGTTTCCTGTCAGTGAAATGAGATTACCAGGAGAACCCCAGTAGAGTGTGAGCTGTGGGTGGCTGCATTCAAGACTCTGGAGTGCTCAAGCAGTACAAGGCTGAGTGCACTGCAGTATCATCTCGATGTCCAAGTGTCTTACGAACTTGAATGTACTTAAAGCATGAAAGCAAAACAAAATACCTTTGACTTCTCACTTAGTCAAACCCATGATATAAAAAGTTTGCACAGTCCCATAGGCCAGCTGAGTCGTAGTCTCAGACCAGATCACCTCAGTGGGCACCAACCAGCAGTGCTGTCTCAAGGGATGGCCGTCTCAAAAGATGATGGGTAGGTGTTTCTCCTGGGAAGATTCTGATTGGACACAACACAAAATTTTTTTACAAGGAGGACAGCAGCCTTTGGAATAATCTCCCCAGAGAAGTGGTGTATTCTCCAGTGTTGGACTCCTTTAAAAGATTCCGCTGGACAGGGTACTAGCCCATGTCTAGACCTTGCTTTTACCAAGAAAGCTTGGGCTAGATGATCCTTGCAATCCCTTCCAACCTGGTATTCTGTGATTGTATTCATAACAATTTCAGTCCTGCAGGCTCACCGGGGATGGACTGAGCTACATTCCAGCTTTTCACAGTTGGCAAGTCCAAGGAGAGGCAAAGGGACAGAGATGCAGCTGCAGGAAACAGCACTGCTTTGTCTCTTCACCAGTGAAATGTAGAAGTGAGAAGCACTAACAGCACTTGAGACCCAGGAGGACTGGCAAAATGGGATTGTATTGAAAACCTTGGTGGTGGGAGTGAGATTTCCTCTGCAGTCAGGCGAGGTTCTCATTGTTCAACTCTCAGGCTAACACAGAACTTTAGAAACTGAAATCCCTTAAAATAATTAACTTTGAAGCAAAACCAACAGTTTTTGCAGCCTCAGGCCTGTAGTTGTGAATGGTTACATTTGGGATGCCAATTTTTCAGTGAGCTTTCTATTTGCTGTGGAAGGAAAGAGAAAAATGCCATTTGTGAGAGACAACTTTGGTTTTCTCAAGCAAGAACCAGGGTTAGCAGGTAGATATAAAAGAGAATCACCTCATCAGCCATATCACTAGTCTCTGCAAAGTCCAACATTAACCACTTTATCCCTGGTCATGCTCAACCACAAGACAGCTGGCAACCAAACACTTTTGGCTAACATCAGTATAGTGAAAAGTGGAGAAGTGGAGATTTACCTCCTCAGTCAGGATGCTTCCAAAATTTTACCTTGGTGAAGTAAACAACTGCATTTTATTAGTTTTGGTGTACCTCACAGTGATAATAAAAAATTATATTGATGTAGTAGGACTTTTACCTGCTCTCGATTTGTTTTCAGACTTCCCTGTGTGAGGGAACCTTGAAATAAACAATTTCCACTCTGGCAAGCACCTGGTTTAAAACAAAAGTGAAGCCAATGAATGAAATAGTCAAACACCTGACTCTTTTTAGGAAGAAGGGAAGCAGTAAATAATGTTGCCTTAGATCAATTTCTCCCTTGTCATGTCTTTCCCCTTAAAATTTGCTGTCACTATTCACTGTGAGCCAGACTGTGCACATGGAAGAATCCTTCAGACGGAGTCAGTGGGGCTGCTCATGTGAGTAATTTGCAAAGAACTCAAACAGGACCATCAAGCCCTGTGGTATTAGACTCATTTTGGCTATAAATTCCCTGGATAAGGACTTATATTCTTGTCAGTAAAACACTGATGCAATTCTGGTTCTGTGCTTTTTTGCCTTTTTTTTTTTTCTCCTCCCCAAACTTTCCCATTTTTCTCAGCTTTTTCTTCACACACACAGAGCACTAAAGAGACTCAGAGAAGCAGCAGCTTTGACAAGCAATGCTAACATGCCTCCCTCCTCTGAGCGATTCCTTTGGGTGATTTAGCAATATCACTCTGGCTCTCAGCATTTCTTTCGAGTCAAGAGCCTGATTGCTTATAGCAGGTTGGGAGAGTCCAGCTGCAAAAGCAGGAGAAAAAAAGTTCCTTCAGTGGCTGGCAGCAACAGGAGAGTCTGGTTGTGCCGGTGAGTCAGCCGAACCACTCGCTCCACTTGCTTATTCCAGTCACATAAAGGCAAGTGCAGGCAGGGAAAAATCCTAGCTTTGATTGTGAGGAAAGGACTTGCTTATGCCACCACAATAACCTCTGTTTTCCCAGAATGAAATCTCACTAAGTGTAATTGCCAAAATCCTGGGACAAAATACTTCTGCTTAACCCCTGACACATCTTGTTCTTTTCAGTGGGAGAAAAGTAGTCATTTATGGCTTAGGTTTTTTGGTTTGTGTTTTTTTTCTTTTTGCAAATTTAATTACCATCTTTGATGTGTCTAAAATGGGAATAATGGCAGAGAATACAATATCTTCTGTCTGCACCACTACCTATACACTTGCATATAAATAGCACTTTTGTTTCATGGGTTGGAAAAGAGGCTGAAGAGACATACTGACAGTGCAGCAGCTCCTTTGTACCACATCTAATAGCCTGCAGTATGAAAAATGCTACTTATGCTTTGCTTTTAGGCTGAAACTCACTCTGTACAGAGGTCTAGTGAAGGACACTTAAACCCTGCTGAGCCCTCAGACAGGTTTTCCATGTTCCCCTATGGTAGGTACAAGGATTCAGACAGTTTTGCATTCTGTTCATGGGTAAAGGCATGTAAATAATACCTTTATGACTCAGGTATGTCTTGAAATATGCAACCTGATGGCAGACAGTTCTACTTTATTGTGCAGATATTTGTTCTGAACCACATGGCTTGTAAGTCATGAAATATTAATGGCCATGCAAATCTTCTCTTCTGTATCACAAGCTTTTCTGTGTTCCTGACCCCTGACTTCCTTTAATCATCTCCTGGGTGTGTGGTCTGTTACTATTCTGAGATATCTTGTGAACAGGGGCAAAGTAATTACTTGATCCCTGCCTGCTGCAAGAATCTTTTTGAAAAGAAAATGGGTAACTTCAGAGAGGCTTCCTCCTTGCATTAAAATCAGCCCCACCTGCTTGCTGTGCAAGATTCCTCTTTTGGTGGCCTGAATGCAGACCTACAGTGTTCAGGGCTATATTCATGACCGTATAAACAGCATTCTTGGATCTCCTAAATTGTCACCTGCTCCTCCACAGATTAATTACAATTTTTGGTCAGATGTTTTCTCCCCTTCTCTTTCTCCCCCCACTACTGATTTTTCTGAAGGCATCCTTGTAAATACGCTGTTTTATTGTGACTTGTTGCAGGAAGGCCCAACATCTTTCAATGAGCAGCTGTAGTGCTTGTTATTTATAGGGTTATCTTAGCCATCTCCCTAACTATTGGAGGCTGAATTAATGCCTGAAACATGGGGGGATTTTAAAAACCAGGGCATGTTTTTTGGCAGAAATCTCCTTTCCTTTCTCCACATACTTTCTAACATCCCAGACACTAAGAATAAAAATGTTACCAATGTGGGGAAATATGGAAATGCTTGAGCTCCCTACCAAACAATGGTCAATGGTTTGCTGCCATGTACAACAACCAAATGAGAAAGAGGTGCACAAGTTACATGGCTGGAGAGACAAAATTAACCATGGAAGTGCATTTGCCATACGGGATCTATTTTAGCAAACCGGCATGATGAAAGCACAGACAGGAGTTGGTATTTTTACAAGTGAGCTTGTAGTGACTGCCAAGAGCAAGTGTAACACAAGGGCAATAATGACCACACCGTTTAATACAAGGTTAATAAGTGTTGTCTTACAAGTGGTTTCTGATTTCTGGAGCAGTTTTGCCCAAGTTGCAGGAGTCAGCAATGCAGCACCAAAACCACTGAAATTGTGGCTTTATACAGATTAGGAGGTGGGGAAGACTAGTTTAGATCAAAACATTCATTATCAGAGCAGAGAAAAAAGGAGCTGGGATACCTCAGGTGTTTGTAATATTCCACTTTGTGAAACCTGGCATAACACATAAGAACCTTTCTGAGGCTCTGCTGTTCAGTCCTCAGTCAGTATGTGCCATTTCTGAGGATCAGATGCCAGCCTGGGAGGCATCCACACCCTGGGTTTTAAAGGTGCAGAGATAGCCTACCTCACCCTGGATTTAATTCAGCAGTCAGGTGCCTATGTGTCTTTGAGAACATAGGTGTCTGCCATCTTTCTTACACACTTTTTTTGGAATTTTCTTACCCCTGAAATGACCTTGGCGCCTTATGGGTCCTGTGAGAAAGGCAGACCCACAGCGTGGCTCACACAAATGACAGTTGTGAATATAAGTTATTCAGTGGCTTAAAGCCTGGCAGCCTCCAACGTGGGGACCACGCACAAACTGACTGCTCCCTGTGCAGGGCGTGGGAGCCCCTCTCCCAGTGTGGTGGAAAGCTGATGTGCCACCAGCTGGCGGGTGCTGTGGGAGTCAGAGATAGCAGGTGGAGCAGAGGAGCCACAGCATCCCTCCTGGCCCTTCTGCAGCACTGTGGTGTCACACCACAGGATAGCCCATGCGTGCCTAAACGATAGTAAAGAGCCCTGCTGCAGGCCTGGCTCTCCCGTAGTCTGCAAAGGTGACAATCGCTAGCTCAGGTTTTGGAAGGAGGTGAGCTCTGATCTGCTGAAAGGAGCAGTGAGTAATCCTCACCTGCTTGGCTTTGTAGCTAAGCTGTGAGTCATTCTAATGAGCAATACCAGAAGTGCTGACCTGCCCATCTCATGCTTCCTCACTTGAGACTCCAAGGCAGCCTGCAGCCTTGGGGTGCCTTGGGGCTGCCTTTTGGGCAGAGGAGAACCTGGGACACTGGTTTTAATGCAAACCTTACCAGTGGAAGAAATGCTGTTGTAGGATGTATTGTGTGCCCGAACACTCAGTGTAAGTAATTAGGAAGCTTTCAGTGCGTTTTCTGTGTTTGGCATTCCCCGCTAAAGCTGCAGAATTGTCTTTTATTTG
The DNA here is from genome assembly GCA_013400975.1 of Atrichornis clamosus. Lineage (NCBI taxonomy): Eukaryota > Metazoa > Chordata > Aves > Passeriformes > Menuridae > Atrichornis > Atrichornis clamosus. The sequence goes on along the minus strand of WBMZ01012006.1, from coordinate 196,082 downwards.
AAGAACCCTTTCTTACCCCTCACCATCAGGATTTCAGGTCACGTCACTCTCTCTTGCATGTGCAAACCTGGCCAGCTACACCTGCGTGCAGCGACTGGGCCGAGGAGCCCGTGGTGTTACCCCTGGGTTAGCCCATCGCTCCGTGTTCCTGGGGACAGCAGGAAGCACGCCAGCCTCTCCTGTGCTCCCTGCTCTACCCTGTGCCCACACTGCACGGTGGGGTGGTGTGGCTGTCCTGCCACTTCAAAAGGCTGCTCCTCTGAGTGCAAAGTCCTCAATGTCCTCACTTGGCTTTAAGCTCGGTGTGTGGTACTGGCATGTTGGGGATGGTGAAAGTTGTTTGCCTCTGGTTTGAATGCAAAGCATGGGCTGGCTTGGCTGCGTGCAGAAAACTGCACCACTGGATGTTTTCAGCAGCTTCCCCCGGGTGCACGGCACTATTTAAAGTGAAAGCACTTTGTTGGAAGAGGCAAGGATGAAGGTGAAGGCTAATAATGGAAGTTTATAAATGCAGCTGACATCCTAGCCCTCTGTCATGCCATCCTTCATTTACCCTCCTGGTGCTCTCTCCTCTTTTAATGCTCTGTTGTTTCTCCCCCTGTGAGCAAAGTGGTGTTGAGAGTAACTGGGGTAGCTGAGTTTGATCCCTTTGCATGCCTGTGGGTATAGTGTGGGCTGTTATTTAACACTGCAAGTGAAATGATCCATGAAACCCCCAGGGTGAACTATGCTAAGGAACAGACTTTCATAATCCCTGAATTATACTCTATAATATATATATATATATTTTATATATATATATTAAATAGAGTGTATATATATAGCTCATGACTAACAAGGAAACCCCTCTTAGAGTTAAGAGCTTCTAATAGAGAACCATCCACATAACATTCCTATGTGGATCGGTGGTGTTGGCACCAGCAGTGGGATACCTGACTCTAGTTCTGATCTGGGCTTCTCAGCTAGGCTCCTTCTCTCGTCTGCTGTAGGATGTGGGCAGCTCTAGGGCAGTTCAGCCTAGATTAGGAGAAGAGTAATACAAACAAGGAACTGTCCTCCTCCTGTGTTACCTGCCTGGGAGCTCCATGTAGGTGGCTTGATTGGATGTGGGCCCTTTAGACAGCAAAACCCCTATGAGGTGAATGTGACTCGTGCTGAACCTCTCTCTGAGCTCACAGCAGGTGAGGTGGATGTGAGATCCTAAATCCTTTTCCACAGCCTTGAAATGGGACCATCCCTCCTCTGTCTCTGGAACTTCTCTGCCCTCCTGCCTCTGCTCTGCAGGGTGGAAGTGCACCTGGGAGGTGTACCACAGCGCACACACAGCTAGCTGGTTTGTGTATTTTACAGATAGGCTGACCTTCCCCAGTGCGGCTCACCCTTAACCCTTCAGACCCCTACAGCCTTCCTACCTCACAAGAACAGAGGGAACCCTTCTGCCCCAAAATACTCATCAAAAAGCACTTGCTCAGAAGTACTGGGAGGCAAAACAGAGTGAGTTCTGCAGCTGAACTCATATCCAAGGAATTATTTCAAGCAGTCTGTACATTCCTTCGACTTATAATTTGTTATTAACAATCTGAGAGGAAGAAAAATAATTCATTAAACAATCAGCAAGGCATTCATAAGATATTATTGAGATCAAGTCTCAGGGAAATACATGAGCCTTCACAAATATTAAGTTTTACCTACTCTGTTAAGTCATTTTACATAGGAAAGTGAAACTTAATCCAGCTGCTCTGTCTCTGTAGCTACTGCTCAAGGGGAAAAAAAATTCAGATCCACCATAATCTGAGTAATAGGTTCAATATCAACTCCCTCTTATCAGAGGGAAAGGAGCAGTTTCCTCTCAGTTTCTGCAGTTTGCCCCATGCTTATCTGTTCCCTGGTGGCCAGACATCAGAGCAGACCAGTGAGAGGAGTCCCCTCCCAGGAGCTGGAAAACAACATGCCTTGCTGTGAAACCCTTCTCCAGTGAGAGGAGTCCCCTCCCAGGAGCTGGAAAACAACATGCCTTGCTGTGAAACCCTTCTCCAGTGAGAGGAGTCCCCTCCCAGGAGCTGGAAAACAACATGCCTTGCTGTGAAACCCTTCTCCCTTGCTGCAGGCAGTTTGCAGGTGCCTTCTTTTCCAGATGGGAGTTGCTCATACTTGAGAAAAAAGCTTGAAAAAGTGCAGTTTCTCCCCTAGCTCAAATCTGTGTTGCTGGTTTAGTCAGCACAAAGGCAGTAAGGCACTGCCCGGTCCCACAGCCACTCTCTCTCCAGTAAGGGACATCTGGTGTACTTGCCTTCTAACCATGCTACCATGTGGTGGGATGATTTGGTTTTGTTGAGAAGCCGAAGCTCACCCACATCCTCACTTCTCACCCCCATACCTTGCTTTCTGAGCCTCTACCATTTGCTTGTGCTGTGCAGTGATGGTCCTGTATGGGAAATGACTTAAAAAAATCACAAAGACATTTCTGGGAGCAGTGGAGTCTTCAAAGGAAAATTCTTGGGAAGCTGGAAATATGGTGGGAGGGAAAATATAATCTTTCTCTCATTTCAGATGAACTTCTGCCTTCCTTGAAATTCCTGTGAATTTCAAAGCCTTTGATAGTCATGAAACATCAGAGGAGCCTTTATGCTAAGCAAAACGTGTGTGAAAGCAGTGCTGCTTCTGATCCCGCCAGGAGCTGCTGCACACCCCCTTCCTCCTCCTTATGTTTGTGTTCCCTCAGCTGATGGAGTCGATCTGCATTTGTCTGGGTGGTCGTGGCTGTGCCCTTACTCTGCTGTGCAGGACGACACTGGAGCAAAACACATTACAGGAGTCGCCTGCACGGCCAGTGGCCACCCCCACTGCTCGCCTGTGGGCCAGCCTTGCTGATCCCCAGGGATGGCTGCACTCCCAGCCCTGGGATGCCTGGCCTGCAGCAGAGTGCACAACACGGTTGGGTTTTGTCCCAGCCTCCCTTTACAGGGTCGGCATCAGGCAGAGAGGCCATGGCAAGGGGCTTTCCCAGGAGAGCTCTGATGGCAGCAGGCACAGGTGTCAGATTTATAGGCAGATGCAAATCCCTGTGAATGCAGGTTACTGAAAAGGACAGCACAACCACCCAAGCTGGGGCAGCTGTTCCTTGGAACAGGTACAGCCTGGGCACAGCCGGTGGGGTGGGGTGGGGAATTTCTTCCATGTAGCACATCCAATCACAAGAGACTATGCAGGGCATGCCATAGAATTTGCAAGAGCTGCAGAGTTGGAACACAAGCCCCACAGGCCCCTCCTGAAGAGGGGCAGAGACCTCTATAAGTTCCCAACTGCTTCCAGCAGCACGTGTGGATGTTCTGTCATGGACTCCTTCCAGAAATGACACTGGCAGGGAACAGCATCTGGTCAAGCAAAGGAGGAGAGAGATGACCAGAGAGCAGAAGTCCAAGGGGAACGGGACTCACCTGGTTTTCTACCTGGGTAATGCTTATCCTATGAAGACTGATGCATCCATGTCTTCTTTAGTCAATGGGACAGGAAGAGGCTGCCAGGGCTGCTGGCAGTGGCATGGCCAGGCTGGTCCCGTGGGGCAGCCCCTGCTCCAACCAGCTGTGATGTGCCTCTGCATCGTGCTTCCCTTCTCTAGGTGCCAGCTAAGTGGAGCAGCTGCAGCCTAAAGGGGCAGAACATGGCATGGGCACCCCCAGGGACAAAGTCAGAGAAGCTGAGTTGGGAGAAGGCAGTGAGAGCACTGAGGAGCCTTCCTGCCACCACAAGCAGTCTGCAGGTGAACCACAGTGTGCAACACGAAGAGCTGCAGGCCTGAAGCAGTCACTGTTTAATCATTGTGGAGACATTGCCAGGTTAGATTTACCTCAACTCTCACAACTGAGGGCTTGTTTGTATTTGACTTGCCCAACTAATTCATTCACCTCAGGACATACCTGATCCATATGGTTTTAAGAGCCTACACAAGGGCTGTCCATGCTTCTCTCTTGGCCCTCCATGCATCTGTTTCCTTGCATTCTCCAGGCTTCCCCTCCCAATTTGCTTCCCATCCTATTTTGCTTCCCCTGCTCCCTCTTGCTGCTGCTTTACACCATGCTGCTTCTCAGGAACCAGCTGTCCTCTGCCTCACTCCAGCATGCTTCCTGCATGTAGCTGTAGGTTTTCTCTCCAACAGGTAGCTTGGTTTCTCTGAAACAAGCGGAAGAAGTATCAGACTAGTTTTGGAATGATGTTATGTGTTCCACAGCAAGTGAAGCTTATGCTTTCTGCTGGAGCAGTGTTGAGAAGAAAAGTCCTCTCGATGTGAACCAAATGTAGTTTTTGAACTTGTGATTGGCACAAAATACACAGGCAGAGCCTTTCTGCAAGGATAAGCTGAACTAAGGAGTGGAACACGTTGAACCTTTTTTTTTTTAAGCTACCTTGGCTGAGTTGCTGCCTTTGAACAAGGGTGGTTTGGTCCCGGGCAGGTGCGGGACTCAGCTACGTGAGTGTGCAGACACAGGTACGTAGGCAGAGCTGTGAAGCACGTCATGAATAGTCAAAGGCCTTGATGACTTTTTTTTAAGATATGCCACAGAAGGACAGTGTTATGACTGGAGTTATATGGACCAAGGTCAGCATATAACTGAGGCAGAAGGCTGCAAATAAAGGAACAGCATTGTCCAATTCTTCATGACTAATGAAGCATCACTTGATAATGCTGATTGTCACTGACAAACACAAATTTAAGCACAGCTCCTGTTCCCACCCTGCAGTGTTTATCAAGCTGGTCCCCTCCAAAATGGACTCACTTCTGCAGAGCCTGCAGACATGATTTAATGATTAGCCAAGGGCCATGCTGAGGAGGAAAGAAGTGTATCACCTCAAATTACTCCCCATCCCTTCTGTGGGCAACATGCAGTGATTTTTGACTGAACTTTGTTTGAAACCCAGTGTACTGATTTCAACCCAGAGAACAGGAGTGCAGCTACCTAACAAAGGTGCAGCTACAGCAGTAGAGCTGCCTTCACATCATGCTGCTTGTTACTGAAAGTTTTACTAAATACGATTTTTTAGTGTATGATAGAAGTGTCCAGTATCTGAGGCAAGTGTGCAGGTGTGGCAAGGCAAGAGGAAGGAAATTCATGCTGAAACCTGGCAGTATTGCAGGGTGATTTGGAAGACAAATCCTTCACAGGAGGAATAATTCAGGAAAGCTTTACTGTAAATGAAGGAAGAACTGTGGGCTAGCCAGAAAGGCTCTGAGACAAATTAGAGGGCTGGGCCATCACCAACCATAGGAAGTTTAACAAAGGTAAGTGATGGATTCTGCATCTGGGATGGGGCAAACATGGATGTACACACAGAATGGGAAATGAGCTGCTGGAAAGCAGTGCCATGGAAAGGGACCTGGGTGTCCTGGTCGGTGGCAAGTTGAACACGAGTCAGCAGTGCCCTGGCAGCCAGGAGGGCCAACCCTGTCCTAGGTGGCATCAGGCACAGCACGGCCAGCCGGGCAAGGGAGGGGATTGTCCCGCTCTGCTCTGCACTGGGGCGGCCTCACCTCGAGTGCTGGGGGCAGCTTTGGGGGCCACAGTGTAAGAAGGATATCAAGCTAGTAGAGAGTGTCCAAAGGAGGGCCAGGAAGATGGTGAAGGGCCTAGGGGGGAAAGACACATGATGAAAAGCTGAAGTCACTTGGTCTGCTCAGCCTGGAGAAGGGGAGACTGAGGGGAGACCTCACTGAAGTCAACACCTTCCTCGTGAGGGGAAGAGAGGGGGCAGGCACTGATCTCTTCTCTGTGGTAACCAGTGACAGGACCTGAGGGAATGGCCTGAACTTGTGTCAGGGGAGGTTTAGGGTGGGTATTAGGAAAAGGTGTTTTATGCAGCGGGTGATTGAGCACTGGAACAGGCTCCCCAGGGAAGTGGTCACAGCACCAAGGCTGACAGAGCTCAAGGAGCATTTGGATAATGCTCTCCGGCACATGGTATAATTATTGAGGTTGTCCTGTGCAAGGCCAGGAGTTGAACTTTGATGATCCTTGTGAGTCCTGTAAGTCAGGATATTCCATGATTCTGTGATTCAAGGAAAAGTCTTCTAAAGAAGATGAATTATTTTGGGACATTGGTCTTCACTGCAGAATAAGACATAGATAGAGCTGCAACCCCAAGCTACTGTTCTTAAGGAGTGAAAATCAAGGAACTATTGGCCTTGCAGTACCCAGACGACAGCCTGACAGCTGTCAGCTTCCCTGCAGGCAAGTTCATTGCCTTTTCACAAAAACCTCCTCTGGGGCTTCTCATTCTTTTCTGAATCTCAAGCAGAGCTTGATTGTCTGATCTGTGTGCTAACTTTCAGATGTTTTGGAACATAGGTTTAAGTAAAACTCCAAGCACCTAGTAGATCCCTCTATGGAGACAGGCTGGAGTTGATACCTGCTGCAGAGCTCTGGCAAAGGGCAGGAACAGCTCCTGTTCCAGCACAGTGGGGCAGGTAGCTCCTCCAGGACTGGAGATACGGGAAATCACAGAATGGCATTTCTGTTGCAAGAAAAAATGAGGCCCTTTTTTAAAAATCTAATATGGTCCCTTTCCTTCTTCTGCCACACAAGAAAGAGGTTTCAAAAGCATATGGAGCTAACATGCCTGGGCACCCATTCAAGCAGGTAGAAATACTTTTTTTACTTTTGTAAGGCAGAGTAAAGCATGGCTGCTGCTTGAAAGAAGAGCTGGTTGGAGATTGCACTCATCTTGCAGTAAGTTTTAGGGGTATTGTTCCTAGCTGGACCAAACATACAAGTTTTCAAGTATTTTTACCGGAGAGAGATGTGCATTGTCAAAGTCAAGTTTATTTGGTTTGCACCCTTTTCTCTACAGATGCAACAGTCCACCTCTGCTGGAAACATCAGCAGATCATAAGACCACAGGGATATGTTTCCGCTCTGATAAGGGAATGGATGCAGGCAATCTGTTCCCTTCCACCCCCGCAAAAATCTGATCAGAAATAATCTGTCTGATTTCTAGTGCAGCCAGAAAGGAGGAGATGAGGGAAAAGCCTTCCCTTCACTGAAAACTTCAGTGACTTCATGTCAGCCAGTGAAAAAAGTGATTTCAGCTCTAGATTTCAAGGAAATGACCAAATCTGGTAGGTGGTACTTGGAGGAAATGCTGGGGTTTGCCTGTTTTTAAAATCCCTGTAAAATATTCACTATGTACATGCTTCATAATCTCATAAATTCCCCATTTCACAAAGTTAACTGCCCATGTGCTCACTTGCACACAGAAAAATTGATCAAGGTGCAGTCTGAGGAGTTTAGAAAGGTCATTTTCAAGACTAGGGAGAGATTGAAAATGTTGCTGCTAATCAAAGAAGGGATATTTAACATCTTTTTGACAATAAATGCAAATAACATTAGTTCCACTTCCATCCCTCTGGCCTAGAAGTGCTGTTAAGACAGTTCTTGTACTTAATATAAATATTATCCACTGCAGTGTCCTCTGTTGTCCTGGCTGGGTTGTGCAGTGTTTAGTAGTGCAAAATTCCCACTAGTGCTAGGGATCACAGTGCCACTGCAGGTCTTGCCTTTTTTGCACTCGTGCTTCTTTCCTGGGAAGCCAGCTGGAGTGACTGCAGCCGCTCAGTTCCACCTTCTCCTTCCTCCTTCCTGTGTTTTTGAGCAAGCTCACATTACCTGCAGTCTCTGGATATAACTCCCTCCCCGTTGTCCTGTAAAATCAACAGACATCCCCATCCCAGTTCCCTTTCTCTGAATGCTTAAAGACCTGCGAGCTGGTGGGATTTCAAAACCCGGTCCAGGCTCAAGTGCCAGATTTGGGCTAAACAGCTGCTATATCCTGTCAGATATACACATGACAATGATTTGTACAGCCCATTGCTGAGCCAGTTAGAGCCATTTGTTTATAAAATAAAGAGACAGATAAATTCAACTCTTCCTCTTCTAGTAAGCTGATATCATGTGCCTATCTTAAAAAAGGCTTGCTCCAGAATGCATTAGAGCTAAATTATCATTTATGTTTGTCACAGGGACTGCTAATGTGTAATGAGATTTTAGAGTTAATGTTTTGTACAAAGCACTTAGCGGAGCTGGGATGAAATTGGTTCAGGATTCTGATGTGGTGTTTTAATTAAAGATATTTTCCAATCAGGGCCGAGCAAACGACTTGTCAGAAGATTTTGTACCCATCAGCCAATATACCAGTGCAATGTTGGTCTCGCTTTCTGCTTTTGGATTTCTTCAGGGAATTAGAGGAGAGAGCCTCTCCAAATCTCATGCAGAAGAGCTGTTCTTAGCTGCAATCCTTAGAGGAGAAAAAAACCAGGCATTTGATTCTCTAAAACCTTCACCTGGATGTCAGTGCTCTGGTTCATTGCAGTGTGATGCTGGCCTTAGGCTGCCTTGGTTTTGTTGAACTTGTAGCTGCAGGCTGGTGCAATGCACTCAGACAGCCCGAAAGCAATGGGATGCCCAGTGCTGTGGGGTGAGTTCTGAGGTCTTGTCTGCTGTAGCAGGGTCCTGAGCTCTGACTACAATTCCTTGTCTCTCTCCTTCTCTGCCATTGGGCATGGTAGCCAGGGAGGAGGGAGAAGGCAGGAAAATGAGTGATGCAGATCCAAAAAAAGAAGAGGAAGATTTCCAAAAACTGTACCTGGTGAAACCAGCACAATAATGACTGAGATGTCTCTGGCTTAAACAAACAGGCTTTGGATGCATGATTCAATGGAAACATCAAATGCATGTTAATAGGCACAAGTTTTATTAATTGCTGGATAATAAGGGTCATTATTACCAAGCTAACACACATTCTTTTCTTAGCTACCTCTGGTCCATGCAAGGCACTTCAACCACCCTCAGGTGTTACCTGCTTAAAGCAAAATCACAAAGCTATAACCAGACTTGAAGTGCAGCTCTCGGGGCTGGTGTCAGACACAGGCAATGCAAACCTCTGGCAGAAAACCAGCTGCCTTCTTCAGCATTTGCTTTCTCCATCCTACAGCCATGAGAATCTCATCTGGGTAGAGCTGTGAAGGGAGGTTGGGGGGATGCAGGGAAGTGCCTCCTGCTGGGAAGGGGCAAGAGGAAGGAATTGCCCTACTCAGTACTCCTCACACTTGGCCTTCTTCTTTTCTGTTCCACCTCTCCAACTGTGACCAAGACTCCCCTTTTCCCCTGGGTTTTTCCCCACTCCCCCCTCCCCAGGCAAGGAAGTACATTGGCCCCACAGCCTGGGGCAGTTCCTCTGGAGGCTGTCAGCTCCGTGGATACAGGGCAGCACTGCTGGAGACCCACCCCACACGGATGTGCAGCTGTGACACCACAGCATCATTAACTTGGGTAATAGGACTGAGCCATAGCAAACCACCCTGGATTTGTATAGCTCCATGCTGTATTTGTTTTTGCAGTGTTTCTGACATAAACCCCTTTAGAGCTGCTTAGCTGGGAACCTTTTGGTAGTATGCATTGCATCCTGCTTGCTACGATAATAGAAACAATCCTTATATGCTCATGATTTCAAAAACATTTGATTGGTTGGCTTGTTCATTTGTTTTTCTAAGAAGAGCAAAAAGAAAGCTTTCATTTTATAGACAGTTTTGATGTTTTAACATATATATGGATGATTTTTTCCTTGTGTTTTTCTTTTTCAGGTTTTCCCATCTACAGGTACCATGATTGTTTGGAAACAAATGAGCACTAAGTAGGGATTTTAATCCCAAAAGTAAATTGTAACGTAGTCTGTTCATTAGGTGAATTCTTTAGCTCAGTATGGAAATTCACCTGACTGGTGTAAAAGGATGCTACTGACCAGAATAGAGAGATGAAGGTGAATTTTGCAGAAATAAATCTCATATTCCTACCTCTACTGTATGGTGAATACACAAACATGCTGAGTATTTTAACATTTTATTGTAAATTTTTTTATTGTAACATTTTCTTTGCATAAGCCTTGCATCACAGGATCTCAGGAAATTACAAAGGCAGAAGGAGACCGAGCTACATATTCAGGTCAGCCCCTCAGTGAAATAGCATCCTATTCCATAAAACATAATCCACACTGGAGCTTCACTGTACACCTCTTGGCCAGCTATGTGGGTGCTTTATCCACGAGAACATTGACACACCACTTAATGAGTGGAGTTGACCTTTTCAGAGACAGCGAGGTACAAACATGCATGGGGCATCTTTTCCTGCCAACCCCAAATGTTCCAAAATCATGAGTCAGACCTCCCTGTCTCATAAATTATAAGGCTAGCTGAAAAAAATGTTAATGAAAACACCCAACAAATATATTGGTGTTCTTCCCTGCCACGAATTATATTGTCTGTGGATTTGAGCCCTCAGAGGTCACTCAGGTTAAATTATAAGTCTTTTGTTCTCTGTAAGCGATAGAAAACTCTGCTGATTCATTCAATTACAGAACTAAGTTACAGAAACTGGGAAATTATGGTGAACTCTCTAAGAGAGGCACCTTTGTGTTGCACCTTCTGACGCACATCTCTGCCAACATGTTCTGCACTGTATGAATTAAATTCTGCAAAAATGTTAGGAGATACAGAGAGCAGGACTCATGTCCACAGGGATGGTGCTTCTGAGTTCAGAGGCCAGATTTTAGCACAGGGCAATGGCACCATCAGACATACTGTGGTGTTGAGTGATGGAGCAGGGCCTTAGGCACTTCTGTGTTGCAAGCACTGCCTTCACCATGGCTTTAGGCACCAGCTCTACCATGACAGATTGAAGTCTTCTGCAGCAGTCTCAGCAGTTGGGTGATCAGGCTTGGTGTTTGTGGGAGGAATTATTTCACACCAACATGGGGGATTTTTTTGGCTTTTACAGTCGCACTTTCATCCAGCCTCTGTTGCTGAAAGGCCAGTCCTCCTTCTCTCCTCCTGCCATCTGCTCCTGAGAGACCTGTCCCTGCCAACATGCCCCTGACACCATTGGTAGCCCTGGTGTGAGTGAGGCAGCAGCAGCAGCAGCAGGAAGCAGTGGGTGTAGAGGTGCTCAGGAGCCAGTCTCTGAGTATGGCCTCCCACTGTCTGCAGTGGTGTCCCCGTGCTTCCTGTGGTGCTGAAGCAGGAGGGGTTGAGAGGGATGTAGCAGGGACAGCGGAGTGCAGGGATTGTGCTTCCCTGGCACAGGAGAGGCTGAACATGAGGATGCAGTCCAGGCACATGTGTGCATATGAACCTCGAGCTGTGACTCCCAAGGAGGTGATTTCAGAGAGCTACTTAAGGTGAGGATTTTAGGCACTTACTAGGTCTGAAATACAGACTAAATTTTCAGGGAGAACCTGCTAAGTACTCAGGACTACTTGAAATCAGGCCATTTTTAAAGCTGTGGTGTAGCCAGTATCATCCACATTGCTGGGTTGTGGCTCTGCTGGACCCATTCAGGCAAGGAGGTTCAATCATATGCCCTCTTTTATCTCCCATATCTCATGCTGCCTCTGTTTCCAAGGGCTCATGTCTACTTTGACTTCATGTTCAGAGTTTCCATTTGCTGCTCACTCCCATAAGGTGAATTTTTGCCCTCCTCTGAACTGGCTTTTTTGTTCCAGAAAGCTTTGGTAGCCTCACTTTGAGATGTATCTCTTTCATCTGCAGAAACAAGGCTTTCGGAGCCTCCAGGTATCTGGCCTCTACTCCTGCTACATGTTGGGGTGCCAGAGCTGTTCTGGAGGCTGCAGCCATCAGTTCTTCAGTGCAGCACTGCTTGAGCACATTTGGCTGTGACCTTTGGCAGCCTTCACTTGGTGCCCTGACACCAGGGGTTTGATATTGAAAGTGGTGTTTTCTGGGAGCACCACTTTGATTCTTCTCTCACTAGTACAAAACTTTGTATTTTATAAAGCAGTGCATTTTCCAAGCCTCTGTAGCAGGAGTCATCTTGCTCCAGCCATGGATTCATGGGCAGAAGATGCCTGTTGGAAGCCCTGGTTGCAGCAGCTGCTCATGCCAGTGTGCCTGTTTAGCAAGCACAGATGGGAAATGCTATTGTGTTCCCCCCATTGGTCACTGTCCAAATCATCTGAGACTCCAGCAGAAGAGAGCAAAGTTTCTGTTCCCACAGTTTTGGTACTTCCTACCACATCTCAATTTCTTTAAAATTTACCATGCTGTATTTAGGCTCAGCATTGTAGCTGTGTTGGCCTCTCATGATGATAGGTGTGTTTTGGCGCAGGGGTGGCTGCAGGGACCTGCAGCAAGTAGTTCAGCTCAGGTGGAGGGACACATAGATTTCTCCAAGCCAAGGGGCCTATTCATCCTTTAACTATGCCCTTTTTCCTTTTCTTTCTTTCCTTGTTGCTGGTGCAGGTGGCTGGAGTACGCTGCGCAGTTCTGGTGTTTCAAGCAGATAAAGACATCTGTAACTGTCAACATCTACCAGCCCTGTCCCTCTGCCATTTTTCTTTTGTTGTTTTACACAGACTTTTACAAGTGGTTCCCTCTCAAATTTCCAGTGAAATGAATAATAACTGAGTCTGTAAATCTGTTTCCCTCTGAAGAGGGAGGAAGACACTATAGGCACAGGAACACTGCTGGAGGAGCTGAAGGAGACACAGTCACAACTAGGCTGAACAATTACAGCAACTCCCCCTATTCCTCTTCTCCTCCCCCAGCAAGGTGCTCCTCCACTGCTCACACAGCCTTCCCAAGGAGGGTTTCCTTCCGCGCTCTGCTCTTTCCAAAAGCAGTGAGTCCGTAATGGGCTGTGACCCACAGCTTGAGAGTCCCCTGGCGCCTCATCAGTTCAGGGTGTCATTGCTTCATTGCTTTATTTCGTTGTCTACCCAGGCAAGGTTCCCTCTCCCCCACCTTTGCTGGTTTTGCCCGTACTGCAGCATCCCTGCTGCCATGGTGTCACAGTTGCTGCACCGTCAGCTTCAGCTGCGATGGCTGAAGGGGGCCTTGCTGCCAGCCAGCCCCCCTCACCTGCCGGTCACAGCCCGGCACGCTGGAGCAAGCTGGTGCTCCCTCTGGAGATTTGCTGGACCCCAGCCCCACACCGGGAACACTGCCACATCTGCGAGGTGGCAGAGGCAGCTGGACAGCAGGGTTGGCTCTCCTGCTGCTGCTGGCTTCTGTGTAGGAAACAACCACCTTCTTTGTGGACACCTGCCCTTGGGAGCTGCCTCCAAAACCTGTCCTGGCATCTGCTGCTGCCCTGACAGGCCATTGTGAGAGGAAGATCACAGCAGCACAGCAGACAGGCCTCTTCCTTCCAAGGCCCCTCTGCGTGCCCCTGTACCTCATGACGTCTGCAGGCAGGAGCGCTGAATAGAGGGATGTGCTGGCACAGCTAGACCACACTCTCAGAAAGCTGCTTAAATTGCTGTTTTGATCACAATCATTCTTCAGAAATCTTCTCTTTGTTTAAAGGCCATTACACTTTGCTAAGTAATTGCAGCAGGTGCCTTGCCCTTCCTTGCTGCCCATCTCAGAAACTGGTTTCCTTCCCTTTGCTTGTGGTGGGCTCATTGCTGAGCACTTACCATGTGGGATGTCATGGAGGGCTGCACCAGAACGCCCCAGTCCCTACTCTCCTCCTCTTTCACCCACCTGTGCTTGCCCTGACATGGGCTCTTCTTACAGGAGATGTAGGGTTTTTCTGGAATGCAAAGCTCCTTCTTTTCAAAACCCATGAACTCCTGACTGCTCACGTGGTAGGGCCCAGCCTGGCTGCGCAGCCAGGAGTGGTTTATTATGAGAAATGGTCTGTCGGCTGCTGCAGGCTCTCAGCAACATAAACGTGTTGTCTGCAGAAACAACAGAGGAGTGGAGAGAGGCAGAGAGAGATTAGCTGCGAGTGGGAGGGTGAAGATATGGGGAGTGGAGGTCACAGGAAGTGTGGGTTTGAAAACAAGACCAGAATGTAATGCCAATTGCTCTGTGATTTTTTTTTTTTTTTTTAAGTAAAAAGGCAGATAACACTGGCATGTTTTACATTGGCAGGTGTCCAGAGACTCCTTCCAACACTATTAACTTATCATCTGTATCAGTTCTGCAACCCACCTCCTCTCACCACTGATCATGGGGACAGCGGGAGAGTGCTGTGATGGTGCTGGGTCGCGTGTTTCTCAGCTGTCAGATCACGAACAGAGGCTGCTATTTTTTGAGACTGTGAGTAAATTGGAGAAAAATCAGTGAGTCCATGTCTGACCACTGACCAAATCAAAACCTCACTTCAGAGTGGGAAACATCAAAGAGGGTTTTAAGTACTGAATATTTGTCACTGACTTTGCAGGCTCCATTGCTCTTACCCCTAATCTTCCTCACTTGCTCATGCTGTGCATGCAGAGGCAGGGAGGGATGATAATGGACTTGCAGTTGTACTTACTGTTCCCATAACAAATGGTAGGATCTTCACATAAATTGTTTGAACATGTAACACTGCTCTTATTTCTTAACGATAAGGGCTTAGGAGCTGCCCTTTTCCAAAATGAAAGAAATGAACCAAACGTTATCTCTTTGTTTTAAAAAATGATCCCTGCGACTACAACAACAAAAAGCCATTATGATGATCCGTAAAGGTCTTGCAAGCTTTTACAGGAGAGATTTTCCACTCACCAAGTCTGGCTTCACTCCCGTTCCCTCTCCCTATTCCCAACCCACGTGGTTCAAGCTTTCTAGGGCAGTTCAAGCTCCTAGATACAGCTGAGCTCAATGAGCCTGCCCTGGAGGACAAGTCAGAGGTCAGACCTGGGGGTAGAAGTATCTCCACTGGATACTGTGCCTAAAGCCAAGTGCTCTAGATCTTGCTCCAATCCCACGTGCATCCATCATCAATTATATATCTATACTCACTGTTTACACAGATTTTTTGTTTATCGTGAAATATTTACTTCAAGGCTCTGCATCTGCTGTTAAGCCCGATACCAGTGTCTGTTCTTTACGCTGAGGAAAAAAATGTCACCATAACTTTTCAGTCCTGTGGCACAGACCTATTAGGTGGCTGGTGCTGGACTTGTGCCAAGCCATGGCGAGCTGCCTGCTGACTCTGGCCTGCACCAGTGGACACAGTAGGGTTACATTTAAATTTGAGAATTTCGGAGTTTAAAGAAATAAACCTCTGCCTTATCCTGCATGTAATAGATCTATGTTTCTGGGGGTAGTGGGGAGAAATTAAAAAAAATTTAATTTAAGAAATTAAAAGATTTAAGAAATTAAAAAAGTTTAAGCACATATGCAGAAACACCCATATATGCACACACACATAAGAGTTTGCACTGTTGATTAGTGAGGTAAAAAATGTGATGCTGTGAAGTTGCTTTATGGCCATCCCAAGATAGAGCTTGGGCCCTTGGAGCTGGTTTCACAATCTCCAGAACAGAAGGCTTGGAAACTTAACCCCTTTGATTTCTGCAGGGCCCTCCTAGCTTAAATATGCTTATGTAGGTTAATGCACACACCCATTAACTTTCCCACTGTCAACTGCTGTTAGTGTAGCTGCTTAGTGCCCTGCTGGGAGGGAGATGGATGGGCTCCTCCAGATGCCATCTTGATGCTGTTTCTTTTAGTTCAGTCCCAGGGGATGCAGATCCTCGATGGCTCTCCTTCAGCCTGTGTGCTTTGCCAAGCAAAGGAGTCCAATGCTGTCTCACATTGGATTGCCTATTTAACAACACTTCATGCTATTCTTAGGTATATCAAGTGGAAATAACATTTTTCCCAAAGTGGATAAGCAGAACTGCTTCCCAGGTGGAGAAGAAAAGAGCCGCTGAGGGCTTCAGTGATCTGGGCTGAAGAGATGTGAATTAGCTCCCCAGCTGTAAGAGCTGCCAGTCAGCCTTGTACCTAATGCACTGTGTCATGGCTGAGGCCTGGAGTGGGCATGGGGAGGTGCTGGCAGTGGAGGGGGAGACAAGGGAAAAAGAGAGTGAGAAGAATGAGACATGTAAAGGCAAAACCCTCATCTGTCTGCAGAGGCCTTATGAACTAACTGAATAGCTGCTGATAAGAGCGACTTCCTTTCATGCATTCCATGTATCAGGCATTTAGCATGGCTGTGTCTCAGCAATGTGTTTCCCTGCACAAGACTGTAAGGGGACAGTCAGCATCAGTATGCTGCATGAAGTAGAAATTGATTTACTTAGCTCTATGTGTGGCAAAGCGTGGGAGCATTTTGTATTGTCCAGGCAGGAGTTAATGTGTTTTTCACTATCTTCCTTTGGATGTGTCACAAAATCAGTCTATGCAAGGAGAAACCAGGGGAGGAGAGGGGAGGGAGAGTCATCTAGAGCCAGTGCAGATGGGAGGCATGGCTGAGTGATGAAGAGTGAAAGATGCTAACCAGGCTCAGGCCACACACGAAGGGCTGGTTGCCCTTCCTGACCCTCCCTAACCGTGGAGAAAGACAGACCTCGCAGGGCTGTGGCTGGAAGGGAGCACGCTCTTTTCCGCTCACGCCCATGTGTGAGTACCGTGAAACTGTGGGGTCAGTGTCATTTTCCAGAAGAAATCCCCTATTGGCAAGGAAGAGAAGTGGGTTTTGTTTGGCCCTGTGCAGAGTGGGAGTGTTGTTCTCACAACTGAGCTAGACAGTTGGGTGGAAAGTGTTCCAGCTGCCAGACACCTGCTGCTGGAGCACCTCCACCTCCACTGCTTAAGTAACCAGCCTGTCTTGGAGGTACAATCGGTGGGTGGGGATAGGAAAAAGTGCCTCCAAATTCTAAGCAACTTCTGCTTTCCTGAGGTGTTGCTGCTTCATACAATTTATTTCTGATCTCTTGTTGACAATTACCCTAAATCAAAATGAATAGTCAGCTGGCTGCAGTGCAGGGGTGTGGGGCGCAGCCAAGGGTGTTTTGGCAGTGGATGGAGGAGAGGAAGGGAGAGAGCTGCTGCATTCTGACCCAGACCTCACTGCTGCTGCTTAACCTGGGTCTGTAGCAGGGAGAGGGGAGAGCAGTGCTGCCCACCAGTGCTGCTCTGGACATCTTCAGGGTCTCAGTGAAGTGCTGCCCTGTACCCAGCCCCCTACACAGCCCAGGAGAGGATTTGCCATGGCGTGGGGCATCCACCCCTGCTGGCCAGAGCAGGCAAGTTGGGTTCAGTGTGGATCTAACCTCTTCGAAGGAGCGGTGGCAGGGTGAAGGGTTTGACTGTGCTGGTCTGGCCCTGGGGCGGTGCTGGGCTGCTGTGCCTGATTTTCACACGCACTGCCCTGACTGTGCCTCGGGGCTGGTGGGCTTTGGCAGGTGGGTACCGCTGGGAGGAGACAAGACCAAGGTGTCTTCTGCCCGAGTGGGCCTCTCTCACCTGCACTGGCTCCCAGGGCCCCATGTTGATATCTGGCAGGAGCCTGCTGTCATTTAGGAGAGAGGTAGTCATCCCCACGCACCTGCAGCTCCCTGGTGTTTGCACAACCACCTCTTCCCCAGGCTGGACAAATGTGCCTGGATAGAGCTGTGACATCTCAAATCCAGGGCTGTGTTACCTGGGGCGCAGCGCCATGCTGTCCTGTTAAGGCACTTTATATTGCCTAATTGGAGTTGCTGGGGATTGCATACATCGATCAGTGGAGCACAAAGTGACATGGCAACAGCTGTCATGTGTCTCTGATTTTCCCTCTCCTCCCTGAAAGAAGTCTGGACAGAACACTACATGTGTTTGCTGGCCCACAGAAAAGCACATGTGTGTTTGTGCACCCTTGCTGGCACATCCTTAGAGGAGACGCAGTCAGAGCCGTGCCCTTTGTGAGCAGCAGGAAAGGGGCAGCAGCCCCTCTCTACGGCCTGATCTCGGG
The DNA here is from genome assembly GCA_013400975.1 of Atrichornis clamosus. Classification (NCBI taxonomy): domain Eukaryota; kingdom Metazoa; phylum Chordata; class Aves; order Passeriformes; family Menuridae; genus Atrichornis; species Atrichornis clamosus. The sequence continues at coordinate 178,350 of WBMZ01012006.1, read as the reverse complement.
CTTGGAGGCAGCTCTGACCCCATCCCATTTCCCTGTGCTCTGAAGCTGGAGAGCACAAAGGCGGGGGTGGGAGGATAGCCCAGCTTTTATTTGCTCTGCACGGTGGATTTTGCTGTTTTCTGAGCTCAGGAATGCCGCCTGCTTCTCCGCCTCCTCTAGCGCAGCTGCACCCCTCTGTCCCAGCCCCAGCTGCCACAGCTTAGCTTTGCCTCCAAACGCATTCTTTTGCTGGGTGCAGTGCCTCTGTGCTCTCAGATGGAGATTGGCTTGTAGCTGCCTCTGCCTGCATGGCATCTGCTTCCCTCTGCCCTTTTAATCCTCTGCATTTTCCATAACCTAACATAAACCAGCAACAAATCTGGGATGCACTTCTCCAGCCAAGGGGACAGATCTGGGGCTGTGGTGTTTTACACCTACTGTGATTTCTGCAGCAGTCCCTCGTTCTTTTTCTTTTCTCCTTTATTTTCGCTACACATCAGACTTGTGAGAAATGTATTCTTATGTCAGTAACGTTCAAAGGCAGAAAGAAAAGCTGCCAGAAGAGAGCTTTAAAAGTCTGACATATTATCATTCAGAGCAGAATTTTCAGTACGATTCTTCTGGAATTTTTCCAATAAATAAATTGTACAGACTTTTAAGGGAGAGCTTTTAGGTTAATGGAAATATTAGTTAAATTAAAACACATCCCATCAATTCCACTGTCAATGCTGCATGTGTTTAATGTTAATGACATGCACAAATAAAAAGGAAGAAACTGATTTGTTTTATTGTGTCCAAAGCTGAGTATGATCTGTTGTGGAAAGTTAAATACAAGCCAGAGTGGGCACAAGGCAGCATCAACAGAAACATGGTTAAAATGTACTTGCAGAAAGTATATTGCACAGTACTGTGCATGGGAATGCTAAGAAACATGTTTGGCCTTGTATTTTCAATGAATTGATTTTTACTTTTTTTTTGTCTCTTACTGACTTTAGAGGAAGCCTTCTACAGCTTACAGGCTTTGTCCCTTTGTTTTTTGGAGCCTCACAGAGGGGAGAGTGGATCCCAGATTCCAGCTGGGGCAGGTTCCAAGTTTGCTCTTGCTCTAAGGAAACAGTGGCCAGCTTGGAGGGAAGCTGCTGAATTCAAATGATGTCTTGAGCTCTCTCTGCACTTCCCAGATGAGCTTTCACCAGACTAGGTTTCATGCCATCTGCATCAGGCCCTTCTGTTTCCAACCAAGCTGGACAACCTGAGAGACAGCTCCTTGGGCCTTTGGAACCTGTGCTTCCCATCCAGGGAAGGGTACACAGACAAGGAACAGGTGAGTGAGCAAAGGGGAAAAGCTAACTGGTCCTATGTCTTTTGCCATTTGATTTATGATTTATGCTGGATTGGGAGGGGGAAAAGCAGGAGTGAAGGTTTCTACATTTTCTAGTGTGTCACTTGTCAGTAGGTGACAGGACCCTTGCTTGGGATGGATGAGAGCTTGGCTGCTCACCCACTGCAGGGGTTTTTGTCTTGAACCACCCGCTGTGGTGCAGGTGTGTGTCCTCAGGGGTTGGTCACCCCAGGTGTCAGGTCTGCTGCTGCCCTGAGGAGAGCAGATGGCAGTAGCAGCCTGGGAAGGAGATTGGTCTCCAGCAGACAGCATCACTCTTGGAAAGGGTGGCTCCTTGCTTCAGGGCCAAGGGGAACAAGATGGATTAGACTGGCCCAGGCAAGAGCTGTTACATCACAGCCACCAGTGCTCTGTTGCATCCCCACCCCAAGAATCTGCTTGAACCTGTCTACCCTTCTGGAATCCAGGTGCAGATAGCACCAGGGATTTTCTCTGAATCTATGCTGGAAAGCAGGTGGGCTGCCAACCCAGGGGACAGAGTATAGCATTTAAAACACTGATAATAAACACAGTCCCCACAAAGTTCAAGTCTGAGGTCTTTAAATGGGCTTGAGAAGGGCTTCAGGGCAGCATTTACATGTGCCCAATTGCAGTGAAGATACTTAGTGACTCAGTTCAGACTCCAATCCATAGACTGAAGCATAAATTCTATTCAATAGAATAACCCAGCACAGAGATTGAAAGGTGAGAGGAATCATTGCTCATTGGTGTCTTCCATACTGATGTCGACATCCAATATCCATGTCAGGATAACTCCAGTAAAAGCAGTCTAGGCAATAGCTGCTTCCCACCTTTCAGATGACAAACTGGCCACTGTTACTGAGGACACAGGAGCTGCAACTTCAGGAACACTCCATTCTGTGGAAAGGAGTGAGCAGGCTTATCTAGCTCCCAGGACAGGTTCTCCTTGCTGCATTTCTCTTTCACTGAAGGTCTTAGGGCAGGAGGGCCAGTTTCAAGAGGGAAGCTACAGGCACTAGAAGACCAGGCTTTAGCCATCCTTGAATCTGTGAAGATCTTACCTTGAGCTTGTTCTATCATTCCTGACTTCTCAGTCTGCACGGCGACGTGTTGGGAAAGGTACTGCTTCAGGTTTCATGCCCCTATGCGACTTGGGGAATGTTTGTAGCAAAGGGAGAAATTACTCAATTTGAAACTCAATTTGAAGTGGCTTTAAGAGAACAGAACTTCCAAGCAGGTCACTAGCGTATCCCTGGATTTCTCGTGCTCACTTCTCAGGCTTTGCTGTGCCAAACGAACGCTTTTATTGCTGAGACTAAGAATAACTTCCAAGCCAAGGTCCAAGGTCAATCCATCCATTTGACTTTTTCCATCCATATGAATTAACTGTCTTCAGCACAAACCTGAACAGTGCAAATGCATCACTGTTAGAGCATGTTTAGAGAACAGCTTCAGGATCACTGAACACATTGTTACTTGTAGAGAGGCAGGATTCCCATACATTTCAATGCAATTGCAGTTTGGGCTCAGTTACCACTGTGGCTTCCCAGACTCTCTTTTCTTTCCAGGTTAATCCTTTGCCACAGAACAAATATTTATTTTTCACCAGTAGCACAAGGTGTATTTTCCTTGGATTCCCTCGAGTGTTCCTTGCTTAAGGCTAACAGAAGAGAAGTTCAGGAGTCTGATTGTTGCATGTTGTCGTGGCTCCTTTTCTGTCCTCCTGGGGTAGGGGTAGACTTTCACTCTGCACTGTAGTTTGTGTCCAGTGGGTTTTGTTCCTTTTTTTTTGTCCTTCTTGACATTTGCATGGAATTGTTCTTGCTTTCATCTTTCTATCCTGCTTCTTCCTCTCAGATCTTCTGTTTTGATTCAAAGGGATCTTGTGCCAGCAGACTAATGCACATCTGGTGCAACCCAGGGACAATTCACTCCCAGGGAAATAATGGGAAATTTGTACATTCTCATCATCACCAAGGGCTTCCTGCAATGGAAAAAAGCTCAAGGTTTCTGAGGCTCTCTTCTCCCACAACAAAATAAGCCTGTGGGCAGATGTAAAATCAACACATCTCTATTTGGTTTGGCCTTGAGCCCACCATAGCCAATATTGTCTTCTTTGGGAAACCAGTGAATTCCTTCGTATTACCCTGTGCTTCCCTGCACTTGGACTGTCAGCTTTGTCGGACCCTGCATGCTTAGTGCAGTCCCAGGCTGAATTAGTCCTTTCCTTTTCAGCAAAGTATTTTCTCCATATGACACTGCTTTTTTTGGCTGTGGTTGGCATTTGTCACACTTATAGAAAGAGACCTGTTTGGTATTGGTACATACTGACTGCTTCTCATTTGAGAAATGGACATGGCAGTTCTTCTGTCTCTCCTAGAAGGGCATTCTGAAGAAGCTATGTTAAATTATTCTTGCCTGTGGTCTGTATGATCAGTTTATGTGATTACTGCCTGTCATCCAGGTAGATTTATGTAGACAGGCAGCGTAGGATGTAAGGTGGCCCTTCTAACTATGGGACAACTCCTCGTTAACAAATGCTTGGTGGTCACTTTGACCTGAGAGCAGGGGCAGACCTTTCCTGCTTTACCAGGAACACCCGTACTGCCTGAGAGCAGGAAATGGTCTGTTGGGGGGATCCTGCAGTGGTGGGAGGCACACATCCCATGGGGGAAGAGTTAGGACTCCATCCAGTACATCCGAGCAGCAGTCACTTGTAATCATTGCTAATCCAATGAGAGTAGTAAGTAGTTATGGACTCCTGCATAGATTTATTGGTCTGAGGTGATAGCAACTGGCAGAGATAAAGCAAGGGACAATATTTACCAGAAATAAATGTTGACATTTATGGAAACCTGGAGTGTGTGTTCACAGCTATTTTGAATGTTTTCATGAGAGATACCTGGGAAGTCTTCATTATGGGTATATTTTCCAAGGCGTAAAAAGTTTTTGTCTTAAGCTAATATTCTAAAGGGATAGATTAAATTAAAGGTTCATTTAAAAACTATTTCTTTTCCCTTGCAAGGTGAATAATATTTTTCACTTACACTGCTGCAGTCCATCATAATGTTTTTATTTGCATGTGTAATTTGGTTATCTGGTGCTACTTCAAGCTCAGTATTAATCATTTCTGATGAGTAAAGAACAATTTGGGCTCTGGTCCTTTACATTAAATTATAAATTAAACCCATTGAATAAAATCTCGCCCCTGTTGATGTTGACATTAAAAATGCCATGGATGTCATCGGGGCCAGGGTTTTACCCACTACTTTTATACTTAAACACACACCTAAGGGTAGAGCATTTTACTGGCTCTCTGTGCACTAGAGGCCCTCCTTATGTTTAGCCAGCAACGACTCCAGTGAAGACCTTAGTCTTCAACAAGTCAGTTGAAAAAATTCAAAGTCTTGTTGCAAAAATGCTGACCTGCTTTTTATATTCCAAGGGCAGAACAGGTTAAAGGAGAGAAATCTAGGCTGTCCACACCGTTTGCATGTGGTGGTTACCCAGGGTCAGTGTTTCCCTGTGCAGTCATGCAGGGAGAGATTTTTATTTGTACAGGTCTATCTCACAGCAACAGAGAAAGACCTTATAAACATGGCAAAATCTGACACAATAAAGCTAGCAAGGGAAACTGTCCAGTCTTTTAGGACTAATATATATGCATTTAATGAATGGTATATTATGTAGCTGAGGAAAAAAATTTATTGAAACGTATCATAATTGTGAAGTGAAACATTGGGCTATGGATGGATGCTGTTTCTTGACTAAATAAACATCCTTTGTGGTTGGCTTGTGTTTATTTTATCTCTCTATATTTCACTCTCACTATTCAGTAGAGGGTTTTGGGTTTCCTTGGACTCTTCAGAGGATCAGTCATTTCCTCCCTGTGGCATTCTCAGCAGAGCATCTTCATCCTTTGTCTATTTACAGCTGACTGGGTGCACTGAAGTGTTCTTATTCTTTTTGTTCCCTAAAAAACTTAGTTGTAGAGAGAAAAATCAAAAGAGAGGGTCAGTTAACTGGGCAGGTCCCTGTAGGGAACTCAAGGACCTTGCTTTTGTTGAAATTGCTTGGAGCTTCATGATGCTAATATTTTCCACCTGATAAGTTAAGTAAGCCAGACACAAGAGGTCATGGTTAGTTTCTACTGAGATGGGAAGAGTGTTTTGTTGGGGCTTGTTGGGTTTTGAGTTTTGTTTTAATACAAATCCTGTCCAGAGCCAGAACCAAATGACAGTGTCTGCACGCAGCTTTCTGCCAGCACTAACACAAAATGATAAAATGGCATTTTTGTTTGTTTGGGTTTTTTGGGGGTTTTTTTTTGTCCTGGGCACAGATTCCCATTTCTTGTTTCCTTCTTTTTATATTCTCTGCTTCCCCAGAGTATTGCCACTCTGCTGCAGACACAAGACCATGACCAGACAAGCTCTCCCCATTTCACCTGCTTTTACTCACCTGCATTTAGGATGGAAGCAGTGAGGAGCCCCTCACAAGGGCTGTGAGCGCAGGACAGAAACTGCATCCAAACAGCAAGGGTCTCTGCACGTCCTCTCTTTCCAATAGCACCTGCCTACCCTGCAGATTAATCTTTGGGAGCCTGAAGAGGGGCACCCAGAAAATGAGGTACAGACATTGCCAGTGTGTGACAAATTTAGATTAGGACTGATCTTTCACAGCCAGAGTTGGTACTCATTTCTGAACTCATGGGCAACAAATACTCATTGACATCAGTGGGAGTACAATGGGGGCTCACCTTGCCCACAGTTACTATATTAAATGACCTGTAACTCAAAAGGTCTTGGATGAAATTTATTATTCTACACCCAGCATATCAGTTTATAGTGATGTTTAGCTCAAGACAAACCCTGAAGAAGTGATAAGCTAGTGGAAATCAGGAGAGGGAAAAAACCCCCCAGAATAAATTAAGTCTAGGTAATTTTATTAATGACTTTTCCATCTAAATACCTGTAGATAATTTTGTTCCAATTCCACAGAAACAATCCCTCTTTGTAGAAAAAATTTCAGATCCCACAGTTTCCAAAACAAACCAGGCACTTGGAAGGTTTTATCACAGAAACTATGTTCATTCTTACGTAGAGAGAAATCCCCCCTTATTTCTTATCATTGATATAGGTCCTTAGCTGACCTGTTGGACTTTGCTAGTAGTCTATTGATGGTGCTAGTCAAGAATATCGCCCCTACTGCTTACTCCAGGTACGTGCCTGTGCTGACATGTGTCTGAAATGGCTTCTTCAAACACTGTTCCATTGCTTTTTCAGTTTGGGAATTAAAATGGAAAGTGAATTCACTCCTTAATAGGGAAAGAAAAATGGAAATTACATTTTAAAATATTTAAAGTGGTTAAGATAGCAATCAGCACAAAGTGAGTTAGGTCCATTTTTTAAAACCAGCCCCCCAAGAGCAGGCGAATTACAGGTCATCAAACTCAGATCCAGTCTCCCTTCTCAATTTGATGAGTTTTTGTGGCTCTTTCATTCATTTATGGTAATGCATCAAATTATGCTTTGAGAAAGCTAGAAATGAAGACAAGAGATGCTGCTTGTTTAAAAGTATTTTGCATAATGCAATGACTTTTAATTTTGGGTAATGCCAGAGATTGATAATGCAGTCTAGAAGCAAATAAAATGCTGACATGTCCTCTGCAAGCTTTCCTTCCGTAGATAAATATCCTTGCTCCCACAGATATGTGCATCTTCGTCCGGCTTTGTCTGGCTGTAGGCTGTAGCACTGAGCCATCATTTTATTCTTTGGACAGATAAAAATTCTGAAATGTACAGGCCAGTAATTTGTTATACTTAGTGGCCTGGTAGAGATTTTTGAATGATACGTGGACATATCAGAGCAAAGAGGTAATCTGATGACCTAAATCAACATGTATAGGAGTACTTATTGTGCAACATTTTGGTGGATTTTTTCCCTAGCCTGAAACTAGCTAACACTTCAGACATGTATATTGGAAATATCTAAGATATCATTTCATAACTGCAAATGGCAACCCTGCAAGGACTGTACTGCACTTTGGCAAATTATGTTTTCTCCAAAACCAGTTGTTTGGAAAAAGTCATTAATTAACTTGTGCTTCCACAAACAAAAGGCATTTCAATTATTATTTTCCCTTGTCTTTTTGGTGTTTTGTTTAGAAGACTGTTTTTTGTGATATTCTTTCTTCTAACTCTGGTAAGTGTGTTACCATACCCTCTGTCTGACAAGTCTTCTACAATACCATTCAGGGAAATGCTGGCTTAAGGAGTCTGGGAAGGTACTCAGGGCTGTGATTCTCTTATTTGTTGGGCCTGTTAGTCATGAGGAGCCAGGACAAAAAGAAAGGTTTCATTTCCCTAGTTCCTCTCTGACTGTGAGTATTTCGAGAGCACAGGCAGAAGTGTCACTGAGCGAGGGCAAAACCCCGTGAGGGCCCTAGGACTGAACCCATCCATCCCCATGTAAAGACGTGGCCCCAAATGCCTTGGGTCAGCTTTTCAGGGGAGTAGGAAGCTCACAGCTCAGCAGGAGCAATGGTGGTGCCCAGGTCCATAGCAGTCTCACACTCTCCAGGTGTTCCGGGAGGCACACACGCCCTGGTCTCCCCACAGAACAAGAGACCCAGCTACGTGGATTGGGAGGCTGGGGGATCAGCATTCTTGGAGGTGACCAACATTCAAGTGCTGCTGGTGAAGAAATGCTGCAGTGTCCTGAGGTCAAGCAGTGACCTAGAATAACCGGAAAGTCTTGATGTGCCATAGGAGGAGGCTAAAGCGCGTGTCAGTGTTTAAAAGCAAGTGTTGCTTGTGGTAGCTCTTAAATATTATACTTGTCATATTTCCCCCTCCCTGTAGACCTAGATACTAGGCAGGTTTAACTCCATTTTAAATCTGCTACGTCTATGACTGAAATCATAATATTTATGCAGGGTAGTTTTTCAAGAAGCTTAGTGTATGTGAAAATAAGTTCCTAGGTTTTCCCCTTTCATGGAAGCAAGCTGAAGGTCAGATTTATAACATTTCAAGCTACATTCTGTGCTCATTTACACAGCTGTAATCTTGAGTTATGCTACAGAGGACAAGCAATTGCTCTAGACTTACAGGATATAACTGACAGCAGAATTTAGCTTGGGGTTGCCAAAGCTTGACAGAAAAGGAGCTGTGAGGGTGGAATTTGGTGTTCGTGAAGTACCTTGTATATATTCAAGGAATGCATGAGCCCAAAGATTTATTAGTAGTGTTACAGAGCATTATTGAAATTAGACTTAATTATCTGTGTAATTTGCTGGAACCAGCATTTTAGCATTTTTGATCAAGTATATGCCATTAATTTTAAAAAGAGATGTACCAGGCTGCTCTCAAAAAGTGAAATAAAAAAATTTTAAAAGAAAGTCCATCGTTTCTAAATTGGGCACTTCAAAAGTTTCAAAGGCTGTTGTTGGTTGAGTCCTTCTCCCCTCTTTGCAAACAAACAGTCCATTTGCAGTCTAATCATATGGAAAAAAGCTCGTCACCCCAGAAGGTTATTCCAGCAAGCAGGGAAAAGAATTGTCTCCTTGTTCCCAGGTTTGCCTAGCTCTGCCATTCCTCTCCCTCCTGTCCTTACCCTAGCCCCATTATGCAACCTGGAAATGGTGCTGGCTGTCCTTGGAGGAAGGAGCAGAAGATGAAGCTGTGAGAAATAACCAACCTGCTCCTTTGCAGCAAAGAAAGTGCAAGGCTCCTGTTCAGACCCGTACCCCATTCTCTCTGTTCAGACATGCTCCACAGGTACTCTGCTTGGTTCAAAGGTATCATCTCCATGCCTAAGCCACTGTTTCTGTAGTGTCTTCTTGCCAGCCATCTGGTGACGTGTAGCCTGTGGTCATCTGAGCTCCTGGCAAAGAGCCATGTTCTTGTGCTGAAAACAACAGCCACACCAAGGTGCAGGGAACCTTGCTTTTCTGCTGGTTTCTGTGGAAACTTTGGAGAAGATCCTTTGCTACTCTCTTTGCCATGTATTTAATAGCAATAATGGTGCTTCCCTCTTTCTGAAAGTGTGTTTTGAGGATACAGCCATTATTGTGTATGAATAGCTTGAAGCTTACATGAACATTAATATTGAGGGCAAGAGGAATGGCAACACAGATGTTATCAGCAGTCATTTTGCCAAATCTCTGCCCAAAGAAGCCCTTAGTTCGGGACAGCTGCTGCGTGGTGGCTGTTTGTGGTCAGCACTTCTCTAGTTTAGCTTTTCACTTGTTTTGGTTTTTTTTCTTTTTATCTTCTCACCCCTGTCTCCATGTAGGTCTCCAGCAGCACTATGGTCAGCATGTCATTTCATGAGGCAAGCAGTAGACATGAAGTGGGGGATGCTGTTATTGAAATGTTCTACACACTGGCTCAAATGGTGGAGAAGCATCAGCTCAGACTCTCCCAATAAATGATTAACTTTTGTTTGCACAGAGGAGAGAGCCACAGTAAGAATGCAATTAATTATGCTGGCAGCCCAGCCAGGCCAGCAGTCAGCGGTGCTCTCACTTGCAGCTCCTGGCTCTGCAGGTCTGATTTGAGAGTAACTAATTAAACGCAGGTGCAGGCTAGCAGACTTGTTGAATTAATGCACAGTGTCTTCTTTTCTGTGTTCCCAGGCATTTGTAGCTCACAAAAATAGAGCAGGCGCTTGGTGCTACAAATAATAATAGAGTGCTGATGACGGAGGTAATTAATCCTTTATTATTCTGGTGTGATAGGCTGCTGCTAGGGCTGTCATTCACGTACTTCTTATGCAAAAGCATGTCTCAAAGGTGAAAGAACACAGAGTAGGAGAAAGAAAGAAGAGCGTTCTAATGGACTGTCTTGTGTTATGGGCACAGATACATCCTCAGGGTTTTGGCAAGATTGTCAAAGCCTGGTAGTCAGAACTCAAGATCAGAAATTCACTGCATATTCTGGGCTCTGCCTCTGAATCGCCAGGGCACTTTTAGCAGGCAGCAGCTTAAAATGAAAATTCATTCTCGTTCAAATGATACGTGACCATGAATGAGAAACACAAGGCCATAACTGTAGCTCACTGTGGCCTTTCTTTGCTCTTTTATGGCTTCCTGAACATCCTCAGTTGGCCATTGTCTTTAACAGGCTACTGACTCCAGTGGGCCTTGGGTTATCCCCAGTGTTGTTCTTCCTGATGGTGCAGAAGGTGATTGTCTTGTCTTAAGGGAGACTGGCTTTGAGTAGAGGTAATGCAGACATCTAAGGAACTGCAAAAATAGCAAACACTGTTTAGGATTATTTATTTCCAATAAAAAATGCTGTTCCCTTTACTGGTTCAAGTAAAACTCCAGGACTCAAATATGCTTTACAGCTAAAATAAAGGGTAAATTATGAAAATGTTGTCAGCCCTCTGTTGTCACTTACTTGCTTGTAATACCCATTCCTCCCAGACATGGGAATTTTGTGATTTTATGAGATGTCAAGGAGGAAATAACCTTCTGTGGTAGTAGCCCCAAGGAGTGCCAAGCATTAAGATGCTTCAGCCTCAACACAAGAAAAAACCCCAAAACATACTGTATGTCTTTACTTTAAAGACAAGGAGTGATTTCATGCTCTTCTTGTTACTTCATGATGAAAATTGTCCAACACTATTAGGAATGTTTATAGTGGGAAAATAATGCCAGGTCTAATAAATGGATCGGATAGGACAGACCATGTTTTATTCAGTGTGGGAACCAAACACTGCCATATTGTACAGATTTGCTGATCTGGAAGAATTGCTCTTGCCTTGCGGAATGCAGCTCAAAAGCCGAGCGCATGAATATGACAGTTTTCTCTTTTTTAATGCAGAGAATTTTAAGATAGAAACATTGCTTGGAGAGCTTTCTAAGGGATTCTGATCAACTTACGTAAGTTCAGGAAATCAGCAATAATTCATTATCCTGCCATATTTTCCAGTGGCTTTTGTTTTCCTTGCATCCACAATTCTTACCCCATTAGAGACAAATATTAGTTGAGTATTTGGATGAGGGCTAGTATTCTGCTAACAATTTTAATGCTAACTCTATGTTAGGAAAATAGCTGAGGGCAGTTCTTAGAGCAAGGATAGTTTCTGATTCTTTTTTCCTCTTTGCTAGTTACCTGTGGCCCTGTGGGAAATTTACGTGGTGGAGTGTTTGCCCTCAGTGGGCACATGAAAAGTTTGAAAAAATGCTTTTCTACCATTCGTATTTTACAACAGCAAGAAACCTTGCTGACCTTCTCCTGGCTGTGGGTCCTAATGGGAGAGAGCTTGGGAAGGGTGAGGCCCTAAATTACTGCTCAGCTCATAGAAAATTTAGTTATAGAGTGTGTAATATGTGTGTGTGTGTGTGTGTGTGTGCATAACCATGTCTTGTGCCTGCAACAAGCATGATTTTTTGTTTTCTGAACTGCATGCCTCTGAAATTTCCAGGAAGGTGCTCTTTGCTGTTGGCAGTTGCTATGGAGGTGATGGCAGTAGTGAGGTGGTTTTTGTTCAAGTCTTCTTGTGTTCATTAATTTCCAGTGTGTCATTTCAGCTGAAAATATGCAATTGCTGGTAATGTGTTCAAAAGCATGATGTTGGCTAGGCGGCTGTTTGTGTCACAGTAAATATTTGATGAAGAGATGTGTTATTTTTAGCCACAATCACAACATATTATTGGAATTTATAGGCCTGAAATAGGTCATCTAACACATGATCTTTTGTTACCTTTACAGTTTCCTGAGGGTTTTTTCAATTTTCCTTCACAATTTGAACTGAAAAGGTGGTGATTCAGAGAGTGTTGGTATAAATGGTTGCACATAAACTGCATAGTAGGGGCAAACATCAAGCCTCAAATTGTAGGTCCCATGCTGATGGGGGATGCTGCAGCCACTGAAGCAATAAACCCAGAAAAGCTGTGCAAATATGTGAATGTACAAATGGATCTCAAAGCTGTGATTTTCATATTCCAGCAATCACTGCCATAGGAGTGCATGACTGACAGCACAAAGGACTTAGATTTACTGTAGAGAGATGTAAATTGATAAGCCAGTAGACAGCCATCATTCTTCTTTTATTCTCTCTCTGTATCCCATGTCTATCTCTGCTGGCATAATCAAAGCTGACATAGTGCTTTCTATACCAAGTTATATTTTTCGTAATTATAAGACAGTACATGAGATCTGAGGTTGTTATTCAGGAAATGGCACAAAGCTCACTGAAATACAGGTTTTCAGATTGATCCTCTGATAATATTGTTTTTCACATAGATTCTGGATACTCAGACTCTACATCTATGTCTTTAAGCTGTCTGGGTGCTTTAAGAAGGGATAAGTACAGTGTCAAAAACTGAGGGAGCTTTTCCTTTAGTACAGAAGAAAATATACAAAGTGTGAGATACTGGCTTTCTTTCTCCTTACCCACAGCTGAATCTGAAGCATTTTGCCACACTATTTCTAAAAAGGTTTGTAGGGAGCTGACTTATGGGGAAGAGCTAAAATAATTCAGGAAACCAAAACAGAGAGCTCACCCACAAAGACCTAGATGAGCAATCAGCCTTCCCCTTGGCTGATTGACTGGTGTGGCACACCTCTTGTGTCTTGAGGCCGAAGGGTCCTTTTCCACTGATTCCTCTCATTAGGCTCAGCTGCCTCTGACTTGAACTGCAATGTTTTAGATCTAAAGAGGACAGACTATGAGATACAATGGAGTTGTTACAATACAGATGCATTTGGAAATCTGATTTTTCCTCAGGTCTGAAAAAGTATGGTAAAATCTAAATCTAATAATGCTAATTATGCAACTCTTTGACCTCAAATACATACACTGAAAATTCAGATTTCATCTGGACTCAGTGAGTGTGTGACTTGGAAGAAGGTAAATGACTGACGGCTTCAATGCTCTGGAGCTCCAGCAGAGAGGTGCTGCAGACCACCTGGGAAAATCCCAGCACTGTAAGTAATTTTCCATATACTTTCATCTAAAAATTCTCTAGTATTTTTATTGAATTAATAAAAACAGCAAAGAGAAAAAAAAAAGATATTTGGGTTTTTTACTTAAGTCAGACTGAAAATAGTAGGGAAAATAGGATTATCTCACTTGATAAAGAAGAGATTATTACTTTTCATCCAAACACTGTTGTCTCTTTCAATGCCAAACTCCCTCAGACTTTTTTTGCACTTCTAGAAACAAACTGAGAAGGCTATAGTGATACTTCATAGGTGTTTATGAGCAGGCTTTGTCTGCTCACTGAGCTCCAGAGTCACAATATCTCAAGTCTTGCTTTGCCTTACTGACCTACATGCACAATGACCATAAGATAGAAAGCAAAGTCTTTATCTCCCTTTCATCTTTAAAACAGGGAACTTCTTACACCCAGGACCTCCTCTGCTTAAATATACCTAACAGGTAGTTTCAAAGAGGCAGAATTAATTTTTATTTTTTCTTTAAGCAATTAATTCAGGTGTCAGAATTGGGAGCCTTTTTATGTTAAACTGCTTCTGTAGTTGATGGAGAAAGAAAGATGTTTCTGTTGGGAGATGTAGCTCTTGGAAGCACCTAGTTCCTGATGCAGGTGGTACCTGATTTCAGCACCTCCATTTTAAATGCTTCCAATTAAGCAGGATGGACCTAGTGCTCTTCATGCTGCTGGGAGCTTGCTGAGGACATGTAAGGAAAAGCACTGCTGGTCAAAAGGCAGTTCCCTGTCTTATGGCAACTCAGGGAATTACAAAAGAAGGGAAAAAGTTGAAAAATTTTTGCTGTAACTAGTGAATAAGGCAGCATGTTGAACTACTAATAACTTAAGTGAGAGTGGTTGTCTGAAATACTCTTAAAGATCAAGCCTTGGTGACTCCCATCAGTCTGACTACTGTTTAAACCTTTTGCTTGCGTGTGTTGATGCATTATTGCTCCTGTCAGTGTAGGACTTTTCACCAGAAACTGTCTTTTGGGGGGATTATAGAGAGTACATTGGAAAAGAATTGAAATTTCTGCCCAATTGGACACCGCCAAATGATTTTGCATAGGTCACTGAAAAACTCTTTGGAATAGCTATGTCGACTTGTTATGAGCACAGATTAGTTTCAAACACAGGAAGAAAAATGCAAAATCTTATACTAATTTCCTAGGCCATGCAATTCACAGGATATTCATGCCAAAAATGTTTGTACTGGACTGTTTTCTTAAGAGGGTCATTATGTTTTCTTCAAGGTAATTCTAAAAGAAAGGGTTTATTTCTTCTCACTTTTTCATGTCTGTGTCTCTGGCAGGAATAGGCCTTTGGGAGCATCTTAGGAGTGAAAGTGTAAGAAACCAGAATGTGTGCTGCATGTTTGTTGCTGCATATTCCTTCAGAATTTGCTTTTAAAATGCATATTGGTTACAAAATAAACCCGAATGAGCCATTATACTCTGGTGTGTAATTATGTATTTAGGACACATACTACACACAGCTTTAAAAGAAATCTGTATGGAAACAAATTGCATTACATTTGCAAATAGCTGAAGGTAGTTCAACAGCAACACCTCAAGCTTTTCAAAATACTGAAGTCATTTACACCATTTTCTGAAGTAATTATCTCCCCAGCATCAGATTCCAGTTTCAATGCCTTTGCTGCATAGGAGCTGTGGAAGTCTCGAGATAGCATAAAAGACCTGGGCTTGGCTGTCTAACAGCCTTGATGCAGATGTAGTGCTTCTGCTGATGTACAATCTCGGAGCAGGATTGCTGCCCTGGAGTGCTCCTTGGGTCCAACACTCCGCGCGAGAGTGGACATGTGCCAAGGAGAGAGGCACCCCCAGGGGCAAGGGTGAAACCCGACTTTCTGTCTCTCCAAAGCTTAGTGAGGAGCAGAGATTGAAGTCTTGGATGAACGGTTCTGGGATTTACTGGAGTGATGGATTTATTTATATGGCTGGCCAAGAGGATGGAGAAGTCTCCGGCTTCTTGTTTCAGGGTTTCAAACTGCCACTAGAACCTGACAGTGCGTCTCCCCAGCTTTGACAGTGTTGTACCACTTATTTTTCCTCTTTAACTGGTATTTGGCACAGTACCTGCCTCTCAGGGGGCCAATCCTTGGAAATAGCCGTGTGTAACAGAAATGGCAGCAGGCACCCGTAAGGAAGCTGTGTGCCTGCCTGGGTTGATGATATGGAACAACATCAAGCGTGCTTCCCTGCCTTGAGACAGCAGTTCCCGCATTAAATCTACAAAATGCCTTTCTGTGCACAGTGCAGTTGGAAATGTTAAGAGTCACGCTTATTAGCACTGGCATATATAAAGCAGAGCAGCAGTAAATGAGTTAAGTGTCCTGAGGATTTGAGGACTGGGGTGTTGTTTTTCCTTTTCTGGAGCTGCGCACTCAAGAGACTTTCATTAAACCTGGGACTTGGCAGATCCTCATGCTGATTCTGCCACTTATTTGTTGTTCGGCCTCAGGCTAGTCACTTAACCTCTTGCCGCCCTAATTTCCCCATCTGGAAAATTATATTTACTTACCTCTCCTGGGGATTGCACGGGGCTTAATGAATGCCTGTAAGGGATTTGAAGATCCTCAGATCTGAGATGATACAGGACTGCAAAAGATTCACTGCATGTGCAAGGAGGAGGGGGTGTGTGCCCAGGCGGGAGAGCCTGCCTGCATTCCTGGCCTGGAACCAAGTCCAAAAATCTAATCAGCAGGGGAGGATCGTACTCTCTGTTTTAGATGAAATCCTCTCCCTTGTGGCCTTTTCAGAGTCGCTGGAAGAAAAAGGAGGCAGTGACTGAACGAGGAGGAGGGCGGCTGAGGTTAACTGCTTTCTCCTGTAGGTCCCCTGGATCTTTTTGTCAGTGCAATAACAGCTGGATCTCCCAGGAAGGTAATGATCTTCCTGGATACTCCATCTTGCTGCAGGCTATTAGCAAACCAGGCAGCCCCGTTGCTGCCCATTTCTTTAGCAGGGAAAAACGAACCTCTGACCAAAAAAAAAAACCCACTTCCTCCATATAATTAAGCAGCATTAGAATGAGGCCTGTGCCTTTGCTGATGAACTTCAGTGAAAGCAGATGGTCACAATGGTATTAAAAACTAAAGACTTCAGTCAAGCTTTTAATTGAAAACAATTGGACCCTGCTGGATGGTAATTACCTTGGCTGCTTGCAAATAATATCACAGCACTGCTACCTATGGAGGAAGAATGGAGACTGAGTTAATAAGAACTGCTTGATCTGCATATAATAAACAAGGAGCATGCAAAACTATTTTCTCTGGTAGTTTCTCCCCTGCAAGATGCTTTCAAGTGGTTAGCAATGTGAAAAGGAACACAGAGTGGCAGAAATTGAAACGTGTGAAATGTTTGCTGGCTTCATAAAATGATTTGAAGAACCCATC
This sequence comes from Atrichornis clamosus, assembly GCA_013400975.1. Lineage (NCBI taxonomy): Eukaryota > Metazoa > Chordata > Aves > Passeriformes > Menuridae > Atrichornis > Atrichornis clamosus. Next base: position 161,652 of record WBMZ01012006.1, on the reverse strand, counting down.
TTCCCCCATCTCCCTCCTTTTTGTAACAGCTGAAATTCCAGATGCATCTGAGAAAAACAGCAAAATATAATAAAGTGGAAAAGCTCTAGATTATCCAGCATTCCTCCTCTTCAAAATGGCAACAGTAATGTCAGGCTGTGTTTATCTTGTTTTATCTGCTTTCTTCTTCCCTTGCCTGCCTGACTGGAAGGCTGGGGCCTTCTAATCACCCAGAGTGTTTTTCACCCCGTTCTTAATTGGATTTTAATGATCATTAACTTAATATGCCTCAATCTCTAACAAAGCAAATGTAGTATGTGGCATATTTTGCCTGACAATTTTCTCATTCTTCTGCCGTGTGCTGGGACCAGATGAGGTTTAGAGGGCTAGGCCACCTAAAAGGGTCCTAAGTCCTAGTGTGCTATGTATTTGTTGACACAACATGACATTAATACTGCTTTATAGTGTCTTTTCTGCTGTGGAAAATGATCTGTATTGCTGTGGATGTGTGGGTGGAAAAACCAGTCCTAATGTTGTCTCTTTTAAACACAGGTCCTGGATGTATATAGAATGAACCAAATCTTGTCACCTTCCATGTAAACACTATTTTTCATGTGGCAGTACTCTTGGGCATCGCTTTTTGTTCCCTTATGAGCAGGCAAGACATTTTGCTGCCCCAGTAGACCTCAGAGAGCAGCAGCTACTGCACTTTTGAAAAATTAATGAGTAGCTGTGAACTCCTAGTAAAAGTGATGCAATGATTTTCCATAACATATCATTTTAGAAGCAATGACTTGAACTGTTCTTTCTTTTCCTATCCAAATATTTGTCTTTTCAAGGCACCAGCCAAGAGTTTGTCTTGTCTTGTCTGGCAGTATGATGAAATGAACTTTTCCAGTATGTTTCATCTGGATTTGATGATTTTATGCCTGGAGTTCAACTTTCATTCACTTAATGTGCCATGATTAACACAGAGAGTGAGGTCCTGAACTCGTGAAAGTCAGTAGAAGTTTTCACACTATCTTTGGTAGGATTTTGCTTATTTTCATGTAATCAAAATATGCTTAAAGCCTTATTGCTGTAATGCCTCTGAAACTGCTGGCTGACCCAGTCACACGACACGGGTACTTCATAGAATCATTAAAACTGATGTTTTTAGTTCCTGTACTGCCATCTAAGTTGAAGTATTCTCATTTATGCTTAGGGCTTACCCATGGCTTTTCCTCTGCTGCTGGACTCCTGGAGAACAGCTCTGCAGCTGATGGGGCAGGTGTCCTACTTTGTCTTCTGGCCCTTTTGTTCAAGCTGGTGGCAGGGTTTGAGCAGAATTTTGCTCACAGCCTTTCTAGCCCCTCCTTTATCAAAGAACTTGGGACAAATTTGAAACTAGGAGAGGCCACCTTTCAAAATTGTCTCAGGTTAGTGGCTGCGGTGATTTTATCACTTTTGTAACAGCTACTTACTTTTAACTCTACAGAGTACGATCTTACTGTAATTACTGCTTGCAGCTTTAAGGGAGTTGGCATGGAGCATTCTATTTTAAAGGTATAAGCTCTATTGATCTAAAGTATTCTGAGCGATAAACAGCTGCTCAGGTTGATTAAAGCTGAAGGGAAGCCGAAGCATTTAATCAATCTCCAAAGCTGCTCCAACTATATTACAAAGCAACTGTGATTATTGCTGTTATATGACAAGCTATATCATAATAAAGAAAGAGGGATCATTTTTCTTGGAAGCATTTAGAGGTGTTGTGGTTCTTCTTTTCAGCCTGCCTCTTGCTGCCACCTCTGAAGCTTGGCTAAGTGACAGAGCGTGCCAGCTCAAGCAGACTAATCTTGAAGGCAAAATACAAGAGCAGGGCCTTTCAGCTCCCCAGACTCTTCTCTTCCCTGTGTCTATCTGTGGCCGACAGCAAGCGCCTGGGGAAGAAGGAGAAGAAAGCAGGCAAGTGTACAGTAATGCTGGCCACATTGAAACCCGCTCTGATCCTTGCATCCTGCATAGCTTGCGATGTTCTGGGCTATGGGATACCTTTGTGCCTGTCCAACAGTCCTGAAGGCACCCTTCTTCCATTACATTTTCAATCACTTTGTGAACCGTTCTTTGGACAGCCCTGGGCTTCACACCATCCTGTGGTGGTGCATCACACAGTGCTGTTATGTGGCTTTGTAAAATAGTACTTTCTTTTTCTTGTTTTTCAGCTTTCAGCCTGGTGTTTTCTTTTAGTGCCTTCTTACTCTCGTGTTAAGAAAAGCAATGGAAAATAGTTATCTGTTAACCTTTTCTATTTCATAAACACAAAGATACCTGCCTCATCCTGCTGTGTTGTCTCTTTCTTTTCCAAGCCTTATTTAGTCTCCTTTTTTTGGAAGGTGACCCATTCCTCTGACCATCCTTGTCACCTCTGCATCTGTCCCCTTTCTCATCTTACTGCACGTTCTTTGAAAGGGTGTAGCCAGAATTTCATTTTTACTTTAAGATGTGGGCTTTTCTAAGTTTATTTCTTCATTTTTCAGGTGTTCAATGATCTGTACTTATTATATAAAACATGCATACATCATGCAATATTGAAGGCGTGGATATAAGAGAGATTTCTGAAAACTAAAGTGCTGCATGAAATAGTCTTAGGTTTAAAATTTATATTATGTTGCATTTAAAAAGTAAAAATGGAAAGTCTATGAACAGAGTAGGACTTTTCCCCCTAGAAAATGTAATATGAAAACAACTTAATAGATAAGTTTATTAAACAAAGATTAATAAAGAAATAGACAAATAATAGATAAGTTTATTAAATCTTGCCATTGCTGTAATTGCAGCAAAGAAATTATAGCACTTTGGACTGGGGAGGATAGCATTTACAAAGGCTAACTTCTGTGGAGCGTGTCTTGCGTCAGTCCTCTCAGTGCTTTCTTTAGTCTCCGCTCAATATAGTTGAATTGTCTCTCAAAATTAAAGTAAAGTAAAAGTAAAAAAAAAAAAAATTTAAACGTATGATCTGATCTTTATTTTTCAACAGAGGAGAAACACCAAAAGTAAATGAAACTTACATAGTGACAAATTACTTAGGGCACTACACATAGATAAAGTAGAATGTCATTAAGAAACAATAGGTTTTACTTTTTTACTACCTATATTAATTTAAAATTGGCATTGCTCTTCTATATTTTATTTCCTTGTGGGAGAAGGGGACCTCTGAATCCTCTGGTCAACTGCAGTTAGTCAGCCCACACTGGCAGCTGTTGGTGGAGACGAACTCCTTCGAGTTAACTCTTTGAACTAATTTTTGAAAGGCAAGGGTGGAAGGGCAGGCCTCCTGCTATCTTCTGTTTCGCAGTCTGTCTTGCTTCAGCACTGTCCATGCCGTGTGAAGGGAGCTTCAAAGATATGCTGCTGGGAGCTTTTGCTTTTGCTGAATGCACCCATACAGGCAAGTCAGATCCCTTTGGGTTAGCAGGCAGACACAAGATGTCCCTGCTCTTGTTTCTCCATGATATCTCCTTTGAAACTTTGAAACATTTGAAGCCTCTCATGACCTTCATGTGAAACCTTATGCATGGCCCTAGTGTGCTGGAGGCTGAGCCTGGTGAGGTTATCTTTGTTGCATAATATTCCTATTGCAATAACTGTTAAATCTTCTTTATAGTGGTTTCACATGAGAGTCACAAGTCTTCTGGGAAACTTCTCCTGAGATTCACTTTATAAGGGTATGAGAGTCTTGTGAGTCTTGTGAATGTAGGTTCTTAAGTGAGAATTTAGACCAGTAAATAAAATTTCAATTGGGAAATCTTGAGATCCTCCATGGATGGTGAGAGCTGGAATGCTTGGCCTGTGAGAGGTGGTGATGGGTCCTGGGCCTGTTCAGCCAGGGGAATAGAGAGCTACAGGAAGCTTAACAGCAACTCAAGTCCTTGACTTCTCTTGGATAGGGCTAGTTCCAGTGTGCTGAATGGCTTGGCCAGCTGAAATTACAGACCTAGCTGTTGGAAGTTTCCCATTGGAAAGTGGGCCACAGCAGTCTACTTCTTTTCCTTAGGATGCAATTTGAAGAGCATTTCCTTTGCACTCCCATGTTAATTTAGTGGTGCCAGCAAAGGTCTGGTACGGCTACATGGCAAACCATCAGAGGAACTAGTTCCGGTTAAAAGTAATATTTTCTTTTTGTTTGTTTGTTTTCACCTATTTTTAAATTGGTTCCTCCCACAGCTCCATGAAAATTCATCTTGCTGCCACTGAGGCACAGTGCAGCAGTAGGAACAGCCATCAGGGAATGCTTCTGCTGGTGCTGGGTTTCAAATAGGCGTTTTTCAGACTGTGGCTTTACAGTCAGTTTTTAAGAGCCCCCTGGAGATATCTCCCAATTCCATGGCTGCATGGATTGCCAGCTGAAGACAGCCATTTGCAAAACTGGATTTCAAGCCAAGTCTGCAGCAAAAATAGACTGCAAAAATGATGAAACATAACTCAGCACTGCTGCACAATATTGCTCTTATGCTGTTTTGCCATTTTTTTGGGTTTCAGTCTAACCTGAATCTGTTAACTGGCCCCATCACACATTGCTATGGGGCACTGAGATTCTTTGTAGGCCTACAGGGTGATCAGTGTCTCTGCAGCCTTTCAGGATGGGGTCTCTTTTCAGGTCCTGCTGCTGTTTACATCAAGTGCACTGATACTTGCTATCCTGGCTGCCATTCTCTGACTGCCTCAACCTCATTGCTGCTTTATAACCAGAGATTGTGTCTGAGCAGAAGGATGTGAGGGCATCACCCACTTTCAAGAAAATCTGTTTGTGGCAAGTGGGACAGGATTTTTAGGCATTGTGACTGTCAGCTAACCTCACCTGGAAACAAAATGCGATGCTTTGTGTGAGACTGATCCTGCACTCCAGCGCTCAACCTTGGCACTGCTTCCATGGGGATCAGAATGATTCCTGGCCGAGCTGAGACCTGCTTCTGTTTATGTTCCTTTCGAAAACTTTCTAAAACTAATCTCTCTTTTCTCCACTACATATATTTTCACATTTGTGCTAATGAAAGCGCTGGATTGTTCCAGGGGATCGCATGGAAAATATCTGTGAGCTTTGGCCATCTCTCTAAAATACTACAGTCAATTTGGTGTTTGCTTTGGCGTGTTGCTGTGAAAGATTGTAGAGTGCTTGTGTTTATACGCGTACGGGGAAAGAGGGCTCCTGCTCATTGTGCCTTTGTGAGGCTGCCAGACTGTCTGGCCCCATCTATTCTGCTGTAAGTGAAAAGAGCCTCGCGAGCACTCGCTGCGTGCTTGGACCGGGCTCTGCTAGGTACTACGCTTGGAAGCCGTTCTGTCAGCTTGAGAAATATCTTTCTGCCTGAATGGTGTTTACTGCCTGTTGTTACAAGTAACATGTAAGATTGCTTGTCAGTGAAGAAATTTTTCCTTCTTCTCTTTGTTTCCTCTGTGTACTGGGCGATTTTGCATACAGTGTGTTTTGGTTGCCCTCCTGTACCAGGCAGCCAGCTGCCCTTTGAGAAGAGAGGATTTTCCATACAGAAGAATGAGAAGTAATGTGTGAAAATTAGTAGTAAGATGCAGCCCTGGTTGACTTGGACATTGTCCTTGACAAAGGACTTATTTTCCTCCTGTAACCCATTGCTTTCTGGAGTAAGATGAGACACAGGTTTTCAGGTGGAAGTCTTTTCTGTCCAAAGTGGGATTTCTCTACTCTGACGATATCTCAGAGAGATACTGTCCAGCTTAAAGCTCCCACAGCACCCTTTGAGAAGATGAAGGATGACTCCAGCAATCTGTTAATTTTCCTGTCTACGAGAAAGCTTGTTCTAAAATTTAATGATCTCTGTGAGCTCCTGCTGAAAAGTCATGGGCTGCAGGACTTGCAGTTGACTAGTAATTGTACAGTGCTTTGATATTGAACTTGGAGTCTGAACAGCATTTTGCAGAATTCAGGTCTCCTTTCCTTTTTCTAGTGACAACAAGCATTTATCTAGGATTCCCTCTTCTGGAAGGAATCGGTGGAAAACAATGTGCATTGATGGAAATTGCCAGGTACTAGGACCTAACCTGTAGCCCATCCATCCTTGTGTCCTGTCTGTTGTTGCACTGAATATTTGGAGGAAGATGCAAGTACTGCTGGAATGAATGATTGCAACTAACCTGCAAACAAACTTGCCCACTGCTTCCTGGAGAGCTCTGTCTCAGCTTTTGTTTCAAGCAGTGGCTCTGTTAATTTCAGCAGGGGAGGCACAGTTATTGATGCTTAACAATTATTATTTTTTCGTTTTGTTTCAACTGTCAAGCTTTGCTGGCCAGTTTTCCTTTACAAAATCTTTAAGTAGGGAACATTCATGTTTTCTTTTCTACAACCGACATGAAGGAATTAAAGGATTCAAGACTGTAAAGCCTTCATGAATAATTTAGGCCGTGTTTCCAACAAATATTCACTCTGCTACGCACACACTGATACCGGGCTCAGACATTTTGGTATCAGCAACAGAGCCAAACCCTTGTGAGCCAAAAGTAAAGACACTTTTATTCAGTGTCAGCCATCAATCTGTTTCCAACTTTCAGGACATACTCCTGTCTTTTAGGGGCTTCTCCTTGAGAAACCTGGCCTGTTAGCTTGCAGTGAAAATAGGACCAGGCACATTACTTGCACAAGCTCCCCCGCGAGAGTTTGTGCAGCCCAGCCAGCCTTGTTCCTCTTACTGCTCTGCTCATGTTGCTCTTGTGAATAAGTAGTGCTGCCCATGCTCAGACCAACATACACAGTCATTCGGCTTCTCGCTAGAGTGGCTGAACTACCTGAGACAGAAATGGCAAGAGCCTTCTCAAGGAAACCAGTGAGCTTCTCTGAGTCTTGGCCTCATGGTTTTGAGGGATCTTCTTGATGTTACAAAGATTGAAGAAAGCCTGAAAATTTGCAGTTGACAAGTTGTCTATGTCAGATTCTCTTACTCCTGCCCCTAATGCAGTGTGATACCTTTAGGCAAGGATTTCCCCTGTTGTAGCCTTTTAGTTTTTTGGTTGGTTGGTTTTGTTTGGGGGTTTTGCTTTTATTTTGGTCTGATATTTGTAATTACTGACAGCAAACTGTAGGCAGGCTTGCTTCATCAAGAAAGCACCTTACGAAAGCTCTGCCTAGTACAAATGGATCAATCCTCCAAGTCAAGTGCTGTTTCATACTCCGTGCCTCAAAGCATTGACCACCCCAGCATCAACAACCAGCAGGGTGAGGAATGACCAGCAGGCCCCAGGATTTCACTAGGGCCAGGATTAAACGTTTGTTTCCACTTCTCAAACCACCGTGTCTGACGGTTCAAAACACCGCTGTGCCTGCTTGCGTCCCCCCTGCCAGGGCATGGGCACATGCTTCTGTAAAACCTGTCAGAGGTAAGCTGCTGCTGAGAGCTACACAGCACCAAGTGCAGCCCTGTGCATTCGTGAAGATAAATGAATCAGGAGGAAGAGGCTTTTGCTGTGCTGCTGCTATTTCACTGTGAAAGTGAGACCCTGAAATGCTCTGTTCTACTTCAGTAGCTCTAAGAGGAGCCTTTCTCCAGAGGTCTCCGGTACCCAGACTAATTGAAATAACTCCAAAGGGCTCTTCTAAATCTCATTCCTCCCCCATGTTTTCAGTGTCTTTTTTCCCCCCTCTCCTGTCTACGCCCTCTCTTGAACAAAAAGCTTTAAAATTCTTTTTTTTTGGAAAGGATTCAAATGGAATTCAGATGAAGTTAATGTGAAGTCAGGGTTGATTGCTCATCTCCCTGAAACCACCAGCAGTGGCTGAGTGCCGGCGAGTGCGAGACGGGAGTTCAAACATGGCTGGGAAACTTGTGAGCGAGCTGAACAAAGGGTGGGCTGGAGGCTGGGGATCACCGCTCCCCTCCCCCCGTGTGACTTTCTCAGCTCACACCGAGCCCTTTGATCAGTGTCCAGCACGGGGCTATGTGGCAGCCTGGGCTGGGGCCAGGGATGTATACATGGGCGGAGGCTGCTGTAATCTTCGTATGCCCTTGATCCACCCTGTACCCTTATTTCCACAAACACTGTCTCATATCACAGTGGGGTGCATCACTGCCGGTGCTCCTTCAGCTGAAACACGGGACTGTCCCTGCCAAGCACAGCTCCCTTTTCCAGAAATCTCTCTGATAGCAACATTTTGAACGTGTGCCTGTATTTTGTAACCATTACTCTATTTTTGCCGAGCACGTTTGTATTTGACACTGAAATATAACACTGTGAATACAATAGTGCTTTTCAGTGCACAGAGTTTGTGTCTTTCAGAAGTGGCTGTTCTGGGAGAGCTGCATGGGCGAGCATGGCTAGCTTGGGAAGGTGCTGCTCGTGACAAGAGCACTGGCAGATTCTTACCTCAGGAAGCACATTCTCCAAACCACCCGCTTTAGGGCAGTATTTTAGCTCCATATTCCTCTAATAGGAATTTCAGTGGTGCGCTTAGTGGCTATTAAGAACTCTTGAGTCCAAGATAAGTTCTTACAGATGTGCTACCGTTATCATTCATACTTAAATGTTGACATAGTAATCTGCAAAATGAGCTGAAACTCTTGAAGAAAAAGGCTAATTGTCTCTAAGGGAAAGTGGAGGACAATCAGAGCTGGAGAGGCAAGCTGTGGTCCCTTGTGCTTTTCAGTTGCATTTGTTTGTGGCCATTCTTCCATCAGCAGGTGGGAAGAGAGACTTGACTCCTCCTGTCTGCTGTTGTGTCTTTCGATAAATTGCCTTCAGCACAGTGGCACAAGTAGACTTTTGGTGTTTGAAGATTGTCAGCAACATGTGGCATGTCAGATCTTATGAAAATCTCTGTTTTCTATTAAATCCTACAGCAAAACTGATATGAGTTCCGCTCTTCTGTATTATTTCCTTTCTATTTTGGGACAGTCCGGAAATCCTAGAGGAATTATACCATTCTCTATCAAAATCTCTTTGGCTAACTCCTACAGTACAGTCATGTATTGCCCTCTTGTTAAATGACACCAGGTTTTCCCAGGAGGTAGATGCACTACTCCTAGAAGGTTGCACAAAGAATGTTGCAACCCTGCAATTACTGTTCTACTGAAAGTGCTGAAACTGGTTGAAGAAGGTTTAGAAATCTATCCCATCTCTCTTCAATTCCCCTCTCCCCTGAAATTATGTTAAAGGTAACTGAAATATGTTTTGCTCAGACAAATTAAAAACAGTGTCACAGTGTCTCCTCATTCTTCCATGTTTCAGCACAACAGGGCCAAAACAATACATAGGCAAATGCCTGGAGCATGAGACTGTGAAACTGCCATGAGCCTGCCAGTGGTGCAGCTCAGAGTCCTTCTGGAGCCACTGAGAGGGGCCAAGACATGTTGGGGCAACTGCCCGGGGCTTGGGCGTGGGTAGCACTACATGCTGTGCAATGCTGGTGCTGCAGAAAAGCAGGCCTGACGTGGTGTGGCTGCTGCCTGGCACCCCAGGGGCCTCCTGCCCCTGCTGTCCACTGCTCACAGTGGGGCTGCAGCCAGCTGAGCTCAGCCCCTGCTCCGGGACAGTAGAGCAGGCTGCTCTGCTGGAGCACCTCCTATCCTGTTACTCTGGTGTAGTTACAGAGATAAAAATCCTCTGCTGTAGATGAAGATAGATTATTTGATGCTCCACCAGGGAATAATCAATCTCTTTGTATTGGGTAGAAGATGAAGCTGAAGGAGCCTGGGGCACCTTTAAGCCTATTTACTTATTACTGTATCCACACTGGGAACCGTGGTGCTGCATTAGGACACAGGACAAATGCCCAGGGCTGCTCCCTGTACAGTGCCTTGCAGCTTGATGTCATCACTGGGGCAGCCCCCAGATTGCCCTGTAACATCCCTCAGACCCAAAGACATGGATGAGGATGTGGTCCTTATTCTGGGCCTGAACTGCAAGTCAGCCCTGAGGTGAGAGCGTGTCTGTGGTCAGTAAGGATTGAGGGAAAAATGAATCTGTTTTAGGATAGCTACCTGTCTTTAAGATTATTTTGAATATTCACATTTTTTATGCATCATTTTAGAACATTTCAGCTGTTCCTATTTGGAATTCAATTCCTCTCCCTTTTAATCAATAGCAGGCCTTAACAAAACAGTATCTCACAGGAGACACAAGCATACAGTGCTGAACAAAGCAAAAGAGCCACTGGCTTACAGCAACAATTGCTGCTACACAATAGGTTTTCAAAGCTCAGTATATATTTTGTCCCTAGTGGGAAAACTATAACAAGACTGAATTAGTGGCTAGGCTTGCCAAAGGGAGAAATTAAAATGTGACGACTTGTCTGACACCTTGAAGTACCTTTATTTATTTTGAGGGAGAGGACAGCATGTGGAAATAAGATGCCTATTAGGGAAAACTATTTTCTGTTGCTTTTCAAAGTGTACACCAGCTCTGCATGCCTAAGGGCTTAATCCAGGTCAGGGATCAGGATTGCCTTCTGGTGAGAGGGCTTCTGAGAGGAGCTGACAAGTGTGGGGACGCTGCCTGCAGATTTGGGGAGGTGCAGGGATGGATGTAGGAATGTGGCTTTCAAGGGCAGGATGGTCTGGGAGTCCCTTGACCCTGCCAGGGGAGGCTTGGGGTTATTTTGCAGGTGGCTGTTTGGTGAGGGAGAGAGAAGAAGGAGATACTATGTGAGAGCAAAGCAAATTCCCTTCCCCGTACGTGGTCGGTCATCCCTGAGCTTGCAACTTAGCTTCTCATCTGTGGATCTTGACAGCTCCTTGCTCTGGCACTAATGGGTTTCAAGAGTTCCCAGTGAGCTGTAATCACCTTGGTTCAGGGCTCAGCTTGCACCTTTACAAGCACCTTCACCCCTTGCTGTTAACCTGTGGTCTCCTCTATTTGGCAGCTAAGCTTGTAAATTCATGTAACCAAATAGCTGTGCTGTTAACTGCCTGCATGAAAGTGAACAACACATCCATCTTCCAGTGCCCAGCCAGCAGCCTAATGACACTGCTCACCGTGCTTGCGGGCAGTCTTTCAGACATAACTAACTCTGGCACTGCAGAAACAACTGTTTTGGTGCTCACACAGGCCGCACGGCTCATCTGGACAGAGGAGGGAGGTTGCGCAGGCAGAAGGCTTCCCACGGTTTGTCCCGGTGCCCTGTGCCATCGTCATCACATTCCATGGTCTGATGGCTGGTGAGAGAGACCTTCAGCCTGCCAGTAAATTGTGCCTCATGCTCCAGAGCAGCAGCCTGCCTGCAGTGGTTTTATTCTGGGTTTTGACTGATGTTTGACAAGTCTTTTTTAAATTGCTGTCTGTAACCTGAGTGTAATTTTCTAAAGTAAAGAACCACCAGGAGGACAGCTGCTAATGAAACACTAAAGGGTGCTGAGGTTTTCTGGCCTATCTAATTCTTGCTGAAGTTTGTGGCTTGAATCCTCTAGTCTTGAAATTGATCTTGTCACAAAGGTTGTCTGAATGCAGACCTGGTTTCCTATGACCGAAGCTCACGTGATTGTATGTGTGTATGTGTAGATGGTGTCAGACCCCTTCCAAGTTGTCTCCATGAGCTAATTTTAGCCCAGCAAGGCAGGAAGATGCAGTGTTCATGGACCATAAATCCTATAAGCTCTGAGGAAATCATCAGTGCAAGCTCTATCTCCTGCTTCCACCGTGGAAGAGGCTGGGCTGCAAGTTCACCCTTTGCTAGAGACCCCACAAAGGAGCTTAGCTGGGGGCACCTCTCCAGGAAACAAGGCATGGCTGCTTCTGCTGTTGCTTGTGTTACTACTTGTTACTGAAGGAGAAAAAGTGCAGCTTTCTGTCTGCACGTAACTGAGACCTGCCATTGGCAGAGATCTGATCTGTTCCCTTCCTCGGCCCAAAGCAATCACAAGCAATCAAAGTTGGGAGCACACGAGCTGGCAGGGGTTGAATGGTCATTGCTTTTCTTTATTTGCTGGCTGCTTACGTGGTGCAACAGGCACTACGAGAGAATTTCTTAATTAACCGGGCTCTGTCCTGGGCGGCACATGTACACCGCCAATGGGCATTATAAAAGTGTAGTTATTGCACTTTGGCTTGGGAAAGGCCCCGGTGCAGTTGTATTGTTAAGGAAATAGTCTTGGTGGAAGGGAGAGAAGGAGACCGGTCTCCACTGCAAAGGCTGTTTGTTGTCTTAAACATTTGCTGGATCTAACCTCGGGGGAGGTGGACGGTTAATTTGCTCTGCCTTTGAAAACAAATTTGAGCAATGCACAGCAAGATCTCAGGGAAACAATGTTTATAATCTGTATCCTGCTTCAAATTGTATCGGCACCACACTCCTGCCCCACTGCCAAAATTAGCTGCAGTCATCAGGAAGCAGCTGGTGTCCCAAGCATGAGCCCTTGCGCGCAGTCATCGCTTGGTAGCTTTTATACAGTTCTGAAGAGAGAGTTTTTCCTGGCTATTGAGCATCACCTACTCTTTCCCTTTGCAGCAGCAGCAGGAAACATCTCATATGTGGCGTCTGATCCAGTGTTCTTAATCATGCACATTTCCTTCTGATTTTAGCAGGAGAATTGCTTCACAGTGCATAGTAGAAATGTGTCCCTCAAGACGTGGACTGTCTTCGGTCCTCTCTGAAGGAGGGTGGAGCATGCATTGCTCTGCCAGCTGTCTGCCCGTGCGTCATCAAAAGTGTACAGACTATGATACACAGTCCTTAGATTTAAATAACAGTATTAGGGATTTTGTCAAGCTAGGTGATATTGAATCCAGAGTGTTTGTCGAATAGCTTTCCAATCCATTAAATCCAGGGTGCTTTCAGCTTTTAATTCACTCTGCATAAATTAGTACACTCCTTTCCTTCATCCTTTGGAAAATGAATAGCTCCTTCTCCCTCCAGTCTGGACTTTGGAATATTTGAAAAGTGGCAGTGCATTAATTTCTGCCCCAGCAGAGCTTTGCAGGGAGAAACAGCTCTTTAGGTTGTTCTGTTGCCACAATACATTTGAGACAGTTGGTGTCAGAGCTTTTTTGCAATTACTTAAAATATTAAGTAATGCAAACTTACAGAAACAAGGGAAAATAATTGGGGAGCAGAGGATTCCTCTGCTGTCTCTGCTGTTGCAGGTTTTACTCTGACAGACCAGCTTTACGTTCCCCAGAGTAGAGACTTTTATCCTGTCTTTGTGACTACTTTACTTCCCTTTTCTCCTGGGGGAGGGGGAAGTGAATAATTTCTGCCTTCCTCCTGTTTCTTCACCTTCATCAGGAAAGAGGAGATGAACAATACCGGGACCCTGCTCATTCTTTACTCTTTTCCTTATTCTTTCTCATCACCAAAAGACAGAAGAGGGAAATGATGGCAGGCACTCAATATCCACCCATCAATCCAGCTCTTTAACTGCTTTTGTTATTCAGTGACATAATGGTCTTTGGCTTGTTATTTACCAACTGTTTAATTTAAATGTATCCCCATCAGGGACCCAAAAGATCCAGTCTTAGAGCTCTTTCGCATGATTTGTCTAACCACTCTCTAAATTATTTAACATGGCTCTGAACCATTTGGAGATTTTTTTTCCTTTATCTTTTAAGCACTATGATTTGATTCAAAACATCTGTAAAAAATCACAACTGACCTCCCATCTGGGCAACAGCTCAACCCTGTCCTGAACCTGAGTAGGGTCAAGTGTGTGAGCTGTTTCAAAAGCCTAAAATACCTGACATGGTGAAATTCTTTTCCTACATGTTTATTGACAGAAGACAGGAAGGCAAGGCAAGGCAAGGCAAGGCAAGCAAGGCAAGATCAAGATGCTGTGCTGCTGGGCCAGAAGTGAGCAGCACATCTTGTTACAGAAATAGTCACAAAAACGCTCCTCCCTGCATTAGAAAATCGGCTATTTAAAGCAGGATCAATTGCCAGTCCTCTTTGAGGCTGTTGTCATTTGGATGTGGCATGTGCAAATAATATTTCCTTATGAAAGAAAACTTCCAGCAATTGCAGCACTCTTCTGGCATATCCTCTCCCAAAGGGGAGAAATCAGCCCATCTCTGGAAATGGCATCTCCTTCTGAAAAGAAACCCCAGGATCTGTGTTTTGTTTTTCCTCTAAGACTTTAAGCAAGTGAATTTAGGCCCACAAATGTCATCAGGGTGGTACAAACGGGGCACAATTTCTAAGATATGTTTGGGCACTGGAGTTATATAAGACAGTGCTCTTGTTAAAGTAAAAATACATGGAGAAAATGAACAAATCTATGTGACTTAGAGCAAAGCCCACTTTCCCCTAAGATATGCATATTAAAACTGGCAATACGTGCCTTCAGAACAGGTTACTTTACCTTTACTGATGTCAGTGAGCAAAAATCCTTTTATTCTTGGTTGATCACAGTGGGGTGCTATCTTTCAAAAACCCGGAATTATCAAACATAGACTTTCCGGGGATGTGAACCCATGCTTGGCTTAAGCAGCCTCAAACTTTTCTCAAGTTGAGATTCACATCTGTATCGCAGCTCTACAACTCAAGCCTGCTGCTGTTTGTTATTGTTTGCATTGCTTCAGGGCCCACTTAGGGATTGTACAAAATGTTCTTTTTAAAAAAATAAATATTGAAGTGTCTGTACAGACATTTGAGAGAAGCACACTCCTTCTCTAAGATGCTGCCATCTGATCATTACAGAAGTACAGAAAAGAAACCCTGTGGGCACAAAAGGGCATTAGGGCTTGGGGAATAAATGTTTTTACAGTGTTAGGGACTTGGAGTCATCCTCATTTCCATGTAAGCCCCTCTACCAAGTGAAAGGAGAGTATGAAACAAAACCTTTGAGAAGCATTTGTATGTCCTATGTAAGTGAACTTAAAGAAGTTGTGGGCACAGGGATTGGATGAGATTTAGGCCAGCAGAGCCTGGATTTTAGAGGTAAGGATCTCTTCTTGTTCTGACTAACAAGTTCTAGCACAGAAAGAGTTGTTGAGCAACCCTGTTGCTGAGCCCTGAAGTCTATGAAGGTACAGCAGAGCTGCTGGAGATACCAGAGGTACAGATCATCCCTTTGTCTCTCCTATATTTATCTTCTTTCCTCCAAATTCCTTGTTTTATTTTTATTGGGATTTTCTTTGGATGAACCCTATTAAATGCATCACTAGCATTGAAATTTGCCGATGCCAATAAACCCATCTGTTTTATTAACTAACCGCAGTCTCTGGAGTGTTTCTCACTGGCTGAGACACGAGCAGCCCTTTCTGCTGTCTCCAGCGTTGTGTGTCAGCCCAGGGAACAATGGGAGGGGACCCAGGAGGTCGCTGGCAGGAAGCGCTGCTTCCCCTGGATAATTAACAGGCTGGGAGACTGAGGAATGAAGATAGCACATAAGACACACACAGTACTAACTGCGAAAACAATAAACAAACAAACCGACGACCATCACTTCCTTTTCTTATATTGTTAAGGCCGCTTCCTTAACTCAGGTTGCCCCAAACCCACCCTCAAAAAGCAGCCTTTTAGGCTCCCTAATTCTTAACCTTTTCACTGCCAGTTCTCGCTGAAGGCATAAGTCAATTTTTGCCATGGTGATGGCCGGCACAGGGTCTACAGCTCCTCCTTGGGGGTTGCTGGAGAAACTGGAGATTCCTGTTTCTGAAAATGATAAAGGCACTTTTACCAAAAATGCAATGAAGAGAGATTTAGCTTGGCCATAAGGCTGCATGGCTGTAACACCCTGGTACCAGGACTGCTCCTCGTGTAGGTACCAGCTTCCAGATCAGCAGGTGACACAGTCTAGCTCTGAAAAGGTTAATTTCCAGAGCTGGCCTCAGAGCCAAGACCTGGAGGAAACCTGGATCAGGGCTTTGTGTCTCGAATGCAGCTTTCATAAGGCTGTAGCCATTCTCCAATGTGCCACTGCTTCACCATCTCTGTTAGAGGGAGGTCAGCTGCACCACCAGTGCTTGCTATTGCCTACACTGGTGAGCATCCAACTGCACACCTCCACTGAGATCCTCTCCTCTGACGCTGGGTGGACTTATTTGCACGGTCTTCTCCCCCATCCGAACCATTATTTGGAGGAGTTGCTGTTTTGTTGTTGTTTCTGACCTGCTAACACCAGAATTATGAAAGCAGAAATCAGGCAGTGGCAATCCCAACCCATGCCTCTCTCCAGCTAATTTTTCCAGATGTCTCATTGAAGAGCAGTCAGGGATTATCCTTGTTTTTGTGCACAGAGCATCACGTGTGCATTTATTCCATGGAGGACAGTTCTAGTGGCACCTGAGAACTAAGGTGATTATGTAGCCCACGTCCATCGCATATTGATACCGATCAGTGGATCTCATTTCACCGTGTCCTCAGCAAAACACTGCCAGGGAGAAGGTGCAGCCAGGGATTGCTGGGGAGAATTAGGCTGATCCTGCTGTAGCTGGGAAATTGATTTTCAAAAGAGATGCTGATGTTTCTCCTCATCATCCTGTAATTTCAGAGCAAGGTGGGAGAGGGGGTACTCGGGCCTGGGGCCTGTGGCCTCTCTCTGGCCTGGCCCCCTCCTGGCAGCACTGGGAAAGGCTGTCCTGGGGCAGGTCCTGCCTGCTACTGAGTGCTAAATATCATGTTTAACAGTTATGAAATAATCTGCTAAATATCATGTTTAATAGTTAAGAAAGAAGTCCTTATCATGTGATCATAGAATTATAGAATCAGAAGATAATAGAATCACAGAATGGTTTGGGTTGGAAGGGGCCTTAAAGGTCACCTAGTACCAGTCCTCACTGCCACGGGCAGGGACACCTTTCACTAGACCAGGTTGCTCAAAGCCCCATCCAGCCTGGCCTTGAACACTTCCAGGAATGGGGCATCCGCAGCTCTGGGCAACCTGTCCCAGTGTCTCATCACCTTCACAGTGAAGAATTTCTTCCTCATATCTAATCTAATGCTACCCTCCTTCAGTTTAAAGCCATTTCCCCTTGTCCTGTCACTGCACACCCTTGTAAATAGTCACTCTCCAGCTTTCTTGTAGGCCCGCCTTAGGTACTGGAAGGTGCTGTAATGTCACCCTGAAGCCTTCTCTTCTCCAGGCTGAACAACCCCAACTCTCTCAGCCTGTCTTCATAGGAGGGGTTCTCCAGCCTTCTGATCATGTTCCTGGCCCTCCTCTGGACTTGCTCCAGCAGGTCGCATCCTTCTTATGTTGGGGACTCCAGAGCTGGAGACAGTACTTCAGGTGGAGTACTTCACAAGGGCACAGCAGAGGCTCAGTATCATCCTTGACCTGCTGGCCATGTAGATACAGTTGACTTTCTGGGCTGCAAGCACACACTGCCAGGCCACGTTGAGTTCTTGCTGACAAACAGTCTCAAGCCATTCTCCTCAGGGCTGCTCTCAACCAATTCCCTGCCCAGCCTGTTCTTGTGCTTGGGATTGCTCTGACCCAGGTGCAGGACCTTGCACTTGGCCTTATTGAGCTTTATGAGATTCACACAGTCCCACATCTCAAACCTGTCAAGGTTCCTCTGGATCACATCCCTTTCTTCCAATGTGTTGACCACACCACCCATATCAAAACATAGATAACTGGTGAGGCATGGTTTAGCAATTGGTATTTAATTAATCCATAAAGGCTTTCCTGCTTAATCTAAATTATACTTATATCCCACAGATTAAGGTGCAGTGCTGGAAATTTTGCCAGTAAAACAGCTGCTTCAAGTGTTGTGGCACCTGAGGCTCGGGGGTGGCTGTGAGCATGGGGTGACTTTGTGCATCAGGGTGCTGCTCACAAACCCCTCAAGAGGATGAAGGCTCCCTTCTCCCCTGCCCTTCCCAATAGAGGAGCTGTGGCTCCTGTTATCCTGCCTGCCACCTCCTCAAATCCTCCCTGGTGGCTTTGTACCCTCACTGGAGCATAGTTACAACATCTGCTGCTGCCAGCTCCAGCATACCATCCTATAGACAAAATAAGGCATACTGTGAAAATCTTCATTGCTTCCAGTGTCTCTAGCTGATTAAATGACGACAGACGTGAGACATCACATGGAGGAATAATGAAAACCAGTTACAGAGATTAGGCAGTGTGATGGAAAACCTGCCACACTTGTGGAATATCACAGAAGTGAAAAAGATCCACTGTCGTCTGCCATAGACACTGCTGGATGCCCTTCACCTCTGCTCAGAGCTGGAGCTCCAGCAGCACTCTGCAGTGCTGTCAGCCTTGACAGGCTACTCCAGCTCAGGTCCTCTGCTGCCACACAGGAACTGGGCACCTGGAGAAATGGTGAGTGGTGTGGAAGGGACAAGGAACAGCAGATCTTGCTGCTCTACTGTGACTGACATCTGCTGTGTGTTCATGACATGCTTGTTGAGAAGGGTTGGAGGGTATCATGGGGGAACAGCTCTCCCTCTGCCTCTTAGGGAGATTAGCCTCTCTCTCACAGAGAAATGCCTCTCCTTGACAGTTTGCCATCCTTAGTGCCTGGTATATATTGGCATGTTTAAGGGCTCAGTGTTTTTGAAGCTTTTATTTTCTACTGTGAAAATCCCCCTGTGTCACAGCGTGTGTCTCCAACAGTGCAGAGTCAAGTGGAGACTTGATGGATTTGCACTCTAAAACTTCAGTGAAAGGGAAGAAATGTGGAACAAACTTTTCCTGAGCACAAGTCCTTCAATTTCAGGGGGCTTCCAGCAGCCAAAATAACTTGTATGGTGCCAATCCCCTGAATTCTGCAAAGTGATGCTGTGTTCAACCAACTGCTGAAGCATGAGGTAGAAAAGTGATGCTGTGGGAACAGCTCTGAAAGGAGCTGGGAAGGGGCAGGTGTGCCACTATGTCAGGGAGGTGCTGTAAAAAGCCCAGTTCCTGTCATGAACCGACACTTCCACCTAAATCTTTTTGCTAACTGATTCATTACTATATGTCATGCTAACAGCAGGCTTCTGCTATATGCCTCTCTTCACAGTGTTATATAAAAAGACAGATTTTACAGTTTAAATAAAATGGCTTTATTTCTTGTGGAAAAGATAGGATGTGTGCAGTTTAGGACTTTACATAAGATGTGGATGGATTGTCCAGGGGATTATGGAAACTTTTTTTTTAGTCAGCAGCAGTCCTCCTTTTTCCCTCTTTGTAAATGCTCAGTGATTTTATCCACTCTCCTTAAGGTCATTCTGGCCTTTTAATTACAAGTCTGCAGAGGGAGAAACTCGTTCATAAATGGAGAACCTACATGGCCCTGTACAACAATAAGTCTGATAGAGATGGGGTAACCTACAACTCCAGAAAGTCCTAACTGATGGAACTGTCCTTGTTTAGAAGAGATTAACCTCCTTTTGTGAAACTTCTAGCATAAAGAAGACATTGTCCATAAAATGCTCCAAAACTAAATTTTACTAGCCATAAGGCCTCAGACACCTGCATTTTGTGTTTGGTGGAGTCAGGCAAAAAACAAAGGACCTGGTTTTGCTGCCACTGCCATACTATGAAGGAACCTTTAGGACTAATATTCAGGTCCTACATTGCATTGTATGTAGGCCACTAGCAATAATGAATATAATCTCAGAGAAACAAAACAGCGGCTAAACAGCAGTGTAAAAGATGTACCACAGTTGCGTTGGTAGTGGATAGAGGCAGTGGTGCCCCCCAGCTCTTCCCTGTGTCTGCACCAGCATGATGCCTGGGATGCACAAGAGATTTTGAAGCTCTTTGGCTTTCCCTTTCTTCCCCCATGGCAAGGCTTGCAGTGCTGGGTGGGCACCAGGGGTTAGTGTTTGCAGGTGCTGACTAACTCTTATATAATTGCACGGGATTGGCCTGGAGGAGCCTGGCTCTCCTTCCCCATCCTGTGCTCCCCTGACAGTGAGGACCAAGATCATCATGCTCACACTAGCCCTGGGACACAGGGGCATGTGGGCATTAGTGCTTCTGAGGAAAATGGTTCTGCCCTGCTGCTCCTGGTTTCTCCCTAAGCAGTGTGTCAGGGAGGTCTGCTGCAGACCTCTCAAGTGACTCGGACACTGACCTAAGGACTACATGCGTTCAGAGCAATATATAGGCACACGTAGAATTTCTGAGAGCTAGTATGCCTGCAGATTGGGATGCAGGAGAGTTGTCAGTGCTGTGAGTGCTGGCAGTTGATTCCAGCTGCTTTCTGCAGTGTGTTGACCACAGCAGGGTGGTGGGCAGCAGAGAGAGGAGACACAGGCAGAAGACGAGCACTGCGACTTCCTAGCATTCTCCTCCATGAAGACAAAGCTTGATTCAACTAATGGCAGTAATTAGGGATAATACTTTTCTGAGAGTTCCATATTTCCTTTATAATTAACCCCAGGGGGTTTGCATATTTTTTTACCTACAATAGCCTGTCCTATGTGTGGTGAGAATTTGTTGTGTTTTTCTTCATGTTTTCTTTTTCGCCTTTCTGCCCTGCATACCCCACCTCCCTCTCTGCTCCAATTGCAAGACAAAATTTGGCTTTCTCCATTCATAGATAAATGGAACACCACTGATAGAAATTGCCACCTCTTATATCTGTGAGCTGATAAAGAGATGTTTGGGGATCCTGGCCAAGAGTGGCGCCTATGGAGTCACTATTAATAGTTGCTCTTCTAAAAGCGTAGGCCAGAGGTGACATGGACTTGTTAAGTGACTTGGTGATATCGGCCGCTAGAATGAGAAACACTTCAGGAGCTTGGTGTTGTTGGTCCTCAAAACACATCTGAGAAGAAGCTTTTTATAGTTCCTGTTTTCCTGGTAGAGAGATTAGCTAGGACAGCTAAAGCAGAATGTAGGTTTAGATTTGGATGTTTGTGCCAAGTAATCATTTGCTCAGATTACTAGTTCCTTACCTGAACAAGCATTAATACACCCAGAGCTGAAACGAGATGCAGTCAGGGCCCTGCTATTCTTTTGCCATCTGTTTCTTACCCCGACTAGTTTACACCATCCGTATCCAGTGAGAAGGATGTACACATTGTTAGCAGATGTAAGTGACTCAGTGGTTGTGTTTGTCCTTCTCCTAGTATATCCCTGGGTAAGGGATAAGGATAAGCTTATGAATTTCCTGAACTTTAGGTTAGGTCCACATCTTTGTATTTAACTTCAATTTCTGTCTCTCTCCTATGAATTTTTATAATTAGCACCTGAATCTACTTGTGCTTTTGGTCTTTGCACTATCCATTGGCAAAGAATTCAAAAGTTTAACTTGGTGCTGTGTGAAAATGTACTTCTTTTGCTCCTTTTTACCTTGCAGCCTGATGATTTCTATGACAACTCCCACCTTTTGCATTGCAAAGATTAGTGAGTAATATTCCCTGCTGAGTTTTTAGAAGCACTTCTGATAATCATTCTTGACATTCTGCATGATTTTCTTCAATCACATATCTCCTTTCTCAAGCTAAGGAGTCCTATGCTGTTTAATCTTTTCTTATACACCAGCCATATCGCTGATGGTAATTCCACAGTTAGTAAGAAATCCAGGTAGAACCAAGAACTAATAAATTGCCTAAACAGACTGAGAGAAAAATTTTGTTTTCCAATCTTGTCCCACAGCAGCAGCATTCAAGACAGGAGGAGATGCAATGTAAAATGAAGCTGAAGATTCTTCTAAAAATGGCTGCCTTAGCATAGTATAATATCTTGCACTTTTTAGAAAACCACCGTTTTCATTACCAATTCAACAGCACAGAAATCTGAGCAACTGCCCTAAAATTATTATTGAAATTAAATATTTCTGGGCATTGTCCTTTCAGTGTAAGATCTGAAATGAGAATTAGTATTTTTCAAATGTTGCATATGCTACATGCTCATGAGGACAAATTACACGTGTTGTACCTACAAATACCCATGGCCATGTATATTTAATTTAACTCAGATACTGATGTCAGTAACCAGAGAGACAACGCAGATGCTCTGGGTCTCAGACCCAGATGTTTTGGTCGCGGTGACAACACCTGTGCTGACTCTGTTGGCAGCACAAGCAGCCCCAACACAACTGCTGTCGTTGCACAGTCCTCAGAGGAGCAAACAAGCCTGCTCCTCTTGTGGCCGGGCCCTGGGTAGCAACCTGAGCGTGATGCAGAGGTTTATCTTCATTGCAAAGTTCCTCAGAAGCTCAAGGGAAAGCATGAGTGAAGTTGTTAATATTTTACTTCCTTTGTTCTCTGAAGAACAGAGGGAAGAAAGACATCGCTTGTTTTTGCTTAGAACAAAGCAAGTGGGTTTTTTTCTCTATTCACATTAGAATGTGCAACATGGTCAGGGCTGGGGACATCCCGGTCAGGCACCTGTGCCAAAGTGGGGAAGAAATGGCAATGGCTCAGATGTTTTGGCAACCAAGGATATGGGGAATTAATCTAAACTGTAACTTTGTGAAAGGGCTACCCTGTGTAACCAAACCTTTCACAGGGTCACTGGAGTGATTTGATGGTTTCATTTTGCTCTTGTTAATAGGGTTAATAACTTAGTCTTTCTTTCAGTGACTTTGCAAGTATACCTTAAAAAAGGCTTGATAAACGTGGAGAAGTGCTTAAAATAAACTAGGTATAAAATACTTCTTTTTATTTGTATGTTAGTAAACATTTTATTTCAGTCTTGATACATTATATCTGCACGGACACAGATGCCAGGCGGTTATATTCATACACATCTTCCAGAGAGGAGCAGTGCTTGATGATTTGGCGAGATATCAGTGCTTTGTTAAAATTCTCCAGGTATAATTGATAACTTTCCTGTAATCAGATGAGTAGGTAGAGGATACAGGGTTTTGTTTTCAGTTGGGCTTTGTTGAGTTTCTTTTCACAGGCAGGTTGTTATTACTGCTGAGTGGATGGGACATACAATGCAAATGACAAAATCTAGATGATGACTGTATTACCAAGAAGCAGAAAACAATCAAGTGGAAAAGGGAAGCACTAGGACAATTCTTGACAAGGTCACACTGCATGCCAAAGGAATTACATGGCCAGGAAGATATATCACATGTAACTTAATTAATAAAGCCACTTAAAAGTGAAAAAATCATGGTTCAGTCAAAATTTGACTGAAAGCGTTTGAAGAAAGGTAGCCATCACAGATTGCAACAGAGAGCAGGGAGGAATACATGTATATTTTCTCCTTGTCAGGAAAGTATTTTCCAGTCATAAGAGTGTCTTGTGCCGCATGCTGATCTCACAGATGGTGCAGTAAATCAAGGCTAACTCTGAAAGTGTCAGTGGAATTATCTGTGTGTAAATGGTAGCTGAATTGGTCCCTAGCTGTGAAAGACAGGGATTGCCTAGGGGCAGAAGCAGAGATAGGAGAACTAAAGGGTTTGTTTTCCCATCCCCCTCCCCCCTTTTTTTTGCCTTGGAGTCTGACTCACTTTGTGATTTTGAACATTTTGCATAATTCTTTTGCCTTGGTTTCCTTCCTGCAAAGTCAGCTGATAGTTCCAGAGGAGCTCTTGAGCAGAAAAGTTTGATTATGGAAATTGCTATGGAAGTGCTTGTTTATTACCATTAATGGAAGCAATATAATGCATTAGAAAATTTTAGCTCAGTCAAGGGACTTTGAGGGCAAAGGGCTCCACAGATTCGCCAGTAGCTGTTTTTTGAAGTACCAGCTATTATTCCATATGATGAAGAGAACTTTCAGCTTTGAGGGAAAGATACCACCCAAGAGTAAAGCAAAGAATCCTGTGACTGCATGGGTCAGACTTCAAAACTCAGTACAAGTTCCTTGTGACTCACATGTGAATTCAATGTCAGGCAGTAATGACCACAAACCCTTCTTCTTTGATGTCTGTTCAGCTTATATTAGATTTGAGGGTGTTCTGCAATATCTCTGTATATGCATAGGATTTTAGAGATCTGCTATTTTAAGGAGAGACTGTGGGTTTGTACAGCCTGTTGCACTCTTTCCCTCTCCTTCTTTCCTCTTCCAAAAGACATACCTAACTTTAAAGATTGTGAAGGGTGGAGTCTGTGATAGGTGTCTATACAGTGTCAGGAATATTCTTTAAAGCATGTGGGCATGTTACCACAATAATCTTATTTAAATTTGAGGCAAGGGATGCTCACATATCAAAAATCCTACCTGTGTACTACCTAGGGTCTGACGTGCTGCCAGAAGGGAGCAACCTGGCAACCTAGTAGCAGTGATAGATCAAAGCCAGTGAGTGATGTTATCCTAATGTCTCAAATAAATAATCAAGTGCTAAGTAAAGGAAAAGAGAGCTTCTGAAATTAGTGAATTTAGTTTCTGGAAAGAAAAATTCATAAGTCTGCTCACTGTGAAGACATCCTTCAGCTTTCTATTATAGGAGGCTGGGATGTGCCAGCAACAGAAGTTTTCTGGCCTTTGCTTATCACTCTGGACATTGAAGATGGGATTAATTTCACCTGAATGTGGCCAGATGTCTGGCCACCTTCCGCCATCAGTGGAGAAAATGGAGGAGATTTATCCAAGCTCTCTCTGTCCCTGAGCTGTAGAGGGAACCTAGTTAGACCAGACACCAACTTATGGACAGACAAAATTAGCGGGATGAATTGCTCTTTTACTACTTCATATGTTTAACAAATTGCACACTTTCACCACAATTGTGTGTAAGGTCTCTGTTTTGCATGGAGAGAGGAAAGTGAGGCTGAGGTGAACTGACTTCCCCAAAAGACAGACAGCAACACAACTGAGATTCAAATACAGATGCATCTGACTCCAGCCCCCACCCTCATTCTTCTTCCCCTGCCTCCACCTCCACCCCGGTGCCATTTAGCTTATACTGACTCCTGAGGACAGCAAATAACCACTCTCTGTGCAGGAAAGCACTTCCAGTTCATGGCCATAAAGGAGAGTCAAAAAATATGGCTGAGTGGACAAACACAGTCAGCTCCACCAGGCAGGTTTTGAGATTTAGAATTTCTTGCAGGACTTACAGGGCTTATTACCAAACTCAGCCAGTTTCAGTTTCCTAAAGTAGGGTGGCAAGTTTCAGAAAATTGGGTTTGTGAAGAATTGTGCAGTGATTTACCTGCCTTGCCTGACAACACCATTGCATCGTTGCTGTTGCTCTTTTTGCTGAGCATATGGAAGCTGAGTGCTCCTTGGCTAGTATCCAGACATACAAAAGTTAAATTGATGGGAATTGCCATGAGGGTTTTAGCTAATGGGAGACATAAAAAATGAAGCCTGTTTTATTTTTGCTTGTTTCTTTTCTTATGAGAGTTTTCTTCACAGAACAAACCTAGATATGACTGCATGCAGCATATTTCTTCTGTGTTTTCCCCCTGGGGATGACTTACACCAAGTTGTGATCTGTTTTGCTGTTCCAGCCCATTGGGCTCATCAGTTTAGTCAACTGACTTTTTAAATGACCCTATTCTTCCTGACTTTGGAAAAAGCAGCAAGAATCTAATTGCACTTCTGGGCATGGGGTGTAATGTCAATGCAGTGGGATGAAGGAATGGGAGGACTCTGCTTCTCAGTAGGGGGAGAGGTCACTGGCCAAACCTAGTGAGGTGGCTTGGGTGATTTGCAAATCAGTCATCAGGATACGCTTTTAGCCACATACCTGGTGTCTGCACAATCCAGTGTAGGATGCTTAGTGGTTTCTTATCCGCAGGGACAGATGTTGCAGAGAAGCTTAGATATGCACCTGTAGCTAGATTAAACATTTGAGGGCCTATCTTCTTCAAGCCATTAGAGCCTGGGGTCCCTCTTCACAGACTGCTGTATATGAACTCTCTGGACCAAACTGTAGATTAATAGTTCTGCAGATGGAGAAATATTTTTTTCCTAAATCACAGTTCTATTTCATTTTATGTTGCTTGCTAGATTAAGTTTTAGAGCTCTCTGAGGTTTTTTTTAGTATGCAAAGTGAGACCAGAAATTTTTACTGTTGTACAGTTTTGAAAGCTTTTTTTTTTTCCTTTTTGCCGTAAGCAAAACTCAGGAAATCGAAGGTGATTCATCTTTAAACAGCAAGTGATTTAAACCAAACAATGCTTTTTGATTTATGATAATGAAAAAGATTGCAGAGTGATGACAGGTCAGATGAAAACTCACACTGCACCAATTTTTATGGTAAGTATCATTACATTCATGCACTCAACTAATTCTCCACTATCGGTTTTATTTGTGGGTTTTACTTATATGAAAAGTTTTTATTTCGAGAATTTATTGCCAGGTTGTGATTGACAGCCTTGGAAAAGGCAGTGTGCTGTTCAGAGAATGGATATAAAATTTTCTCCTGCAGCCCTGCCAGCATGCCACAGCTCGTCAGGACCACAACAAAAAAATAAAAGAACATGAGACCATCTTTCTGTGGTCAGATTAAAAGTATAGCCTGGTATCCTGTCTTCTGCAGTGACCCATAAGACTTCCCTGGGGGTACCATGAAAGAAGGGGAAACACAGGGTGATATTTTCTCTCAAATATTTTCACAGTCACCAGTAATTTGTGGCTCAGAGATTTCCTGTGCTGGAGCCCTACACACATAAGCATGTTCACAGCATTGCCACACACACACAAAGGATACACAGCATCCTATGGCAAGATGTTCTACTTTCTTGATTGCATTTTTTGTGACCAGAAAAGATTTTTGGCCTTTTCTTTTTTTGTTTTTTTCTTGGTCGCCTGCAGGTTTTGCTGGGTACTCCCCAGTCTTGGACTGAAAAGGGGGTTCCCATAACCCTATCTCTGTGCCACTTTCTGGGAGGGCCATCTGGTTTCTGAACCTTTCCTTCAGCAACAGAATTTCCTTTTGTGCTGACTTCAGGCCTAGACTTGACTTAGAAGCTGGCCATTAAAAGCATTAAATGTTAATGAACACTAATGATGGAGTCAGTCCCAATCATAAGGGTTTTTTTTTAATCAATTGCTTTTTTATTTTTAAGCTAAATAATGTATTTTACTTCTCTTGTGGATTTAGAGCTGCTGGAAGTAATTCCCTGTCATGCTTTTAATCCATTTGGGTTTATTTTCCCCTGCACTGTAAATTTAGACAGCTTTTTGCTTACTTAAACTTAGCTTTCATGAATCTGCTTGACTCCAGGAGCCAGAGTTTTAAGAAATGGGTCAAGTACAGTAAAACTGAAGACTTGCAGCACTAGGATATTTTCAGTGTTGTAGTTGTTTTCTTTTCAGAAAACTCATTCAGAAAACATCTAAACCATGCTGTCCTTAACATAGGCTGCTCCAGAGAGTCTCAGCTGGATTTCATGTTTAGGAAAAAGATTCAGGGAAAAGTAGGTCTGGAAAGAGTCTGTTAATATCATCTGGCTCATCCCCCTTTCTGAGATAGGATTTCTGTGCCATTTGTTTGTCCAAGATGGCCTTAAATTTTCTCCTGTGACAGAGAGTTTGCAGCCTTGCACCTATCCTAGTGCTTAACTATCCTTATCACCAGGAAGTTTTCCTAATGTCTAAACGAAGTCTCTCTTTCTGCAGCCTAAGCTTATTATTTCTTATCCCACCCTCCACAGAGAAGAAAAATATTTATCTTTTTGTTCTTAGCAGCAGCCTCTAGAAAAGCATTATCTTGTTCTTCTTTGGTCCTCTGTTTCCTACACTAAACAACCACCATCCTCCTCTTCCTTCTCACAGGCCATTGTTTCTGGGCCACTGACTGTTCACCTTACCCACATTTCAATTTCCTTGGTTTATTGAGGCATGAAAGTGGACCCGCCTGATTCTTTGGAGAGAACATCATACCTGGGTTGGTGCTGTGCGGAGGAGAGGAACCATTTCTCACATCCTACTAACACAGCCTTTCCGCTCATCCCACAATGATATTTTATTTTACCCACTGCAGCACCACATCCTGTGTCTGAGCTACGCCCAAGTGTTCTTCCTCCTCTTTGCCCATCCCTTCATGCATTGCTGCTGCCCTCCCAGCCAGTCTCTCCCACCTAAGGGCAGCATTTCACACCTGCACCCCCTTGTGTGGGTCAAGGCCCAACACCTGGGTACACAGCTGTCTCACACCTCCACTGGAAGACCTCTGGACTTCAACGTGACCCCCTGGGGATGATGCAATGCAGAACACAGGTGCTGCAGGGACCTGTCTGACCACAATCACTTCATTACTAAAAGCACTTGGAAAATACTGGAGGCCTTGACTTCTCCCTGTACCTTACCTTTCTTGCACCTGGTCAGTGTTACAGGATAAAATGTCTTGCTTCTCTCCCACGAGACATGCTTCCAAACAATGTCCAGTAACTTGCTTTTCTTACGATTACCTGTACCTGGAACTTGTGTCTCTTTGGCCATGTCTTCACTCATGAGGTTACAGCCCACATTTCAGCCAAGTTTGTTCCACCTCTGTACAGGGACTCAGCTGATAGTTAAGAGCACTATACTTGATGTCTCTGGACTGGTGTTCTGTCACCTTTTAGGGATAATCCACCAATGTGCCCTGGCATTTTTTGTGGGCCAGTCTGTCTGGAGTGCACTATAATCATGGTTATTGCATGTCTGGACATGTGTCCAATATACCGTAAGAGCTGGAGTTCATTGATGAGTAGCAACAAAATGCACTCTTTGCAATAATTCAATATGTTTGTAATTTTTCCACTTCATGCACAGTGACTTTGAAAATGCATTGAAACAGCATTTAAATTATCTTAGTGATGGTGTTGGCAATATCACAAACCTGTATTTCCTTGTTTCCTGCACTGGTCAATTCTGCCCAACCCGCTGATGTCTGACACACTTTACAGCTTATAAAAGCAAGGCACTAAAAAGATTTACCCACATCTCCTTTAAATGAGGTAAGCTGTTTTTGGCAGTCAGTGGTTTTCACCTCTGTCTGCCTGGCTTTCCTGAGTAACTGCTCTGCGCTTGTCTCACTCTGCGGAGCACACGCCGCACTCGGTACTCCTTGCTGCTGTACAATGCAGATCTCCCTGGGCAGTTGATGAGTCACTTTGGTACTACTTTGCCATGCTCCTGCAGCTGCCAGATGTCAGCAGAGCCTCCCAGTAGAATGATATTTGACATTTCTGACAAATCTGAAGGAATTAAGTGGGGACCTGTTATTACTGTCCATTGCCAGGACGTCATCAAACTGACATGATCTTATTCCTACACAAGAACAGAGCATGCAACCTCATGCCAAGGATTAAAGGAAATCCTGGAAAATTTGTGTGCTGGTACTGTCTTGGCATTTTCTGCTTGTTACTCCCTACAGGCCTCTCTCCTCAGCCCCCTCCCACTCCTTCTTCAGAGTGGGCAGGGCAGAGATGAGGAAGATCTGACAAAGTGATTGAAATGGCTCTTTGCAAGGCACCTGATAAACTTTATTCAGTTAAACAGATAGACTTGTCACTCAGGGAAGGAGCATTAATGAGATCCATCAATGTCCTGCCCTTTGTGATTGATTGGTTGGTTGGTTGGTGTGTTTATTTTGATTATTGCCAGGAAGATCACAGATCTGGTGCATGGGTAACAGCCCAAAACTGAGGGAGGGTAGAGGAGATGCTCAAGTTTAGATAAGGCTGCCTGGAACGTACAGGTTACAAGTTACGATTTTCTGCAGAGATTGAGAGTGAGTTGGCTGAGATAGCAGATGGATTACCTTGAACTAAAACCATCTCATCAACAGTTGTATTCTGCAGGCCTGTCAATCACTTGGGCTTGTCAAATTACACCATGTCATTTTTATTAACTTGATGTCTGGAGAGCTATCTCAGCCATTAGCAAAGATGGTTAAGACTACATCAAATGATTTGTATGTAACATAACATTGCTGTTAGGTTGCCAACCACTAAAAAACTTTTTGACATCGCCTCCACTGTATCACTCCCCTCTGAGTAGCAGCTTTTAATATAAAATAAAAGCCATTAGTAATGCTATATGGTAAAGTGCTCAGAAACTGGCCTTACTCATATTTTGTTTGGCTGCCAATAGCTTTAATCAGAGTTACCTTTTCTGAGTCATCAGTGTGACTAATACCCTTGTGAGGCCATCTAGAATAGACTTTCTCTGAAAGTTCTTGTCCTCTTCCCATAGTGCTACCTCTGATCCATAAAGGCAACTTTGGCAAATCCCTTTGGTCTTCCATTGTATTACAGTCTACATCACAGAATTAAATCCAGTAAGTAAAAACACTTGTGTGTTTCCTTGGGGACATCATTAAATGTTCTGCTGAAAGGAGTAGTGTTCGTCATTTCTGATGCAAAATAAAATTAGGAAAGTGACTTGCCCAAACTCCAATTCTGAAGCAGTGACAGAGCCAGGATTCGGATCAATCACCTGAATCTCAATAACAAGATTTATTCACTAAAAATAAAATATTCCCAGCTTCTCTAAACCCATCACCTTGGATTTTCAGATTCAGTCTAATTGGGAATATTGACATATCATTCTAAATATTCCACTCTATTTATACCTCCCCCTGCAAGTACACCTCAATTACCACATTTCTGAATGTATGGACCATACATTTTAATTGTCAAAAACCTTTTAATTCAGCAGAATTGCAGCTTGTTTGTAGGTATGGCGAAGAGGTGTATTATATTACCAGACATGGACCTTTTCTTTATAGCCAAGAAGAAGTTTATTCAGAGTCAAGAGCCATGATCCCTTCTGTCCTTGGTGCCGAGTGCAGTAGAAGCCTTTCCCCACAAGTAGGCTATTTGAAGCTTAAGGATATTTTAGGGAACATTATTTTCCATGGGATTCAGTTTCTCTGGGAGGTGAGTTTTATATGCTAAACCCATGGCAGTCCAGCAGATCTTGTTATAGATAGTCAAGGTATTTGTGTACTATGAATGGTTTGATAATTTCTGACAGCAACCTAGGGATTTTATTTTTAACCGTTTTATTGATAATGGTGAAAAGCTGTCAATGAGAACTGTGGCCTCATATATCTGGTTGCCTTGACACAAAATTTGCTCACATCTCTACGTGCAGCCATGGGTTACTGGAGCCTTAGAAGACCCGTTCTTGTGTGTGTAACAGCAGAGTTTCACAAGCATCGATGCTAATAGGAGTCTTCTGTTAAGTATCTTTCTCCCACACCTTTGTGCGGGTACCAGCCAGTGCAGCCTTGGGATTACTTAGGCTAAAAATCAGTTCACTTGTGTGCTGCTCACAGTGATGATGATTTTTGTTGCTTTGGCACACGGGCTCACAAAACCAACTGGGCAAGCAACACCGAGTCAGGGGCTTCAGGAGAGTGAGGACCAAGAGGAAGTGGGAGAGGGGGACAGCCACAGGGGAAGGGATTTCCACACACGCAATGATGGTTAAAGATTCACCACTCTGTTGCCTTGTGGGCACATACACTAGAGCAGTTCCCTCTTGTTTTGTTTCAATATTTAAGGGACACAGGCACTGGGCACCTTGGGTGGCATCAGTCATGGGTTGGCCGTGTAGCCTGAGAGGCTACTGTGGCACTTCTGTTTGTAAGCTAACAGAGCATGGGTCAGCATTTTTTAATTTAAATACTTATTACAGGAGTCTTAATATTGTCTGATATAAATGCACATATAAGTGTGTATATACATGTGTGCATACACAGATGCCACTTAAGTTCTATATCTTCTGCCTTCAACTCTACTTCACAGTCCAACAGAAGAGTGTAGGCAGGTTTGTCTCTAATTAAATAGTTTCTGATCTAGCATTACCTATTTTTTCCTTCTATTTAATGAGATTCCTCTTGCAAGATCTGGGAAATAGCTTTTTTCTCTTTTTTATTTGTATTTTAAGTAACATTTATGCTTCCATATGGATTACATGACTCACATGTTATCATTTATAGATTACAAAATTGCAATTAAAGACCTAGATAAGACTAACGAGTTAAGCATGGCAGACAGAAGCACTCTTCTTTTCTCAAATTAAATTCTGACTAAATTTTAAATATGCAAAGAAGGCATAAATTCACAGTGCAATGTTGATTACAAAGAGTTAATTTGTTTAATGAGTCAATTCTGAGAAATTCTGCAATGTCTAACAAATGAAGACTGCCTGGTTTGGTGTGATCATGTCCTTCTGCACTTTCTCCTCCATCGTCCCATGAAAAATGCATTATTCTTGTTAAAGATGCTAAATTGTTTTTTTAAAGGGCTCATTCCTTAAAGCAGAAGATTTTTTGACTGCAATTTACCCTGGATCCTTATACACTGTTTATGCAGTTGTCATTCAGCAGTTTTGTGTTTTCTGCTCTTGGTGGGCAATGTTCACCCAACTCTGACTCCACTAAAAGAATATATTTTTCAATACCAATCTAAGACGTGCTTTTCATTTTTATTTTAAACTTTCAATAGCTGAGGTCAAGTAATCCTGACCAGGCGGTTACCCTTCAGTGCAGAATGAAAGGAGGGGAAAAGGTGTGCTGTGATCGGATGGTGAGGTACACTTCTGATAACCTACTCGACATTTTGTGTTTGGTTGAACCAAGATACTTGGAGATTGTCAAATTTCTGTTCTCTTGCTTTTGTTAAATGTAACCTTATGTCAGCAGCTGCTCTCAGAGTCCACACCACACCTTACTAAGTGGCTGAACAGTCTTGCTTGCTTGCTTATTTATCCATTTATTTATTTATTTATTTATTTATTTTTCAGTGAGTACAGATTAGGTGGGAAGAAGGAAAACTCAGAGAAAACCTGGTGCAAATTCCTGTAGTAGAGAAGGCTTCATAGTGCACAAATCATTGAATTCCTACATGTGTTGGGCTTTGGATCCCCAGAACCACAAAAAACTCTAACTTAATTTATGGGAAGGGGTACTACAGAAGAGAAAAAAACCTTCAGGAAAATGCTGGTGTGTGTGTAACCCGCCATGCTACCAGTTAGAGGGCAGAGTTCTGCTCTCCATGCAAGTGCAGGTCCCTGTCCTGAGGTCTCCTGAATGCTGTGGACCATCCACATGAGATGGTATTTTCAAGAGCTGCTGAAGTTTGAGTGCAAGTTTCATGTTCTTTCTCCTTCAAATGAGCATGTATTTATTCAGGTTGCTTTAAATTACTTTTCATTGATCCAGATATTTCATACTCAGGCTCTTTTATACTCAGGCTAAAATATAAAAGGTCACATACGGTAATTAAAAATATATTCTTCTCATGAAAACTGACGAGAAAATTTCAGATCTAATTAAGTTAGAAAAGAATTTGAAAAGCATAATTTGCTTATTCAACAGCTTTTCCTTGAATGTACTTTGCTTTAGGCACATGCACTCAAAGATACAGTAATGCATTTGTTTGCTTTTTAAAACAATTATTAAATATGTTACAAATTCTTTATCTTTGTGTGTAATCAGCAGAGCTTTCATCTTGTTCATCTTTGCAAAGTCTTCATTGCTGGTACTGATATGTAACTCTGGAGGAATTGTAGTAAGAAATTTTAGAATTACTGTGATCTAAAGCAAGTGACAGACATTTCACAAAATGTGTGTACATGGATCAGGATAGGTCAGTATAAAGATTTTAGCTGTGGGATGACTGTTGCATATATGTTTAAAAGCAAGTCCTCAGGTACTCAGTGTGCTGTGCAAATTTTTTATGTGACTATGACCTGTCTCCTGGAAGTGGATGGTCTTGGATGATGCAGGGCCTCAGACAAGCATTCTGGAGTATTTTAAATCAAAATATATAAAATTTACCTGTCTTTGCTCCCTCCTGACCCCCTGAGGCCATGTTTCATATCTTTGACAGCCTCCAAACACACACCTCATTTCTGTAAAACTCAGTTCCAGAACTCATCCAGCCCTGTTTCTCATCTGCCCTGTTTCACAAGCAGGATGCTAATGTTTGTGCCCACATGTTTTGTTTTAAGTGGTTCTATTCATTTGCTTTGCTCTCAATTTCCATTGGAAATTGCAAAAATTCACCTCACACATGAAGGAGATATTTGCCAAAATTCAGCTTGGGGATATTTCTGAAAGCATCACTTCTTCCTTGCCTATGACCCAGGGACAGCTGTCTTCTTTTCCTTATCTAGGAGTTGACTGGAAAGAATCTGCTGCTTTTACAGCTGTCAAGTGCATCTGACAATATTTGTCCTTGTATTCCTGTTCATGCTGCAGAAGGCTGCAGAAGGCTACAGAAGGCAGATGCTTCATCCTTTTGTTTTTGTGATCTCAGATTCCCAGGAGGTTAAAGATAATTAAATAAAATGTAGAAAAACTTTAGCATCAGAGGTTTCAATATTGTTAATGGGTCTAATATATTGTAATTGTTCAAGACTTTGATGTTTTCTTGTGGGCCTATTTCTCCCTTGCTGTGATTAAGTTCATGGTGAAGTCTAGATAAATATGACATTTAATGCAATCCTATTTTTGCTGCTATGGAGACATGCCTTGTTGAGTGTGTCTACTTCACTTTGGTCTAGAAAGCATGTTAAGTTCAGTATGCTTCTGCCAGATCTTCCCAGCTCATGTCTTTGTTGTTAATAGCTAAACATGCATGTAAGTATAATATTTGGCAACTTAACACATTTGTCTTCATTTAAGCACTTTGCCAGACCTCAGTTAATGAAGCCCTGTTGTTGTGGATTTAGGAGGGAAAGGGCTTTTACAATATAGGAAAACCAGTGACATTGAGGGACAGAGACATTATAAACTTACGTTTTCTGAGGTGTGCAGGTACTTAAGATCTGGATTTTGTGTTAGGGTCTCTCTAGTGGCAAAGCCACTTCAAAAAATTTTCCCCTTCACAGCTCCATTTGAAATTTCTCTTTCTCCTCAGCCAGTGGTTCTGCATTTGTGGGGACTTCTGAAAGGCAGATCATCATCAGCGTGTTGCTTAGAGGACATCCTGGCCCCATCTCCTTATCCAGCCCTTTATGAGGATGGTTACCAATGGAAATTTTTCCTTATAAAGATGGAAACAAAACCAAACTAGGACTCAGGTTTTGCTCATGGTGACCAGGTGGCAATCTCTTCCAAAAGAAGCATGTGCTCCTTGCTGTGCGTACACAGAGGGAGACAACCTGTCACCCTGCCTAAGGTGAAGAAGTGTTTTGTAAACAATGCAATCAGCTCTTTTCAAATTTCTCTATGTTTTGTTTGTTTGGTTTGTTGGTTGTTTTGGTTTGGTTGTTTTATTTTTTTTTTAAATCTTCATTTTTTCAGTGACCTCCTTAAGCCATGACTTCAGAAGCAGGTGACAGGGAGGAGTAGGACTTGAGATCAGAGAGTGCAAGAGTTTTGCCAATAAATAATTCATATTTTGGAATAACTTCCATGGAGATTAAATGGGAATTTAGTATAGAAAAACTAGAGGCATTGTGTGTGCAGGTCTGTTTATATTAGGTCAACATGTATACTAAAATCTCAGTGTCCTCCAGGTGGTCACAACTTAGCAGGCTGGGATATGGGGTCTTGCACTTGACTTGCTGTTTAAGATTGGAAATCCCAGTGTCCCCAAGAAAGCAAGGGCAAACTCCCATGGAGCCAGCATGTCACACTGCCTGCACCATGGGGTCCATGTGTGGTGTCAGCTTGATGTACTCTTTCACATAATTTTTATTTCTGCCCTCTCCACATAGGTTTTAATAAAGGGCATGTTAATGAGGGCTAAATGACATTTATTATCCAGACAGCATATCATGGCCAGTTAGCCTGATGGATTGGTAAGAACACGTCTCAGCTCCATACCATTATTCAGTCCTTAATTAGGAATTTTTCCTTAGTTAAGGGCTGAACACCAGGTGAGGCTTTTACCTTGGGATATTTGTAAGGAGCAAGTGCTTCTTCTGCACATTCCGGAGGAGACTGTCTTCCCTGAATATCCATGAAGGGCTTTGCTCTGATTTCTCATCCAGAAGACTTTAGTACACAAGGGCTGTGTCTACACGCAGAAGACCCAGGCAGATGTAGCTGCGCTAGTCCTTTAACTCCTTTAATTTTAAAATATGTTAGAGGTACTTTATTTCTTCAAGTATAGAAATCAGGGCAGGCTTATAGTGCATACTTAGGATTTACCCCTAGATGGGTTCATCCTCTTTATATCCCTAGTCGTATTAGTTGGGATTTCTTTCTTTTTGCTGGACTAGCAAACTTCTAGTTGCATGGTCAAAGACTTGCCAAACTGCTGTAAGAGCTGAGCTGCCTCTTCTAATGGGGTCTGAACAATATGCTTATCCTCCCAGAAAAACATTGCGGGCATCTCTGGCCAAAATAATGCTCTGGCAGGGACAATTAGTGCATCAGGATAAACCTCAAAGAGTATTTCTTTCTGCGAGTAGTTGATGCAAAAGAACTATAACTGCAAACGATAGCAACCACTCAGTGCCTTTTATCAAGTGAAAGAAAATTGTACTTTGATCCTTTGGGAGATGCATTTGGACGTAGCTAGTCATAGAATATTTAAAGGAGCCTTGGGGAACTTCTGGTGAGAGAGTTTAGTTTGCAGCCAGTACCTGTGGTAGCTGCAAACTGTCATGTTTATTTTTCCTCTCCTGGGGAGATAAAAACAATGCCTGTTTTCAGTGATGATGGGGGCTTGCCCTGTAAAACAACTTTCTTTGTATATTACTATAGTATAATATTTTTGGGGAGGCAAAACTGAGCAAATCAGATTTGTTTACAACAAATAGAACTTGCTCCTCAGAGGCTGCCGTGATGCACCTTCCCCAGTTCAAACTGATGCTAATTTGCTCTCACCTAGTTACCAAGGGGAGGCTCTGTGATTTCAGATATGTCACCTGCTGGAAATAACTAGAAGACTGAAAATGTATTCAGTTCCTCAGGGAGTGTTTTTTATCCTTTTAAATGAGTTTTGTGTGAAGCAGTATTTGATAGACTGTCCCCAGTGTAAGATAAACAGTTTCCCTGAGTTCAGGACTAATTATCCTCAGGGACACAACAGACTGAAGAGCTAGATGAGCCAGAAATAAAATGGTATCTCTTGGCTATAGTGGGAAGTAGGCAGTTACATTCCTACCATACACGATTAGATGGCTACTGAGCTTGTTGCTGTTGGAGAGAAAGTGACGGGCTGTGTCACACAGAGCCTCCACAAGTCACGAAGAACATGTGCACTCCAGCAGCACTCCCTCCCTGTTGTGCATAGGTAGATGTACGTCACTGGAAGCCTTTGCTGGTTGTAGGTATTTCAAACTAAACAGGATCTTTACATAGTCAAAAGGGAGGGAGAACTTTTTGTGCATGTGGCATTGCACATGCTTTTCTTGTTTACATAACATATATATTTAAAACTCACATCAGTTACTGAAGGATGAGAGAGCATGCTTTTGTTGTTCTTTAAAAATTCTGGAATGAAATGAGGTTTTGTCATGCTTGTCCAGTGCTTGAGGTCTCTTTCTGTTTTCTTTACCTCTTCAGATTTTCTCAGGTATTTTTCATTGACACTTATTTCGACATTTGAGGCTCCAGGTTGTGACTAGGAGCAGGATAAATGCATGTTGAAATTGTTCTTGTAGTCTGAACAAAACCAACCAGAAATCTCTTGAGAATTTCAAAGAAAAATTAGTTTTTATGGCTTAGGGTTAAGGTGTTTTTTTGTTGGTTTTTTTCTCCCTCCTAAGCCAAGACTCCCATTAAAGCCAAATGTTTAAGGTAAATTGCCTGACTAAGGACTGCAAGATCTAGCCAAATTTGGCAGAATAAAAAGTTCATTTGCTTTGTAAACTTTGGATGAGCATCTGAACTCTGTGACACATTCCTAAATTAGATCATTCTCCGTGCAAGCCTCACTCCAGCAGAAACCCCGCCAGGGCATGCCGTGGGCTGTGCTGGTGGAGGCACCTGCAGGGCAGAGCTCCATCCGTGGGGCCACATGGGATGTGTGGGGAACACCAAGACCTTGCAATAGAGTTGGGCAGAGAGAAGCGTGAGGGGAGGGGGCAAGAGGCAGAGCACTGGTCAGGGGTGTGCAGTTCAAGCTGTTTGTCAGGAATGGCCATGTGTCACCTCGCCCAGCAGTGCTGGGGTGTGCAGCCGGGAGGTGAGAAAAACCTGGAACATGGCAGCACTGGCCGCAGCCAGGAGGGACAGGCGCAATCTCTTGGCTGGCTGGGGGCACGTCTCACTGTGGCTGCTATTTATAACTGGGGGAGATGAAGTGTGATAGCACTCACAGCCCCAGTGTCGCTCACCCTAGCTGTTTGAAGGGCAAATGCCTCCGGGGGAGAGGGCAGTTTCTCTCTGAACTCTTTCAGATGCCACTCTGAAACCGCTTTTTGTAATGAGAGCTCATTTGTATGTCTGCTAAAACTGGGCCTGGGGCCAGAGCACAGCCCTGCTGGAGCAAACACCAGCCGCAGTGGTCCTCCACCCCGCCTCCTGGGGTATAGCAAATACATCAGCTACAAGTTCCTCTAAAGGCCTCTTTGGAAGTGTTTGTTGATGAAGTTGCCAAATAGAGAGACATGAAAAGGAGAAAAGTCTCAGCTTTAGCCAGTGGATTTGTGCTTAGCATGGTATACTAACTCACTGTAGAGTCTGAGGGTTCAGAGCACCTTTGAGAGCAAGGCGTGCCCGGGGAAGTGTGAAAATAGGGCTCGTCTAGATACAGGAGGTCTTTTGACATTATCCCTTCCTCTGTGCTCTCCTGATTCTGCTGCTGTCAGCACTGGGGAGCTGCTTCTCAGCATCCCAGTGATTCCTATATTTTAAACAAGCATTGTGAAAGCAAAAGAGGCACTCATAAATTATGATTCTCTAAATGGAATGCTTGCAACTTGTGCATTCACATCTTGCAGTCATAAAGCTATGAATTTTCTGATTTTTGTCACATTTTGATAAGATTAAAAACCCCACAGTTATATTAGATCCTGCTGACTGAGTTGCAGAAGTAATTTCTTGTTCAATTGAAATCTAAAACTTTGGAGATTTCATGTCCATTGGGATGTAAAGTAATTTATCAATTCCCATTAACTTTGGCCACCAATCAGGGAAGTTTCTCTTTTCATTTTAGCAAAAAGGATAATGTATAGCACCCTCATTTTATACACTGACAGAAATTCAGAAAGCAAGCAACTAAAGCTGAGCTCTCTGCCTGTTTGGAAAAAAACACCTTTTTCTAAGAAAATCAGAACTTTGTATTTTGTCTGCAACTTTTATGAGGAGTAGCATTCAAAAGTCAAAACCTGACTTGCTCTTTTGAGACTTGCCCGCTTTAAGTAACTTTGACCAGTTTTGTGGGAGCTTGTGGCCTTTCAAGCCTCTTTGAATATGCACATCTCCATTTATTTTGGGAGTTACTTTTCTAAAACTCAGACATTTACTAATGGTCTTACAATGACTGCAGATTACATTTTCTCCAAAGTCTGCAGGCAGAAAAGGAGTGGTTGTCAATCAGTTACAAAAACAAGAACAGTGACATGATCTGTGTTCATTTCTTGTAAAGATAAAGAGAACAAGAAACACAAAGAAGAAGCATTTTGAAGGTTAATTCTCTGATATTCCTATGTTAGAACATTTGAAGAAGGAGAGACTTTCTATTAGTCAACTGTATTGATTTCTGCCACTAAGGAAAGTGGGAGAAAAAATATTTACTGTGCTAAACTGCTGAAGCTTTCAACCAGTTCGTATTGAATACTGTGCCTTGCGGTCTTCTCTCCTTGGTGTTCCCTCTGTGGAAGGGAAGACTGGAAGAGACACTAGAGCAGAGCAATGAGAGGGAGCTGCTCTGTGCCTGTTAGCCTCCTTGAGGGAAACAATCACCCGCTCATGACTGTTAGCAATGGGTCACAAAATGATCTTCAAGATTGTTACAAATCAAGTCCTGCTGCAATTAAAGAGTGGTCGTTGCTGCTTTTCGGTCTGGTACCCCTACATGGCCTTCTCAGGTGCTACAAGTACTTGCAAAAATAGTTGCTAACACAGTAAAAAAATGAATTCTAGTTGATTTGTTTCAGGCTGCTTGATATTTAGGCTGAGTTTCATGGGAAATGATGTTCTGTGTTTGGGAAAAGTGGAATAAGTGTATTAGTTTTTTAGGGTGCTTTTTGTGATTTTCTCCTCTTTTGTTTGCAAACATTAAACCTTAAACATGACCTGTCTGCTTCCTTAACAAAAGACAAACAAACTCAGTTTTAACTAAATTCTTAAACATGAAGATTGATAGATGGATAGATGTATTTTATAGTGGGGCTCTACTGAGAAAAGTGGCTGGGTAATGATGGTGTCTTCTTCCTCAGCATGACATCTATTTGTGTGCATTCAGTCAGATCTTTGACTTTATGGCAGAAATAAGCCTTGACTGCTTTTTACTCATTAGCCCTGCAGAGGCTACATAGCTAAGCAGCAAATATAGCTAAGAGCTAATGAGCTAGATTTTTCAGTGGTGAGCATTGAAGCCTCAGCAGCTGAGACTTCTGCAGACTATTGATTGCTCCTTACAACAAGGGGGTAGTAGGCACTACACCGTATTTCTCAAAGGAAATTAATTCCAATGAACCCAAACAGGCTGCCCATGTATTTGACTTGTAAGTTTTAATACAATTCTAGGTCTGAAAAATCAAAATGAAACAGTAATGAAATGGAAGGCTGAACTTGAAAGACCAATCTTAGGTTTACCCTTTAAGGCTGTTCTTTAAGACACATTTATTTTCATCACTATTAAATTTTTTGGAACCAATAGTTCTTTTGATACAAATTGGATTTCACATTGACACTAAATAGACGATATATTATATATAAGATTTCCTAGATTTGATTATTAAGAGTTTTGCTGTAAGAGTTCAATGCTGAATCATTAGCGTTTGAAACTGCAGTACGTGGTAAGTTGCCCTAATGGATTTTCTGTGATGTTCCTGAAATTAGTCCATGAATTCATCATCTCCTTTCAAGTAGATGAAAATAATTGCAGTGACTGTAGAAATCTGAAACGGAGACTGAAAAGATGTGATATTTTTGTAATTTTTGAAAATTATGAAAAGTATGAATGGGAGAGCATGGGGAGCTGTAATGGGAACTGCACTTACTAAGTCCATTTTTATTGATAAAGTAGTGAAGCAAATGTTAAGGGATGAAAGCTGATGAACAGTATCACCTTTATACATATATAAAATAATCTTTGACATATCGAAATGATAGACATTCTTTTAACATTACTGAATTTGTAACCAATGGTAATGATGGCATGACCAAAGTACAGATATTTCTTTATACTATTAAATAATTTGATTAAATACCTGCAACCTGAACAATTGTTTCATAGCAACTTGGGTATAAGCATTGTCTCACGCTTGGAAAGAGTCTAAATAAATGGTGGTGATTTGCAGCAAAATATTGAATCCTGGGAGGTGCCCAAGTGATGTGGTGCTGGGCAGTGTAATGTAGATGTTTTTAACCAGTGTTTATTAATTTTTGCAAGAGAAGTGCAAACTGCACTTTAATTATGTTCCACATGGACTAAATGGCGAGGTGTAGCAGAGGATGGACTAATCACTTTATCACTTGCTGGGGACTCTGAGCTCTTATAATTTAGTATAGTCCAACTAAAACTAGGAATAAATTCTCCCTGATAGGAGATTTATTTCCTGGGCTGGTTTGTGGATCTGTGCTTTATTCTCTTCAGACACTGTATATCCGTTCTTATGTGCCAAGGCTACTGGCTTTTTTGTTATTCTGGGTGCTGGGAACAATGAATGGTTCTTAAACTGCTTGTAGATGATGAGAAGTGCAAATAAAACATTTTTATTAATGATGAAAAGAGGAAGCGGATAAATATGGAGAATCACCCAGTGATACAAAAAGGATCAGAAAAGGCTGGCAGAGCAGGGGCAGGCTGCTGGTGAGTTAAATATTAGTTTATTCTTTGGGTGCCATATATTTACAGGGTGTTCTCACCGCTATCCTGTGGCGAATGAGGAGGCTATAGCCACCCATGGAGAAGTCTCACACAAAGGATACAATGAGATGGTGCACTGAGTCTTGTAGGAAAATTTCTCTAATTAATTTAGTTCTGTTTCCACCCTGGTAAGCACCCTCTGACACTGAGGACACCCGGCTCTCTCATGAGGTGGAGGAGAAAGCAGGGAAAGGCAGAAAATTCCCTGTGTGGGCATACCTCAACTTTTTTGGTCTGGAAAGTGGACATGTGTTTCTCAACTGGAATCTTCTGGAAAGGAGATATTTTCCTGTCAAAATGAGTTTTAAGGAATTTTGATGCCTATGCAAGACCTCAGCAGACTTTGGGTGTGCCTGGAGAATGGTTGAGTTGGGAAGTGACTGTAGAGAGAGCTGAGCTAGTTTCCATCAGAGCATCTCCAATGTCAGAAGTGCTGAAGTTGCAGGGTACAATCTTCAGCTTTTGGTAAAACTGGCCAAGATGGAATGAGGCAGCTGCTTGTGCTCTGACTGCATGGAGGGCAGGTGCAGGCCAGTACAAGCTTCCTTTCCCTAGATCATGTTTTCTGCAAAGGAGAGTTTAAAAGGGTGAGTTCAAAGGCAGTCCGGACAGGCAAGGCCGGTGTATCTGAGGCTGCCAAGAATGGTGCCTGTAATTGTAGGAGTATTTATAACATTGCGTTGGAAATGAAAACCCTGTCACATCTTCCATAGACCCTTAAGATGTTTGGAGGCAAGACAAAATTTTGATTTAAACCATTGGCTTAAGTTACTGTCCCGGTTAAAGCAAGAAGAGTGCCTTGAAATAGCTTAGGTATGGGTACACGTTTTGTCCTCTTGCCTCTGGTGTCAGCATGAAAACTTTTAGGAGAGTAGGAAATGGCATGGTTGGAGTCAGTCTATAATAAACTTCTAAAGAAGGTCTTGCCTACCGACTCCTAAAAGGCTCCGTGTTACCAGTGGTTTGAGCTAGTGAGATGTCTTATTTATTCCTTTAGAGTTTTCCATATTGATTTGGCTTAAATGTGCTCCTTTTACAAAAATGTCCATGAGGGTGATTAAGTCTTGCACAAAAAGTGCAGTAAATTCTTGCTGGCTCCAAGAGACTCTTTAGCAGTCCCTTGGCACTGGCACTCCATTGCCAGGACCCTGTAAATCAGGTACTATCTCGCAGTTTTGAGTTCCCCTAGTTTGTCTATTCTTTGAGCAGGTACCGGATACAACTACATTTGGCTACATGCAGTTATTTGTGATGTCCTCTGCCACTTAAAGGCTGAAAAGCTTGAAAAATAGAGGGCACTTAGATGGGGACTGAAAGTCTCCCTCCTGCTGCCTTCAGCCTCAGGCTCAAACCCATGGAGAGGCAGCTGCTGGAACAAACGAAAAAAAAAAGGTAGATTCACATAGTGGCAGGTGCAGGGTGATGTTACCCTTGCAAAGTTTGATGGACATCCACCTGACTGTGCAGAGAATGTGCCTGGGGTTTCTCTACATACACGGGAAGTTCATCCAGTATAATGCATCCTCTGTGGCATCTTCTGGGCTGCTAACTCGGATCTAGGGAAGGTGGATGTGGTGCACTTGCTCGTGATTGCCATGTGCGACACTTCCTACCCACTGGGGAGTGAGGAAGGAGATCTTCATGACCTTCTTTCCACATGGAGATTGCAACTATTCTTGTCCCAGGCCTTCTGTGTCTGGAGTCACCTTGTTCCCTCTTTTCTTACAGACATAAGACCACCAGACTTTGCCTTTCAGTCATGAGGATGGCATTTAATGGTATGCTTTTTCTTTTCATTGATGGAGAACTCATCAACCAAGATATCTATGCCATTGGATTCACTTAGACTGCATAAGTTATTTCATGGTTCTTGGTTCTCAGATATATCCTGCAAATGTTAATTATGATCTGATTATTAAATGCTGCCCAATGGTCTGATTTGGTATGTGTTTGTTGGGCAAACCTCCTGGTGACATTGAATGACTCCTGCAGTGAGGAAAAGTGGATTTTAGAGGACAAATTTGAAACACTTATTGGGAAGCCAGTTTGAAAATAGTGTGGGAAAACTTTAAGTTCCTGACTAAAGTATATAGCAAATTTCATTTAGGTTTTTAAAAAATGTGTAACACGTAGACACACACACACACGCGCATATATATA
This sequence comes from Atrichornis clamosus, assembly GCA_013400975.1. Classification (NCBI taxonomy): domain Eukaryota; kingdom Metazoa; phylum Chordata; class Aves; order Passeriformes; family Menuridae; genus Atrichornis; species Atrichornis clamosus. Next base: position 117,851 of record WBMZ01012006.1, on the reverse strand, counting down.
TATATATATATACACATATATAAATATATATATAAATATATTCCTCTTGAAGACAAGACTAGGGAATTTCAGGCTTTTGAAATAATTCTTTGTCAAGGGCACAAGTCCATAAGTTGTGATTTTTGGATCACTATGCTGCTGAGCTAGTCAGGAAGGTGGTAAAGGTTTTAAACTAGCAGGGATATGCCTGAGGCAAGCTTCAGGCATACTGGCATCATAGGAGCCTCACTGTTTTGCCAGCAGAAAAGTGGTACCATATAGACTGATTAGAGGAACATGGATAAGAGAAAGAGTAGAGGATACCAGATGAAACAAACAAATAAAACCTTCATGAAGAAGCAAGTTTTTTGAGGTGTTTCTTTTTTTTTTCCTGAAAAGGTTTTTTACTGCTCTGTTTTGAGAGTTTGCCATCAACTGCTGTGCCAGTTTAGCCTGAAATCATGTGACTTGGCAAGTTTTAAATAGGACTACTGGTTTACTTGCATGTGAATGAAATTACTTGGATATGATATCAAAGACATTTCTTGTAGAAACGATAGTTTTATCCTTTGCACACAAGAATAATTGCACACAACAAGAGAGGTGAGAGTGCGTTTTGTACCTTGTTCCTGATGACATGTTGCAGCACAACACGTTTGTGAAACTTATATCCGATTATGATTTCTAAAAATGTGATGATCTTCTAGACTTCATACTCTTTGATTTGGATCTAAACATTAAACATCAACATATAATGCTTTCTATGTGTAAACATAGTCTTTACCTTTTGTTTTCTAGTAACCACAGGGAGGTTATCAACAAGGTGGAACCAAGTTCCTCACAGCATTGCATACAGAGTGCATAAGGGAAAACAGACATTAGTTGAAATGAGATGTTCAGGTTGGCACACAGTCAAACAATGGAGCAGGGTGTCCAGAGAGGTTGTGCAGTCTCCATCCTGGTTTTCAAGACACAGATGGAGAGCACTCTGGTCTGATCTTGTACCTGACCCTGCTTTGAGCAGATGGTTGGACCAGAGACCTTTAGGGGTACCTTACAAGCTGAATTCTTATGATTTTTAATAGCTGGTTTGCCCAGTCTAATTCCAAAAATTATTTTGGCCAGTCTTAGGTGAGGATGGAGGCCCTTTTCCAAACTGGAAATAATTTATAAATACGTAAGTGCAACCGGGATGCTGCCATTGCTTGATGAAGATTGTTGCTTAGGAAGACATGATTACAAATCATAAGGATGGGAGTTGAACTCCATCTGGCACTGGCTGAAATGGGATTTCTACATATTTTTAATGTAGTTCTTTGGTCACATTGGCCAGGGACTAGGCTCTATTCCTTTTCATTTCGTGGTCTCTCCAGCACAGCAGTACAGTGATTATTCAGTTGTGAGCAGTTTAGTTTGGTTTAAATAGTAGCAAAAGCAAGGACAAACCAGGCAAGCTCGAGTTTACACTGACAATTCTCTGCTGTGTTACAGTTGTTCCCCTGGAACATCTTTATTTGAAATCTTACAACTTTTTGAACAAACTTCTCATCTGCTTTTGGCTCTTTGCTGAGGGTGAAAAAGACATTCAGATCCCCCTCTGAAGGTTTTTCCCCCTCTCCCATCTCACTTCTGCCCCTTGAGCTATGATTTCCACTTAGCAATCCCCCCAGATCTCCTCCTCCTCTTTCCTCTAACCCTGTAGGCAACACTAATGAACCATTTACTGAGGACAGCTTCTGCAGCATACCAGCTGCTACCTTCAGGGATCGGTTCAGGAAGCTCACAACTTTTCTTTCTTGATCGGAAATCCCTGTCCTGAGCTCCCATCCACTTCCAACCCTCATACTAATTTTTTTCTCCAAAGGGCAAGTTAATTCTAGTTCTTACCCCTCTGACTTTAGTGGATTTACTGCTGTAACATGAATATCTGATTGTCTTTCACTTCTGAGTACCATTAGTGCTAAGATAACTACGGTTTTATGAGCTTTGTGTTTCGAGACTGCTGTTAAAAATGCAGTGCTTTAGTGCCCTCTGATATTTGGGCTTTTCTGTGGTATTTGTAGTATCTCCTATAGCAAGAACAAGAAGTACTGCAGAATGGACAAAATTTGAGGTACCATAAACGTTATATTTATTTTAAATGACCCGTTGCAACCCCACAAGAAAGATATACTTAATACTCTAGTCTATAAATATAAAAATTGATCCAAGACTATGTCCTGGGAAAGTGAGAAAAAATTGATCCAAGACTATGTCCCAGGAAAGTGAGAAAGAAGTAACATTTCTTTCTCTCAGAGAAGTTGCTTCTTGTGTGAATGAGTTACATCTAAAACTTCCAGTTTTTAGGTTTTTCCATTGATGCCATTTTTATCACCGCTGACTTACCTTTCCTTCACACCAGACCCTGGAACCCCCGCAGTCTCTCAGATCATTGCAAAAGCCCCTGTTTTAAATACGCTGGCAGAAAAAGGGGGTAGCGAGATGTATCTTGTTCCAAGAAGCTGTATTCAGGAGTTCCTTTTGTCCCAGCAGAGTTGCCAGACCTGATGCCGTTTTGGCCCCTAAAAAATCAAGAGCTGAACAAGGTTAGGTGATAAAATACGATTACCAATTTAATGAAGGTCCTTCATGGTGCACCACACGCCAGAAATGCCCGCTGAAGATGCATGATTAGAGACCTTAGGTGGCAGTATCACAGTTTGTTCCTACTGCCTCAGTCTGCTGTTAGGGAAAGACCATTTTTGCGAGGACCTGACCTTGACATATGGAGGGGAACACACACCTCTAAACTGTGATGGCTCCCAGTCTGCAGGAAAAATGAATTGTCTGAATCTTGCAACCCAAATGTCTGAGCAACTGCAACTTCTGCTGATTAAATTTTGAGTGTAAATAGGGAAGCTTCAAATGGCTAAAGCTGGCTACCAACAGAGAAGGACTAATTTTTAAAGCTGCTGACATAGGAGGAAACTTAGGGAAAATTCCCAAGGCTTTTAAAATTGCAAGAAACTTTGCAAACATTCTTCATGGGAGGATATTTGTATATGCTCCTGCTTTGAAGGGAGGACAAAGCAGTTGAGCTAATAATGAAAAAATCCTACTTAGGAAGAAATTTCTGCCATATAGCTCAACTTCTCCCTTTATTGATTCAAGATAATGTCTGCTTTGGTTGCAAATCCTAGAAGAGTTATGGTATTTTTCTACCTGTACTGAATGTCTGAGGAAGAGAGAAGAGAGCTGAGATTCCTCTAGTCCTTGAGCGCCACAAACACCACCTTACTCTGCAATGCAGCTCTAAGTGCAAGAGTGTATGTCCTCATTTAGATCTTTGCCTTCTGCTTCAGCCTTGTATCACATTGATACCACGTGGATGTGTTGGCCTCTGAGGATCCACCTGCTGCCATGTACCAACATCCTCAGCTACAGCCCAAGCCAAGGCCAGCATCCAGGCTGCCACAACAGCATGTGTTAGGAGTTGGGCAAGTTTAGTAGTGCATGGTGAACTCTGGTATGCATGTTTGTGCTCCTCCTGTGGCACAGGATTTTGCCACCTCTGTTTTTACTCAGTGCTAAAATGCTGTGAGGCAGGGTGTGCACAGGCTGGTGAAAAAGCTATTGCAGTGCGTCACTGCTTCATGGTTTGACTCATGTCATTAGCAGTCCCCTGGTGCTAAGAAGTTCTGTGAAAAGCAAATTAAAATAACTACAATTTGGTTGTAGAGGAACAATTTATAAATGGAGTACTGATTTCCACTTAGTTGTATTTGCAGTGTCAGGAGCAGGACTAAATAAAAGAATCTTCCTGATTTGAACTAGCAAGGTGGCTTCTTTTGTTGTGGTTTTAGTCCAAGGTAGTGAAAGGTGACTAGAAACTTTTGGTGCTCAAATGAAAAAAAAATTTAGAGAGGTCTAATCTTCAGAACGAAGGTACAGAACGTGTTTTGGAAACTGAACAGTTACAGGCATCTCAGTGAGTGCTCTGTGAATCTGCAGTCCTTTCAAGAAAACCTAGACCATAGGCTTTTGAGGAGAGGTATCTGCATTTCCTTTGTTTGTATATGCAAGTTGGCTGGTCAAATTAACCACACAATTTCTCTAGGATTCTTCTGTAAGGATTGGAGACATTGTTTATTCCAAAACTGGTACAGGGGAATGACAAAGAGCATATTTGGAGCCCAGAGAGGGTAGCCTGCTACTGCAAATGGCTTTTAGGTGAGTGGGCAGTTCAAACATGCCAGAGAAGATGAACCAGGTTCTGTATTTGAATATTACAGTGTGCTTAATTTTCCTCAGTCATTAAGGAAATTCTCTGTGAGTGTTTCTGTGGGCGTGCATGCCCATTTAGCTCTTTCTTCAACCCATCTGGTTGATTATGTTGTTTCCTCAAAGAGTATAGTGTCTTTAAATCTCTGTTATACCACATTTATTTTATTTGCTTTTTTATAAAAGAAACATTCTTTCAAACTTAAAAAACTCCAACTCCCTTTCCATAAAGCTCAAAGGTTGTTTGACAGCTTTAAAAGTTCAAACCAACTGTAACAACAAAAACAAACACAGATTTTTTTTCCCCTAAATTGGAATATTGAGAAAAATCTTTCCATTGCAGACACAAATCTCAGGTGTATCGTGTTCTCAGCCCTATTCTTTTTCTCACTCATTGGATACCTGAGGAAAGAAAGGTGCTTGTAACATGAAGAAGAGAAAAGCTAGTTCAAGTTAATATTAACCAAACATGTGAAGACAAGCAGGGTGTAATTTCAGAAGTCTGAAATGCATTTTGGAAAGAACTATGGCAACTTCTTTGTCACCAGCAAATAGAACACATTTTAGCTTGAGGCGTCTTCTAACCAAATGCTCCTGTAGCAAGGCAATACCTGTTTAGTTTGAGTAGCAATGCCATTTGGCTCTTCTGTCAAAGGCTCTTGGGTTCATATATTTAGAGACCAGAAAGGCCCATGATGGTTTCCTAAATAAAGCAAGTAGTGAAATTCAATCCACTGATGTCTGCATAAAGTCCCTGCATAAAGCTTCTATTTGAGTATGAGCTTTAGTAAACATCCAGTTTTCTTTTAGACACATCCTATGATGAGAAATCTACTGTATCCCACAGGAAGCTGTTCAAATAGTTTTCTCTTTCTCAAAAGTGAACATTTCATGTTGTATTTGAACATTTCTAATTTCAGCTCCCTGGTGTTTCGTATCTCATTATCCAAAGATGTTAACACGCATCCAACATCAGGCTCAGACGAGATCACTGGAGCAACTGTTGCCCCATCTGCTCACCCACCCCCTTCCCAGAGGCTGCTGCCCACCAGAGCAGGAATGGCTAAATGTCTCCTGAAATGACACAACTTACAACGAAAAATTGATCCTGGGCAGCAATTTACAAGAAATGAAGACCTATCTGGTTCTTACTGCAGCCATACAGTTTGATCTTTGGCTGCTTGCATATCAATATTTTAATGTACTAGTCTGAGGTACCTCTTATCTCCATGGATGTAGTTATGATCAAATATCTTCCTAACCTTCTCTTTGGATAGACTGACCTCTGAAACTTTCGCTGTAACATATGCCTTTGAGACCCTCAATTTTGTTACTCTTTTCTGAGCTGTATTTCAACGTGTGGACATGAGACTTTGATAACCGTTTCTGGACAATCATCCTGCGGCATGTGTTAAACTACATAGACCTCTCCTTACGGAAAATAGGTGAGCCCTTCTCACAGAGGCTTCTTTACAAATAAAGTTCTCAATTCTGCAAGTGTGACGTGGTGCCAGACTGCTACAGAGGAAATGTGGGTAATGAAGCTTTGATATTTAAACCCTCCTTTTAAATACCACGGAGAAACAAAAAGCAAATGGCAAAATGAGGGACATTTGAATTACATTTTTTCATTGTTTTTCACTTCTGTAGTGGAAAAAGTTAACAATACAAAACTTTTGCATTGAAAACACATTTTTATTTGGTTTTTTTTTTTGAGAGAAATACTTTCTTCCAACAAGGAGTTAACATTTTAAAGCAGGATGTTAGGACTGTCTATTTCCATGCAGAAGTCCACTGGAGTAGCTGCACTACGTTGTATAACCCAATTAATATGTATGAGAATGTCCAATATATACATGCAAAACCTCATTGTTTTTATGGTAGCTCATTACGTAGCAATTCAGTGAAGTCAGCAGTGTAGTCTGAATTCAAGTTACTTTGCAGTGAATTGGAAATCAGGAGAAGTATGAGCTACCTTGCATTGCTGGAGTAGGTGAAGTTCATTAATGTTCATTTTGGGAATGATTTAATGATGAGCAGCTGATACATTGCCAGCTCATAGTCAGCTCAATATCAACTCATTAGCAGGAAGCTAAACTCTGTGTGAGCTGTTCTGCAACTTGTACCTCAAACACACTTATGAGAGAGTAATAATTTTATTAGAAGAAAAAAGTTTTCAATATAAGAAACAATATTTTAAGAATAAGATGAGAGTTTATAGAAGTAATGTTGGAGTTGCCTTGAAACTGCTTTCCAGGAAAGCTCTTACCCTTAAAAAATGCAACATGAATAACAAGGTATGTCAATGTCTTTCTCATGCTAACACAAAACCACTATTCTTTGTAACTGCTAGAAGCTGCTTATGTAGAAGACTTGGTATCTTATGCTTTAAAATCTAGGAAATCAACACTGAATTTAATTTAGACTCAGTATGGAAAAACAAATCGGTAGCACCATATCAAAAGCACAAACTACATCTGGTCTCAATCAGTTTATGTACAACATTGAACACTCTTGAAAGCACACCACCCACAGCAACATCTCCCAGCGCCCTGAGAGCTTCCAATGCTACCTTCTCTGCTTTCTTTTCCTCATTTAGAGTGTGTTCTTTAAAAACAGACAAATAAACAAATGACATTTTCGTGATTCACATTTTCCATAATCTTGTGTCTGAAGCACTACCTCTACCTATTTCTAAGCTATTGCTGACTTCCTTCATTTACTGTTCAAGGCACCAAACAATGTGTTCCATAAACTCCATTCTTTGGCATGTACTTTGCAGCTCCCAAGCCATTTGGACCCCATAGACTCACATCTCTTTCCAGATATGTTATTTGGGGATCCCAAATACCTGAGATTATCTTTTAATTGTTTGTATAACCAAAGCACTGATATATTGACTTAATTGCGTGTGTTCTCATTTATCTGCTTAAACAAGCGAAAAATACTGAAAGATAACAACATTGTTGATTGATTTGACTGCGTGACATTTGATACAATCCACATGGGCGACAAAGTCAGCATTAGGTTTGCAATCTCAAGAAGTCATCTCTGAAAACTCAAAGTGGAGGAAAGCTGTTGGTGCTGGGAAGAAATTCAATTCCTGTAGTAAAGAATCATTTGTTTTGGTTTATTCACCCCAGTGACATATATGAAGGCAATGTCAGTAAATCAGCTGTCAGCTGACAGCAAAAAGCTTTGCTCAAAAAAAATAATTGCAAACTAAGATCTGCCAGTTTCACGCCTGATAGTTTAAAAATACTAATAAAAACAGGAAAACCTATGACAGGAAACTGATTTATACAAAACCCAATAAACCTCTGTTATTTGTAATGTAAAGTTTTCTTACTCTTAGAATTGATCCCCAAGAAAAATTCATAGCCTGAAATTCTCATTATCCTGTGGACATTCTAAGAGGACCTTGCTCAGGTCTGGACTTAGGGGATGGATCCTGCTTTTACTGGTCAAGTCAAAACAGTGGATTCTTGTCTGTTTTTTGCCTCTTACGTGCCTAGCCAGTTCTCGTGGCTTAAGAAGAGAGAGCAGAAGCTGATCATTTTTTTGATGCAGAGGTGTTGCAGTTTTCCTTTTCAAGCAAGCCAGTAGCTGTGAAAGAAATGGGAAGAGAGGAGAGAAGTGAAGCCTCAAAGTCTCAAAGAGAATGACAGAAGAAAATTCTTGCTGTGTTTTTGGATGATTGTATCAGTTTTGAGCACCTTGGAAAAAGCAATCTTGTTTTTCTCCTGGTATACTGCACTTGTTCAAGTAGAGCCATTAAAGGCATGGGAATAATAATTTGTGAGGCAGCTTGTGATCCATGCTGCTGTTTCCTGCCTTCTTCAACCTAGTTAAACTTTAAAACCTTCCTATATTATTGTCAAATGATTCTTGCAGCTAAGAAGATAAATGCAGCAAATCATCTCCTGTTAACAGGTGAATTACAGGTTCTCCCTACTGGAAGAGCCAACAAATGTTTTCTGTACAGGCAACAGTTTGTTTTCATTGAGCTTGCACTGAAAAATGCAGATAATCTCTGTGAAACTTTTCAGAATAGAAAACTGGGAAAATTAGGAATGTAATGTTTCACTGTTTACCAAGGATGGTTATCATACTATGCCAGGCACTTTAATGAAGAAATTAGCAATAAGAATTTAGGACTGTAGCTTCAAGAGAATTGTAACCATCTTAGGTGTACAAAATATTTGCTCTGGAGGCAGTGAAAGGTAAGCTAATGAAGAAAAGGTGTGGTATTACATTCAGACCAGGTAAACTGTGCAGGTAAAGAGAGGCTATGCATTTCCATACTACAAGCCAGCACTGTTCTGCAACTTGTAATTTTTTCTTCATTTTAATAATCTCATGTAGGCACCTGTGCCTCTTTTAGGTGATGGGAACTACCTCATGCTCAGGAATGTACTTCAGAATAAGGAGATTTATGCTTACATCTCTTTTCCTTGCCTGAAGTGTGCCATTTTTCTAGAAATAACACAGGGTTTTGGTGATGGGCGTCAATGTTTTCTTGAGGGTGTTTGATGTTGGTGTTAGACACTGTGGCTACAGAGCTGCTGGCTCATCTGTAAGTGGTACCTGGTCGTGTGAATGAGGGCTCCAGAAAGCCAGAGGCCATGGTAACTCCTTGTCTGCCCTTCTGTCATCTCCTTGTCTATCAGCTGTTGTGCAATGCAGCCAGGCTGGGCCACATCTTTGACCTCAGCTTCATCACACAGTGCTGTTTTCTTGTCTGCTGCAGGAGGCTCTCATAATGAAGCTAAATACTGCTTTTCTTTGTTTCATGAGCTACTGGTTTTTTTCAGGGCAAAGTAAGCAGAATCTCCTGCAATTCTTCTGCTCTTTTCCCTTTTTCTGTTACAATTTTAAACTTTTTTACTATCCCCTATCAGCTCGAGTTGGGTAGGAAATCAGCATTTCCTGCTTGCTAATGCCAGGCTATCATGAATGCTTTGCACTACCTTGCAGCCTTTCTACTGGATTTGGTTCTGACATAAACTGGTAGGACAAGCTGTCACTTGTCACTCTCATGATGTTTTCCTTGTGAATGGGTTCTTTGGCATCCTTTTGCCCAAAGGACAGACACTCTTCTCTTGCCTGCTCTGTTTGTTATCTCCCAGTGCTTATTGCTCTGATTGTGCCAGATGCAGAGAGGCAGTCTCTACGCTTTAGAAATTTGCAGCAGGCATTAACCTAGGACACTGGCACAGGTATTTTTGTGGTCCGAGGAAGACATAAAACAGCTGAGGTAGGAGGGGAGATGACCATACCTATGAATGAAGCCGGTGCCCTGTGGAAACCTCAGCTAATTACCTCTGGATGACGAAACTGTCAAGGTCCACTGGCCGAAATGCTGGAGGCTGTTACCTGAGCAGTTCCATGGGCTCCGGGCAATGAGCCAGTGCAGCTTCCAGCCTTTGCCAGTCCATTAGCTGCAAGCTACTAATATGACACATCCCTCACGACTTGTGTCCTCTAAAGACAGTGCTGGATTCAGTCCCAGATCCAAGCTCCTACATCATGTGCTTTTTCCAGAATTTCATTTTTTTATTAGAAACAAACTAGCAGCCACAAAAGCCTAACTATTCTTTGCTGCTTAAAAGTCACGCACAATTGGCACCACGGTGACCGCTTTGGTGTACAACAGTACTGGTGAGAGGTGTGAGCACACTGGAAACCTCACTGTGGTGCTGATGCCATGGCCCAAACAGCCATGAGACCATTCTCAAATCAACTTGAGAGAAGTCTGCAGGAGAAAGATGTAGCAGCCCCAAGCCTGCACTTCCAGAGAAACTCCTCTAAAGGCCTGAACAAGTATTGATGTAAGCAGAGAGGAAGAAGAGTTTGTCTAGGCCTTGCTTGCCTGGAAAGTGAGGGTGACTACCTGTGCTAATGCTTACTTGGAGGTGGTAGAAGGCAGCAGCCCCAGCACAGCGTCCCTGGGCTGTGCTGGCAGTAGGATGAGGAGCTTAACCACAGAGGCAGTGGGCTTCTCTCTGGTACAACAACCACTTGCACATTCACCTCCTAAAAGGACACTTCCCCACCTGTGAGACACAGCTCAAAGCTATTTTAAGCGGGCACCAGCCTTGCACAGGAAAGTCCAGGCAACACTGATATTTTCAAAGGTTGGAGGAAAAGCATCTGAGTGAACACGACAGTGAAGGGTCACTATCGCAGTCAGCCAAAAAAGCACAGCATCCATCCCACACTGGCCATTAATCTCACAGTGTAATGGGAGTATGGGGAAACTCCTTCCTGTCTCTGGTGGAAAGAGACAGCTGGGCAGAGCCCTTTCAGAAACACAGCACTGGTCAGGCTCTGAGTGACAGAGGATGGTGGACAAGTAGAGGTCTCCCAGAGGAAAGCTGACCTCTGCCAGGGCTAGGGGCTGTGCTGGAGGACCACGGCACCGACTGGCAGCACTGCTAGGGCTCTGCTGCTTTACTTTGAAAAGGAGAGGAGGCATTCACCAGTCTGCATGACAGCTGAAACAGCCAGAAACAGCCCTGCAGCTGTCTGAACTACTGCCATGTCAAAACATCAGTTGCCTTTGACTTTTGTAGTTTTGCTCTCTATGGACTTGTTCTTTATTGAAGAATAAATTCCTGCCATAGTCTATAGCATTAATCAACATTTCCTCCTGGAAAACTGCTTCATAGGAGACCTCATGGTAGTGACAGGAGGAAGATGGAGCTGTGTTCGCATGCTGGTTTCAGACACAGAGCTGTCACACACATACCAGTGTTTTTGGCCAAGAGTGCTTTTTTCATCAGTTTTCATAGACCAACAAAAATTCTACAGACTTCTTCGTACCAATACAAAGATGCCATCTGTAGGTACTGTCTGCCCCCTTCATCATGGAGGGGCAACTCCATCTGGGTGTGTTGTGCCCCTGCAATTGTAGTAGATCAGCCAATTGCCTTCTGTATGGGCAGCAGTGGCAACAGGTCTCTTACCTGAGACAATTCTATTGTTAATGATGGAAACAGCTGGACCCACTTCTGAAACAGCTGCACCCACTTCCTCAGGCTATTTGTTACTGTTCCTCAGCAGGTGGCTGTCAGCCTGCAGGTAAACTGATAAAGGAACCTGGGAAAACTGCTCAATGATGCTGGTGTTGGGTTCCTGGGGGCCTTTGGTTGTTTTTCAGTGGTGAGTGAAGCTAAACTTGCTGGGATACAATGAGAATTGCTCCTGTAGTTTGTTTTGCAGCTCTGGTGTGGCAATCTGGACCTTCAGCAGGGGCATGATAATTGATGGTAATTGTGCAAATAATGTTTTAACCTTGTGCAGCTGTTTCTGCAGTAAAGTAACCATGAGCTAAGAAAGGAAGGAGTTTGATCCATACGTTTTTTTAGTTTTTCTGAATACATCCATGTTGTTACTTAACTTTGTTTTTGATTTTCTGGTACCTAGAGTCCTTTAATATTTGGATACATTGGCTTATGCTCACAAGCAGACTTGGTGCATAGTTTTTTCTGTGCCACTACCAGTTTCAGCCGAGGGTAAGGGTGACATACACTAGTACCAGTTTCAGTTGACTGTGGCAGATTAGACTAAAAGCTTGGACAGCTTGTAGAGGTTATGTGCTGTGTTCATCCATTGCTCTTGTGTTCTTGGTACCCTCAGAGGAGGAAACAGACTGGCAGCTAGTGCTGCTATCAGGATTATTTTGTGCCTCACAGCTCTGTTGTGGACCCAGAGTTGGTGGCTGGGTTACCAGTGCAGGACGGAAGTGCTGTAAGAAATACCCCCTTCTGAAGCTATTTCAGCCAGCAGAAAATATCAGTGCTCCCAAGTGTGCATCAGCCAGAATAACCATCCCTGCAGCTGGCTTGGTGGAAGCTCCCTATTTGGCTCCAGCTAAACTGGGTGCCTGAGCCCTCTGCTCATGCTGTTTGAGGATGTGGATAACTTCTGATGCAGGAACTTGGGAAGTTTCTTTGTGGGAAGCAGGGTTTGTAGTCCCGAGGTCTGGTTCCTCATCGTTTCAGTCCTGCAGACAGGCAGCTTGGCCTCAAGAACTCAGTAACTAATTTTGCCCTTCTTGAAATGATGTTTCAGAAAATAATAACCCATGAAAAATTAACTGGTCAGATTATAACTACAGTCAATCAGGTGCTTTGGTGTTCAGATAGCCAGGAGAAGAAAGCCCTCAATTTTTTTGTGCATGTATATTTCTGAGTGTAATGTTCCAATAACATGTTCTTTGTGGCTGTGTGTACAATCAGATACAACCTTCTTGTAATATTGCACAGTTTTTGATAAGACCACTCTTCTGTTTTGTGGTAGCTTTCCCAATTCTTACAATCACTGCTTTGTTTGGGTCAGACTATAATCTTTCTGAAGAAACTCAATGTCTCAGAAAAGTTATGGGTCTATCAAAAAGAAGCAGTTTAGTTTTATAGGCACACCTGTGAATTTAATTCTCTCTCTAAAACTTCGCTTAAGTCCTTAAAGAGTCATTCCAAACTCAAGGGGGGAAACTTTGATTGCATCGTCTCAGTAAACTGCATGATTTATAGACATAGTGAACCAGACAAGTGAGTGGTCACTAATCCTGAAACCTGGCCAAGTCACTTATAATTCAAAAAGGCACTGCATTTAAAATGAAAAGTTCCTCTTATGATAAAGGCCCAGTTATTATTTCTTTATTATATTTCTTACTGCTGTCATCCATTAGTAACTGCCAGCAGCTGCTGGTAAGGTCATTGGTAGTTAAAGGTTTTCCTCACCTGAGGAAGTGTCAGTGGACTATAAATTCTGGGACATGCCTGTTCTTCCCCCCTCCTCTCTTAAAGTGAAGTAAAATGTTTTTATGCACTACATCATATTGGCTCAGAGTAATCTCTAGCCTCAGGAGAGTAATGCTAAAGGGGAGCAGGACTTCTGAGCTGGAGCAAACCTGCCTGGCTAGTGCAGCTTGCTTTCAAAGAAGATGCATTTGGTGCTATCATTGTTAATTGTTGCATATGACAACAGTATTTCTTCCTAGTGTTTTTACAGAAAATCCCAAACCCTTTTCTATTTCATCCAGTAGGTGAGATGATAACCCTTTGCCTTGAAAAGTCTGAGGTAACTGTAGAACAATACATTTTAATGATTGCTTTTAAAGTGATCTTATATGGTAGTGAGTTTTCAAGTTTTCTTAACAATGGCCACATTTCAAATTTATCCAAAAATTTTCTAGAAGGGAGAAAAAGAAGAAAGCAGAAGAAAAAAATGTCAGCACAGGCAACACTAAAAAATCCAGGGAGGATGACAAGGACCAAGAAAAGTTGCTTGATCACTATTTAAATTCTGACTAAAATATTTTTGCTTTACAGTTAAGTTAATACCTATATGTCTCTTATTGTGTGCTCCTTTTAACATAAAGCAAAAAGTACTTAGAAGCTGCGGCCAAGCCTCTTTATGAAGTACTGATATCTCGACAAAACAAAAGTACCTGAAATCTCTGGCCTATCTATTTCTGAGGATATTCACTGCAATTTTGTAATTTTCAGCAATTTAAGGAAAGTAAAATTGCTACTCTGAAGTCAATGTGAGCTCTGACATTTATTTCAGTAGGGCCAGTATTTGAGAGAGTCCATTACCTACGGAGCTCCCTCTGTGGATGGTGGGTAGCCCAAGTGCTTTCCTGAACCTGTTACATGCTTATCTAAACCTGCTGAGGTTTTTGTGTCATTAATATGAAGCATAACTATCCTGATTTTTTGTGGATTTTTTTTTGTTTGTTTTAATACTGAAAAAGGCTGAAAAGCTAAAGGAAGAGAGTTGCAATGACTAAACTCACACCTTGGTGAAACTTGAGTGCCAATCCACCTAAGCATGCTGGCACAAACTCAGGGAGGGGGGCGTGCCCGAGATCCTCTGCAGGGCAATCCACGTGATGTAGGTAAGCACTGCTCTTACAAAGCTGCGCTAGATAGAGGCTCATTAAAGCTATTACTCGGCAGAACAATTTAATTTGTCTTCAGTGACAAGAAAGCAGTTTTTAACTGTTACATAGTGAAAGGGCAGTTGATGCACCAAGGCATTTTTGGTTTTACTGACAGGTGAATTAGCTGAGGTTGAATCATCAACCTCTATAATAGTGCCGATCTGCCTAGCTGTTAGTAAAACCTGCAGGCACCTGTGGCCTCTTGCGATTTACAGCAAGATAGCAAACCCAAGTTTAAAAAAAAAAAAAAAAAAGAGACATCCTCTCCTCACCCAATACCTTTGTGTTAGAGAAGATATTACCTTCATTCCTGAGAGACCTCTTAGTCATCTGGCCCCAGTAAAATATTCTCTTAATGTTGTCTGTAATTAAATCTCTCTGGGACAGAAGAAGTGAGGAAAGAAAGATTATGGGACATTGGAAAAAGAGAGGGAAAGTGCAAAGGGATGGAATAGAGGAGAGTTGCGGGAAACCTGATTAATATAAAAATCACTCTGGAAAACCCTGAAGTATTCTGATTTCTACTTTGTCCTATTTATACATCTTAACATTGTTTTCTATTTGTTCTTTAACTCTAGAAAACAATGATTGCTCCATACTTTGGAAATACTAATGGCTTTAATAGATTAAATCTGTGGTAATGTCTCTGCAACCTAATAAAGCTGGGTAGTTTGTAATGCAGGGCATTAGGATTTCTGTTCTTACTGTGTTGGCAAGAGGGAATATGACAACAAGGGAAACAATTCTAAGAGCATGCTAAAAAACCCCAGGAAAGACTTGAGAGTCTTCTGACTCAGAATAAAATGAATTTATAATGAAACAGTCTTCACAAAGAGAAGCCCTTATTGCTTCACTGAATGTTATTTTCTAGAGATATTTGACAGTGTTGCTCATATCTTGGAATCTAGAGAACAAAGAGAAATGATTTTCATTTCTTTTCCACTAAAACATTCCCTTGATGTTTGGGTTCAGTTTTGGTGATACTCTTAATACATTGTTGCACTTATATCTACAGCTTTCCATTTTAAAATCTGTGGTATCACACGTATACTGAACCTTCACATGCCCACATGGTGTTGGGCAGTAGTGATACCCTTGAGTGGATACAGGAGTGGAAACTGGGACATTGAATGTGATTTCCCTGGTATGCTCCAGTATATCTGAGGCAGAATTGAGAGGGCAGTCTGACAGATTTCATCCTGGTTTGGTTTTTTTTTTACCCTCCACGTATACTGTGAATCTGGATAACCCCTTGACTTACTGGGATCCCCTCTGCTTTTCTTCCCAGAGGAAAGCCTGGGTTTGCAGAAAAATCTCAGTGACGAGACAAAGAGTAGCAATGAAAAATACTGTTAAACCTATCCATGCGTTGGCACTGTGCGTGGGTAAAGACAGAACACGGTGTGGAGATCAGGAGTTTCAGAGGTGTATGAGTGCATCTTCCTCTAGCTGTTGAGGAAAGTGCTTGAGCTGGGCATTTAGTCTGAACCAGCAAAATGACTCTTACTGTCCATGGAAACTGCTGTCCCTTGCTGTCCTTTCTGTACCTGTGGAGGACTTACCCTTGCCTCAGCTGTTCCTGTGCAAACTGTATGGAACAAAGTAAAAAAGCCAATTTGCAAGCAGGTGTGGCTAAGCAAGGCCACAAGGCCTTGACAATATACTCCTACAGAGGGGGCATCTTCTGGCAGAAAGTGTGGTTAGATGCAAACAACTGTTTTTCATGTTTTTTGTGTATATATGGAGCTTGAAGAGTTGAAAAGTAATGGATTTTTTCCCCAAAAAAATCTTGTGTGTTATGTCTGAATGGTTTCATTTTATGCCTGTTTCCTGGGCTCTTTAAAGTAGGCTTCTGACTTTTTCTTTACAGATTCTGAGGAAGAGCTACTAATCAGCTTGTAGGTTACTTGCTCTCCACTATGTGTTTGCATACTGTAAGCTGCTTTCACTTCCAATTAAAATCATTGTGATTGTTTTATGAAGCTGTTTTTCAAAATCTCTGGCAGTGAACTGTGAACAGAAAAAAAAATCTGATCACTTCAATAATGTATGTTACACTGTGCATTTGAAGAATTGCTTCTTCCTTGCCTGTGAACCTTCCCATCAAATCCCCTTTATACGCCCATTGCTAGGCACCAAATAAGTAACTATTATGCTTCTTGCTTTCCCTACTGCTGTATACCTATAAATGGCTACTGCCTGTCTTTCTGAAAAGGCAGAGATCACTTTGTATAAGGTTCGACATAGGCAGGAAAGAAGAGGTAAAACCATGTGGTCTCTCACACAGCTTCCTTTTGTGTCATCTAACATACTTATCTTAGCAGGCAGAATAATTTTGGTCTTTTGTGTGTGGATAAATGTGATAGGATTAAAATATGAGTCTATATTCACAATACCTTGAATGCATTGTCCTAGAATACTGCAACAGGCTTAATAACACGTAGGACTGGATGGACAAAAACCTATTTGATCATCTTCCATTAGTTTTACTCATAACGGAACCTAAAGCAGGTGGTTTCCTCTCCTTGGGCTTTGAGGGGTTATTTTACTGTTTTTACACACTGATGTGCTGCTGCAGCACAAGTGGTTGCCGGCACTTGATCTTACCTCTGAGCTGAAGGATCAACGAGAAGAGTTAGCAAGAAGTAGTTTGTGTTATGTTAGACGTTATTAGGAGTTTCCCCCATACCCTGAAAATCATAAATTTTTTATGGAGCAGACCAGTTTCAGCAAGCAACAATTACATGAGGGAAGCTAGAACAAGAGTTTGCATGTTGGTAGGTGTGGGTGCCTGAGTTTCATCTCCTGACTGCTGTCTCCAATTTACTCTTTCAAAATAATGTTGGTGGAAAATGGAAGATTTAGCCCCTCATAGGAAACACAGAAGTGCTGATTTCAGTGGTTGCTCTTTGTCTGTTAGGTGGTCTCTTCCATCTCTATTTTCATGGGTCTTACTGAGTAGCAATGGTGTGGATGCTTCCTGGATGAACCAGGGGATTATTGAGCTGGGGTTAGCTAGTGATGTCAGTGCAGGTGTAAAATAGCTGTTTCTTTAAGTACACAGTTCCTGTGCTTGAGCTGACCTCTGGAAGTACTCTAATGCTTTTCCACTTGTAAGAATCTAAGCATAGCAAGTTTTGAATTCTGAAAAATTCCCTTCAGCAGATTCCACTGTCTCTTTTCTATATCTTGTACAGTGTGATTCTCCTATTAATGAGAAAGGAGCCATTTAGCATTGTTAATTCCTTCGCCTTATGACTCTTCAAATCATTGAATAATAAGAATCCATTGTGCTCTTTATGGTTATTCTGGGTAATAATAGGCCTAATAGTTATTTGTAAAATATTTTTTTAATAAATTCTTCACTTCCACCCACAGTTTTTACTGCTTGGATGACTTAGGAAGAAGTGACTCACCATTGTCAGGCTAACACATTTTCTAAGAACTTAACTTATGAACTTCTTTAAATACCTTGTGGCAGGACATACATACATATCTTATAACTATATTTAAAGGTTTTCTAGTTATGCTTTTCCACTTTTACCCTTGATGAAATTTCTTGGGAGGCCCAGCAATTTGTGGGCCTAATATAAAACTGGAAAGTGCACATGACTAGATATACTTTTTAAAAATCATGGATATGATCTAGATGAATATTCATACAGTGATTTTAGTCTGGTTGCACCATCTCAGATGGTGAGTATAGCAGAGTCAAAGCCTGAGACAGGGGAGTGCAGGACTATGGACCTGAACAGGGTAATGTAAATACCACGAGTGCCCCAGGAGCACAAGAAGGTGGGTGGGTGTAGGCACCTGTTTCCTCCTCTCATTCTGTTCACAGTTTAGTGTTTAGAAGTATTCCTAAGTTAGGGTGTTTTGGTTGTGTGTTTTGTTGTTCGGTCTTTTTAAAGGAAATTCTAGGTATTATAGTTAACTTTGGTTGTGAATGGGAAACAATAGCAAAACACCAGGTCTCCTGCATACATCTAGTTAAAGCATGCAGACCAGAAACTTTCTTCAAATTCACCAGAAATTGTGATCTGATATTACATACTACTGTCCTGGGTTCTTGGAAAGCTGTGTGATCATGTAATAATAAAACTTAAATAGCTTTGTCTCTTCTGCTTTAGGACTTTTCTTTGGCAATTTCATGGTGTGGTCATGTGTTTAGTTCTTGTTTTTGTCCTGCCAGTCAAGCCTAAAGTGTAAAGATGAATGGCTATTTTGGCCCTCCATGTAACTTTGGTCTTTCCATTGCAGTAAGCAAGCCAGAGAAGTCTTGGCATGGTTTAACTTCCTGTGTACTTCTTTTGGCAGCAGTACCTGGTGGGAAGCAGCACATCAGGTTTGCCTTCCCTTTCCAATCATGCTCTCTATCTCAAGGCCTAAATGTTGTGATTCAAATTGTTCTACCTCTGCCTTTCTCCTCTTTACACCATCCTCCCAGGAAAAACTACCAAACAGCAGCCTTCATTAGGCTGGACCTCTGAAGAGTACGATACCAGTACTAAGGAAAACCACAAGTCACTCATAAACAAGGAGATATTACCTTTGTGTTTTAGCCCTTTGCTCTTAGATTTCTGTTGTTCAGCACTACCATGAAGATCTTAAGGGTACTACTAATATGATGCAGAGTTCTGCTCTGACAACAGTACTCTAGAGAAAGCTCCTTAAGTATGACTTATGAAATAGTGCAAAATTAATAAAGCAAAAGACTGCATTATGTTTAGAGCTGAAATGAAACCTGCACCTTCCCATCCATTGGAATATTTGGAAAAGGAAAAAAAAAATCTATTCTGGATTGAAGCAGACTTTTTGAAATATTTGTAGAAAGAAAAATCTGGAAAAAACAGGTCTAAAAATTTGGAAATGGAATTGCATACCATCCAAATCCAAGGGGTTTGGTTCAGCTGAGGTATCTGGGCTGCCAGCTTTATGCTGGACAGGGCAGAAGTCCAAAACTCTGGGACTCCTGTCACCCCAATAAGGACTACTTGCTTTTTCGGGGATCTTGGGGAGCCTGTAAAACATTTTACTTTGCTTCAGAAGCATTTATCTACTTCTAGTAATTGCCTCATTGTTTTCTACTCTGTTTTCTTTCTATCACTGCAATAAATACAACCTACTCAAAGATCTCTTTTGCAGACCTGTCTGAAAGGAGGCATAATTACTGAAAGTTGGTTCTCTGCTTTTTGCAAAACTTTAGCACCATAAAGATCTATAAGACCTCAATATCTCTCTTGTCTCAGATGAAAAACAAATCCTATTTGATGACTGACCTTCCTAGGAGCAGAAGCTTCTCCAGAAAGACATCAGATCTATTGGTTTCCAGCTGCTGCTAGGTAAAAATCATTAGCAGAGCACACAAGGGAAACCTAGTTTCACTGTCTGCTTAGCTCAATGAACATATTTCTTAGAATAATTCCTAAAATAGTATGAACCAACATGGACATCATATGTGATTGCATCTCTGGCCCTTTGAAGGGAGAGGGCTGCAGTTCATTATTGATAGGATTTACTGAATAGAAGTCAAGTAGTTATATATAAAAAAACCCCCAAACAACACAAACACTTCAGAGTTTAGACTTGTGTTGTCTACCTGCTCTTGAAAGAGGAGTAGATGGTACAGGGTCAGAAAGTCTCTCCCTTGGCAGGCAAGTGGCTTGCTTTCTCACTTTGTGTAGAAATGGACTCAGTGTGTGCTCAGTCTGCATAACGGATTAATTCCTTTAATCAATTTAATTCCCTATTAATAAAGTAGCTGATGATTGGCTAGCAATACCTCATACTGCAGTCAGATTTTTGGGGTTGGAACAGAAGTGGCATGTCATAGGAGAATATCCTTGGCTGAATATATCTGGCTGGAATATCAGGACCTTAATCTAATCTTTTCAACATTTAATTTCAATGATGCTAATTTCCTGACATCACTGTACCGGGCTGTGACTTGACAATGTTTCCCAGCAGTAGACTGAGATGAGATGTCTCAGTGTTGACATTGTGCCTCTTGCTCTGATAGCACCATGCTGCAAAAAAGTGCACTGAGAAGATTGTTTTTTACTGTTCTGGCCCAGTTAAGTTGGCTGGTGATAAAAGGCAGGAAGGAGAGCAAGACCCTCCCTACTTGTAAAAGAAGAAAAAATTGGTTTCTCCTTCACTTGGAAGGGCAGATTTTGTCTTTGGGCTGCCTTTGGAATGAGGAGACTTCTTGTCCCACCTTTCTCACCAAAAGAGGTCCTAATGGGTATGCCAAGGTCTGTCTCAAAAGTTTCAAAACAATGTGGAAATTCTATGAAAATAGTAGATAATTATATTCTATTACCACAGCTTATGTTTATTTCCTGCTCCCTCCAAAACAGCTGAAAGGAAAAAGAAAACATTACTCTATGCTTTTAAAAGAAAACTATTACAGCTAATGTTATATCTGAGACTAAAATGAGAAACAGCCATTTGAAAAACATTTGTAATTAATGCTCACTTGTTCTCTCCTTGTTAACATTTCCCAGCATTCCCCAACATCCACACTCCTACACATGTAGCCCACCTCCCCCAGCTCATATTAAATTCTGTCTTCTGGTGAAATGCAATATATAGTAGGATATAGAGCATGAATCTAGTAAGACTGTACTTGGTAATCCAATTCTGGGTTATTTGTTTCTTATCCTTTATTGCTCTATTTTGTCCTTATTGGAACTCAAATATGTTGCCTGTATTATTTTATATTCCCCAAGTTTTCTCTCTAATAGCTGGGTATGCCCAGCAGTTACTGCCTCTCCGTTCTGTTTCTTTCCTTCAGAATGGAAAGTCCGGGGGTTTTGTAGGCCGTGATGCACCATTTATAGTCCTCCAACTTTTGGATTGCCGTAATCACCTGACTTTGCAATATGAGAACTTGCATGAAAGCATCCCAGGAGGACCGGGTAGAGTGGGTTTCTCTACACTGAAGATTAATAAAATCCTTTCACTATTACCTCTTACAGGAGCGTGAATGTGGAGGACTGTCTTCAGTTGGATAGTGAGTCCTTAAATGAGTGCTCTGTCATTTTGTATAACTTTACATTTTGTACCTTTTTTTGTTTGGTTTTTTTTTCTAAAAAAACATTCAAGTGATGATCTAGGGTATACAGTATTATTCAGGTTCAGAATTACTGCATATGATGCTAGGAATTTAGATGTGAAATGGTTGGCACACTGACAATCAGGAATAAAATTTTAGTTAAAACAAATAATAATGAAATTGGAGTTTTTGATCACTAATTGTCCAATAAGTGACTGGAAATTCTGAAACTTTGGGTTTTGAACAACAGCTCTGTCCACTGGTATCCAGTAGGCATGTCCCCATCAACAACATTGAGTTAAGGTTTTGTTTCAGTCTCTGAATTTACACTGTGTGAAAGCAGTAAACGTTGTGGAAAAGAAGCAGAGGATAAATGGTGAAGGTGTGCCATTAATGCGAAGCTGAGGTAGTATGTCTTCACAATAAGTCAATACAACTTAAGAGATTGAAGTTACACTGACATTACTTACACTCAGGTGGCTGCATCCATGTCGGCGCTGTGCTCGCTCATGTACATGTGAAACTGAGACTTCTGGGGCTTTTTTTATCCCTGTTGTTAAAGAGCTGAGCTCTTTTCTGGTGGCTTCTCTCTCTAGTCCCACTGGATGATTAGGGGAGGAACTGGGGTTGGTGGCTTTGCAGTCATGTTTCCCTCCACTCTGAAGCATGATTATGCAAATGGCTCATTTGTACTGTTTGAGCTGGCCTATATGAGTTCTACAACACACAAAAATGAAGATTTAAAAAATTTTTTTTTAATTAGCAGCTGAGTCCTCATGAGCAAGTTGCTCAGGAGAGCTTGCTTAGAGAGACAAAGGCTGCCTTCTTGCTGGGCAGGAATATCAGCAGAGACACCTGAAACTCATCTTCAAGAAGAAGGGTCAGGATTGTGTTCGGATGAGCAAATGCATTTTTTTCTTTCATCATGGCTACTGTCTTTTTTTTTTTTTTTTAAACTTTATTCAGACCTGTGTGTTTTGATGTTGCTCTCTCAGGAGAAGTTTTGTTGTCATTGCCTGTGACTAATTACAGTTCCCCTGCAGTCACTGGCACACATACATTTTTCTTAAATTTTGTGCATGTATCTCACATCACATCAACAAAGGCCTCTTAGACTGCCAACCTCAGCTGTGCCCTTAGCATACCTGCTGAGCTGAGAAGTCATGACTTTTCTTCAGAGTTTTTTTTCTGTGTGCTTCATGGTTTGATGTGTATTCATTTCATGTTTTCAGCTCTTCTTCCTGAGAGCTTAAAAACTTACTAGAAAAGAAACAATGAACATGAAAGATGCTTATGCAAGTCCTCAGCTGCAGCTGTGATTACTTTACTAGACTAATGATATAAGCATAAGAGGTGGCAGTGCCGCAGAATTTTTGCCACATTGAAGCACCAGACCTAGTGAGGGACATAGAAGAAAGTGTGGGCATGGCCCCAGCAAGAATGTTGCCTGTCATTATGTCACTAGAGAAGCTGGCTCTGTGGGACAACAGCTATGAAGAGATAGCTTGAGACTTGGAGGTCTCTGTCCACAGATTTGAAGTCCACCGTAGTGTCTCTGCTCATCTCCTGCATAATGCAGCCCGTGCTGGAAATAATTTCAATTTGAACAGATGCAGCTCATCTCTCAAATTTGCCTCATAATCTTCCTTTCCCTGAAGGCAGTGCCCTCCACTGCCTTTCTTGCTTGGTGCAGTTTTCCTGGTAAGCCAGGAAGAGCCTTTATTTTCCTTCCTCCTCCTCAAGCCCCGCTCCCCACTGGTGCAGCTGCCAGGCTGGAGAAAGGCTGGAGTTCAGGGCTGGGTCCTGCTGTGCTGTGGTGAGGATGAGCAGAACTGGGATATGAGCATGAAGCAGAGATCTCAGTGGCACTGCTACTGGCAGCACATGACAACCCCATGCATGTGACAGCCCTCCTCTTGGCAGTAGGTGCTCTGTAGGAATGTGGTGGTTATGTATTTGTTATCCCTTCAGATAAGATTACCGCTCACTGCAGGGTGCTGACCTGTGCAGCTAACTGCTGTGCTGGTGTCTTGCTCCAGATTCATGGGGTTTTTTTGTTTTGTTTTGTCATTGCCATTGTATTAATATTAATATTATTTATTCAGGAAAATAAACGCAGCAAAAATCACCTGGGTCACCAAGTCTGCTCTCTCTTGACTGCAGGCAGACAGAGAGGAGATGTTGGTCTGGAGAGCATCTGCTGCTCTGGCTTCACAAACACCCTGTCACATGCAGGGTGGCTTTCCGTAATGAGGGTCAAGATTCACTTCTGTCTAGAGCACAACAGTTCATAAGGATTTCACCATCCAAATAGTCTATTCATTTAAATGCTAATAAGATTCCTGTTTTGTTTTGAAATGTAGAGAGGATCCTCTTCTTCACCCTTTAATCCCCTTTCTTCTGTTGTTTGCAGTCTTGCTTTAGTGGTTCAATCGGGTTTTACAGACAAGAAACACTTGATTTAGCCAGGGTGAAAGTATCTTCTAGATGTACTTTTCAGAGTAGCGTGTTCTGGATGTGAACGGTTCAAGCACAGGCAGGAGAACTCCCTCCACCTGTTTGGACTTGTCCCACCCAGGACTTCAGCTTTTGTTTTGATTTCAGAGCTCTAGTACTCAGAACAAAGGCCTGTTTTACCCAGACAGGCTCTTATGTTTTAAACAGGCAGTCTCCTATAAAGATTGCAAATGCACCTTCAAGGTCTCCACAAGTGGCCACTGGGGACTTGCAAAGAGGGCAAATCCAAGATAACAACAGCATAGTTTCCGTGGGAGCCTGACTCCACTTAGGAAAGGATGGCGCTTTCCCCACGTTGTTGAGCTGGACCAGAAATAGAAGCAGGCTGTCTCTGTGTACCACGTGGCTGTAATGACTTCATAATAATGACATGAGTAACCCTGTGAGTATGCTGTAAGATGACAAGAAGCTGGAGATAGTGCTGTACATGGTCTTCCCATTACGTATTCTAGATGCAGAAGGTAACAGAACATGAGTCTGAAAGTATATAATTTAAATAAGGCCCAGCTATTTTACATGCTCTGATGTGTTTCTTGGGAATATACATTAGAATTAGTAGAAATGAACTTAGAAAGGTCCTGCTAATATTATTTCTTATGGCTTTATTCATTACTGTGATCCAGAGGTTCCAGTTTATCTCAGCTCTATCTATAATCACACACATGCATGCCCTAAAAAAAGTTCCTGACATCACAGCCTCAGATTATAGCATGACCCAAAGACAGCTCTATTTTGAGTTTAGGTACAATTGCTGGCCTCCTTTTCAAGTAGTAGAAGTGGTTAAACCCTTTGGGGCATTGTGATGCTCTTCAGGTGGTTTTCTATATGCATATTAAGGCCCAGGTCAGAGGAACGTCCTCGGCCCTTCAGGTATCCGTAGTACAGAAGAACCACTGAGCCTCAGAAATGACAGGGTAAAAAGACATAAAGGCAAACTTTGAGCACAGCTATCTTGAGTAAAGACTAGAAGAGTCTTTTTAGATTGTGTGCTGATAGGAATATGCCAGTGGAAAAGAAATCGCCTGTCGTGTGACACCCTCAAACCCAGCAAATGGGACTTGGTGTTCCTTGTCAGAGAGTAGAGTTTCTATAATAGATACCAGGCTCCACTGCCAAATGCTTCTTTCTAATAGAACATTTTGCAAGATCCCAAATTTTGGGGAACTGTTGAGTTCAGAGAGAGTAGCAACACAGCTGAAAGTGTTATGTAAACAACATATGTTAGAAGTCTGATGCGTGGAGCTGATTTGTTCCACACAAAGAGCTAGAAACTGCATAGAACATAAGAGCCCAATTTCCCACTTACTAGAGCACTAAAAAGCAGAAAAGTTCATGCCTACTGAACTTATAGTAAGAGTATCTTTTTTCTTATAGTGTTTTTTATAGGTTTTTAAATAGTTTTTTTTCTCTTTTTATTCTTTTTTTTTCTTCTTTTCTCTTGGATGTTTGCCTAAAGGAAACCAGTATGTGGGTTGTATTTGAATAAAAAGGCCCAATCAGAACATAAGCTCAATAATTAGGCTTGAAATCCTCTAAAATAGCTTTTACCATTAAAAACATAGTCATCAGGCCTAAGCCAGTTGTCTAGGTACCCACCACAGCTAGAAGAGGGATATCTCATCAGGGCAACTCAGCCCTTTTTAGAAGGACTTTTAAAATGAGCTGGAGAGTTTGTCATCCAAAGGTGATTTTCTCTTTCTTTGTTTTAGAAAAAGCTTTAGATGACTTTATTTTTACCCTTTATATAACTTTGATACCTTATGCTTACCCTTTATAAAGTCAGACGTAGGTGAGAGGAATCTTGTCCTAAAGTGCCTAAGAAGCCTGTGTTTGTGAGGCTGTCTGGGCAGAGCAGATCCCAGAGCAGTGCTGGCCATGTTGCTGCTGGTTGAGTGGCTGTTTTACAGCCCAGCCTTGCCAGGCCTTCTGCGTCCTGGGTAGGGCCCTTTGCTTTCATGGCACCCAACAGTGAATTGCTCCCACAGCACTAAAAATTCCTCTGCAAACTGTTGTTTTTCTCAGTCTTGACTTGCATGTTCTCAATTGCTGTTTCTGCTTTGTCTTCAGATTCATATTCAAGCACTGTCGTGTTTGCTGGTTTTCTTATGGATTGTGCTGCTGGTGCTCTGACAACTGAGTGCTGCCTTGGTGGTGGCATTACTGCAGGGTATTTGTGCTGTGCCTGCAATGACAGGGCCTGACATTCAAAGCTTGGCTTCATCCAGTTGCTTGAGGGGGGTCGAGAGTGAATTCTTGCCTTCAAGCTGCAGCCTTGATGCCAAATCTTTTAAGGAAGCCTGTATATCAGAGGTGAGAGCTCCCCTTCTTCCTGTTCATTAGGTGGTAGGATCTGCTACAGTGGTTTGACTTTTACAATGCCACAGGCAAGAGTTGCTGCTGCTTTTTGCATTTTTACCTGGATCATTGGCATTCTGCCTCTCTGCTTTTGAGACTTGGATTAGGTATCAGATTCAAGAGGAGGCTGTAAGACACAGAAGCATCCAGACTGCTTTTTAAATCAACCATGATTAGAGATGAAAAATTAACTTCTCTTACACATAATATATATTTATGAAAGCATTGTCTCTCTGCAAACATTACCATTTTTACCAACTTATTATAAGCTAGACAAAATGGATCATTCTTTGTGTGTGTGCTGTTAAACATTCCTGCATTTTAAAATTTATTTCTGAATTTTTTTTTCTGTGGGTTTGTTGGTTTGGTTTTTTTTTAACTTGATACAATTGATCTTAGTGCCTTGTTTCAGATACCTAGCACTTGTCCTGCAGAGGAGAGAGACAGAAATAGAATGTCAGATCCCTGCTTGGTTGGGAAGGCATTTGTTCCCTTGCAGTAATGAAGAGGGTGACAGCTACTCAAATGGTGCTGCGAGCAGACATGTGAGGGAAAACCTAAGCCAGCTGTCATTGCAAAGACACTGTAGAAGCCTTATGCATCAGAGCAATATAAAGGACTAGAAAATAGTTCAAAAATCCATGCATTCCCTCCACCCCAGTAAAAATCCTATGTAAGCATGTGGATCCAAATGAAAACCTAGTCTGATCCTGGGCTCCTTGTGGTTACAGGTCTCGTCAGTGATCTGGCTTGCTGCCTTGCTTCCTCCGTTTGCTACCACAGCACGCTCCTAGGGGAGGAAAAAGGATTTTCTTCCTTTCAAGTTTCCCACTCTCTACTTTGACCAGTTAAATCTTTAATAATACTTATTTCTGCTTGTCCAATTGCTGCCCTTAATAACCTGTAGAAATATGGATTTTCTTTTTTTTGCTTCTGAGACCCAACATAATTTTAGACCATAAATAATATTTGTGAAAAACTCCTCAGAACTGTACTCTTGGTTACTTTACTATCTCCATTCTCATGGTCATTCTCTTTAGCCTCATATGGCATATGCTCAAAGACTAAATGAGAAGTTGCTGAGTACATCTCTGTCCTTTTGTATTAGCATTTTGAATACGTTTGAGTTTACAAGTGACCTCACAGCTTATGAATGTCTTTCAAGTACCCACAAATAGAAGGAACTTCTGAAACTCAAGTCTTTGAGCTGTAGAAGTTGTGCTGGATGAGTTCAGTGTTTGTTTTGTGTAAGGTGATGTGTGACGGGATTGGTCTAAGACCTGTTTTGCAGAGCTTCAAGTAAATCATGCACAGATCCACTCACTGTCCTGTGTGCTAATCTTGCCCAGCCCTACATGGCACAAGGCAAAAATGTGAAATTTACCTCTGAGTGTAAGAAATACCTAGAACAGTTTTACTGGAGCAACAAGAGGCAGAGGTGGCCACGCACTCCCTTGTGTTGGAGAATCTCAGATGAGAGCACCCTACAGTGGACTGAGTGGCAAATGGGTCTTGGAGAAGGTAACACTCTACCATCCCTGGAGCTTGGTGGCTACTAGCACTGGCTGTGGCAATATTTCAATCCCTGTCACTAGTGCTATTTGCAGAGTTTGGCAGTAGGACTCCACAGAGACTCAAGAAAATGTGATCTCCTCTAGCTGTTGCTGCATATTATCAATGGGGCCTTTGGGGCTGGTGTCCTTCAAAACTTCCCATCCTCCTTTTAATAGCTCAGTAACTTAGAGATCTTTTCACATCATGTTGACAGGATTGTGCTCTTCAAAAAGCATTCTGCCATGATGTGGTACAATGTCTGGAAACAGTTAAAGAGGGCACAAGTTAAAAGGCAGCTAAATAGTAAATGCAGTGGGAATTCCGAGATAATTCCAAAAAGTTTCGGAGAGGAAGGAGCCCAAGTTCTCAGTCTCAAGTGCAAGCACCTTAGGGTGCTCAGTGACAGGTTGCTGAGGTTGGGGCAGAGTTTATTTGTGTTATTATGCCTAAAGGTCCCAGTTGGGAACCAGTGCACCACTGTGCAAGCCAGCATCAACTTGCAGACTCTCAGGCTGATGCCCCCATCCCATACACAAAGGAATAAGCTCTGCCCTGGCTTAAACCTGGTGAAGATTTGTCTAAGAATTTCCCCTACTGTAAGTACATAAGGCTAAGTATTGGTACTGGTCTGTCTGAAGTAGTTTGAGTTCCTCACAGGCCACGTCCTGGTGGAGGCACTGTTGTTGTTCATGCCTATTGAACATCATCAGACAGTTTTCCTGATGGGACAAAATAGCTGCTCTTAAGGTATTTACCTAAATTTGCTCAGACTTGTCATGAAAGGAACTGGTGCACAATGGCCTGTTGCAGCCTTTGTCAGTGAGGGAAAGTTGAATCATGGATAAAGCATATGAACAAGGAGTTGCACAAAATCAAGATAACCCAGTATTTGCTGAGTGGTGCTTGTGTGGCTTTTGCTGGGTGGTGTGCGTGCAAAAGGCTTGCAACCCCAGAGAGTGTTGGGAGTAGTGCTGTACAGTCAGGGAGGCCCCTGGTATCTTGACTGAGAAGCAGAATTTCTGTGTTGTGTTTATCTTCTCTTTGCTTGATAAGCAAACATAGATATTTTAAACTCTGCTGTATTCATGTGGTTTTCTCATGGCTGTGGTCTTGCATACAGAGCAAAAGGTTCAACAGACTATTTGTTCCCGCTGTCAGATAACAAGCAAGGGCTGGCTGTAGACAAGGAGAAGGGGCTGGGGTCAGCTTGAACTGAAGTTTTCACTTGTTAGGTCCCTGAATTAAGACAAGCCAAAATCCCTTCAAGTTTTCTTGGTTATAAAATGGGGAGAAGATGGATCTGTCCTTGTAAGACTAAGTGCTAAGTACTGCTAGAAACCATCCTGTCTTGGGAGCATTTTTTCACTCTTGGCACTAAATGATTTTTTTCTTATTTCCATTTCTTAAAGCAATTTCATGCTTTGATAAAATATAGTAATTTTTCTATGTTGTATGTAGTAGAGTAGCCACTCTTGAGTAGACTAAATATATTTCGTTCCCTCCCTGTCCTTGCTGCAATACAGAACACCAAAAGTAATTAGTCTGCAGTATGGGTGAATTGATTAGATTTTCAGTTTGGGGAACAGACACATTTAAAATGAAAGCCTCTGGAGCCATATCTCCCTTCCAAGTACAAAAGTTGACTAAAACTCACAACAGCACTATATTCTGGGGTTTTTTTTCTTTTTTTTGGTCTGTGTATATATCTTTAATTTACTGTGCAATTTAGCGGAACCATTTAAGCGCACTGGACTTGATTTATCACATGCTCTGTTCAACCTGGGCAAAATAGAACTGTGCAGAGCAGGGGTTCAGCATGCAGTGGATATATAGCAACCCTTCCTGATGGAGGGGGTGCTGTGGGTTGGGGCAGGCTAGCAGGAGAGGAGTTAGTCGTCAGAACCCCCATAGTGCTGATTCTGCACCCCTCGCAGTCTGTCTGCAGTGGCTGCTGAAACAGCTGAATGTTGCAGAGCAGCACAAAGAGGCACGAGCAGCCTGTTTGAGGGAGACCCAGGCCAGCTCCTTGCTGGTCCCACTCTGGGTTGAGTGTAAGGGAGAATGAATTTCCCAACTGCACTGTGCAGCTTATGTGATCCCTCAGTACTTAAAGATCTTCGGATAAAAGGTACAATTAAGTCCTAGCATTATTCTGTACCTTAAAAATGGTTGAAACTCTGCTTAAACCCAAATTTAATTAACTTTGTTTTAAACAAAGATTATTGTAAAACCTTTATCTAGCTGAAGCTTTATCTGCCAAGTTTCACTGTGGGCTATGCATTTGCATAGCAGAGTTTTACCTACTCCTGAAATTTGTGGTTTGCGATTGAAAACCTGGCAGACTTGGTTATATCAGCATTAACAGACATTCAGTATAATTGGAAATACTGTCTCTTGCCAAAAATTGTATCCTAAGAGTTTAACAGATTTTTTTTTTTGCTTCAGGTTTTTACTTTAGTAATGGAGGTTGCACCTGAGTTTCTACCTGGGCCATACTTGGCTATGAATACCCCATCCTGCATCTTCTACCCATGAGCTTGGGGTGAGAATGCAGCCCTCCAGTGTAAGAGTTGCCGTACTTCTGCCCAATTTCCCAGCATGGCCATGTGTATGTGAGCAACAGGCAAGGACATTTTAGAACACCCCATTTCTCAGGTCAAGCAGTATGATGCCCTTTGAAAATCCCTATGTCAGGGAAGAAAGGCAGAGGAGAAGTGGGAGGGATACTCATGTTTCACAAAGTCCACAAACTGCAGCCAGACTCAAAAGCGCTTAAGTACAGCCTGACTGCAAAAGGAATTCAATATTCCATTCTCCAGAGTGAATGACGCTGATCAAAGAAGCTGTGTCTGAAAAGACAAACTCTCTCCTGTCCCCTTCACTTCCAGTCTTGAAGGAAAAAGTATGAGAGATCACTGTGCTGCAGGAAATGCCAACCCTCATTTCCGTGGGCAAAAATTATTTGTTTTAATGCCAACCTTTCCTTATATCAAAATAGTATTTATTTTTAAAAAGGGCAATGCTTAACTTTACTTGCACTGTAATACTGGCTTCAAAAAGGGTAGGACAATACAGAGTAGAAAAAAACCCTCTAGGAGCTGCTAAGCAGCTCTAAGCAGAGCTGCAAGAGCAATTTCTGGATAGATGGGTGTCAATATAGCGCAGAAGTGCAAGTCTGTTCCTGTCCCTGAGCTTCCAGCTACACGGTGATACCTGTGTTTGTTCCCAGGCAGCTGCTGTTGTCAGAGTCTGGTGAGGCAGACCTCTGGTTTGACAGAGGACAGACTTCATGTTGCCTTGATCTGGTAAATGGGGAACAAGATGTTGTTCCTTGCTGCAAGGAAAGTCCAGGTGCACCATGTCACGGTCCTGCCTGTGTCATCAGTCCCTCTGAGGACTCATCTTGCACACTTAGCTTTTGGGAGCTGATAAAGCTTTTAGTGCTGAGCACCTTCCCTAGGAGCATCCTGCTTTCCCTGCAGAGCAGCTGCTGCCCAGGATGCTCTTTGTGGTTGTGGTGACCTCTGTGGTAGCTTGAGGTGGGTGTTTTCAGATTCCTCATGCCTGCACAAGAGAGCAGAGTATAGGAAACACTTCTGTGCAGGGAGAGAGATGCAATCCTTCAGGCCTCAGAAGGATCCTCAGAGAGGTTTACATTCAAAACACTAATGCTGAAAATATAAAAGTGTAAAACTGCATCAGATCAAATAGTTGTAATTACAGCAAGCATATGAGACAAAACCCATTGTCATTTTATCTCTCTGGGGACACTACACTTTTTGTTTAAGCCCTATTATTGGTGAAGTATGAAGTCTAAAATTATAATAATTAAAATGATTATAAAGTCTTGTGGATTGTAATTCTTTTTATATAGCTGGGAACAGCCTGTTCACTACTGAACCAAAGATTTGGCTTTAAATTCACTTCAGTTTAAAAGATAGTGAGAGGGGGAGTGTGTTGTTATGAATGCAGTGAGCATGCCTGAGTGCTGAGGCCCGCTTTTCTTCTACAGACTGGGTCCCTCTTCACCTCTCTCAGGCATGGAGAAGAAGGGAACTGTGTTGAAGAACAGTCCTGAACAATGAACTGGAAAGGTATCACTGCTTGACCTTTTGGGAACCTGCTGGTGACTTCTGCTTTGTAAACACCAACTGAATTACTCCTGCAGCCCGTGGCTGGCATGTGGGAGCAGGCAATACATTATTTTCATTTTCTGGAAAGAGAAGCTGAGAATGAAAAATTGAAGAGAACCATTAGAGGCATCAGCAATTGGAGCACAGGAGCCCTTAATGTCAAATGCACCTGCAGTGTAATACTTTATGTTGTGTGTCTTATGCTGGTGCTGCTTCTTGTTGCAAAGTCCCATCTCAGCCTCATGACAGAACTGGGGTGTCTCTGGCTGGGGCAGCAGCCTCTGCCAAATGTGGTTGCATATCTCAAGGAGTTTGAGCTTTGTGTTTTGCCAGGGCTCAACTGGGTAGCTCAAAGAGAGAACATATTGAATGCTTGATATTCAAAATACTTTTCATTTTCAGATTAGCTCAACTTTTGGGATGAAATGGCCTCAAAATGTCAGCTGTGTCAGTTCTGTGTCAGAAACAAATGAAAGCTGAGATGAGTGTTAGCTTTGGGCACCCATCCAAAGCTGTGGGAGAGAGGAGGAAATCTATACCGTAGATTTCAAAGAGCCCATATGTCTGATCTAGGACTCGATGTCTGTCCTTTTCTGCATCAGGCCCATCTCTGTGAAGAAGAGTCTGGCTAGCAGCTGGGGGATGGAGGGGAAGAGGAGGAGAAAGGAAAGGGAATCAGAGAAACATTGATAAATTCTATTTAGTGAATAACACAATACATGTAGCAGCACAATGGCCTTTTCTTCAGGCAGATTATCCCAGCCAGAGTCTTTGCTATATTAAAAAGGGGGGGGAAAATAGAGCACCAAAGAAAAGGAAAGGCGGGCTGTACAGAAGCAATCAATGCTGCCCTTTGTGCTGCCTGACATTTGAGGGACTTGTTATCAACGATTGCTGGCTGCTTTATCTAAATGTATCTCCCCAGCTGCCAGGCACAGCGCTGATAGGCAGCGGGACGTGCCGATGGCCCCAGCTGATACCGTGGCCGCCCAATTCACCCGCCAGCCTTGCTGTCAGGGGCAGGATGGCTTCTGTCACACCGCTGGCATGCTGCACCTACTCCCAAAGGGAAAACGGGCCATTTCCCCCTTCCTCCCCTCCTCCCCATCCTTACCAGCCACTTCTTTGTCTTTTTAAAGGAGAAGGAAGGGAAAAGAAAAAGTCCAAACAGGGCCAAAATTAAAAAAATAATTTAAAAAAGGCAAGAAACCTGAGATGAGAAAGGGATGCTTTGGGGAAAGGAAAATGAACTTTTTTTTTGTTGTTTGTTTGTCCTGCAACAGCTCTGTCATCTACTGCTCTGGCAGAAATTGCCATATATGTGCTTGCCTTCTCTCTCCTGCTTTTCTGCAAAAGAGTGATAAGAATAATCTACTGCTTGGCTGCTAGGTTGTCTCTTAGTGTGAAAAATGCCTGTCTAATATTTTTCTGTTTGTACAACATATATACTTGTGTTTATGTAATGCAAGGAGCTGTACGCACAAGTTTGCGTGCAGTTACTATTAATTTTTATGGCTAGAAGATGATGAACGTGCATAAAATAAAGGTTAGCTTGTGGCATCTCCTAAATCCTGGAGGGTGTGTGTATTTTAAAAGAAATTTTAAAAGTATTGCCATCCAGTTCCATCCAGAAACTACCTGTTCTTAGATGTGCATGCTGCTTAAAGTCAGTTTAATTATTCCTAAAATGTAGCCAGTTATTGACAGGTTTTAAAGTGCGAAAGCTCTGGATTTGTGTGGCCTCTTATTCCAAGAGACAGCTTAAATTATTACCTTTACAGCTAAAAAGGTTTTGAGGTCTGTGTGGAAATGTCAGCTCATGGGTTTGCTTGTATATTTACTCTTGCTGGGTGCTAATGAAGCCATTAAAAATGCAATATGGAACAGCTGAAGGTTTTCTTAAAAATGAACATTTTCTGATGTCTGTGACTCCTTCTGGTGAGGCATTTGTAAAACAAAGTAACCTAGAAGCACAATAATAGGGGCTACTGTATTAACTGATCTATTTTTAATGATTCTTTGCCAAAATCTGAAATTAATTAGCTCTCTCAAAAAGTAGGTGATTCCAAGAGAATAGAATAAATTCTTATCTCTCTCATGTTCTGTTGTTTTATGATAATTTGTACATTTAGCATATTTTTATCAGTTAAAAACCTGATTTTAAAGTGTATGCAAATTGCTACCTTGACCATAGCTGGAGTATGTTTCACGTATATGTAGTGAAAGCCAGTGTTGGTAGTGCATTTTGAGGAAATTCAGGCCTATTTGAAACACAATTTTCCTCTGCAATCTCTTACACCTACTTGCATCAAAAGAGCCAATGAGGAGAAAAGCAAACATGTATGAGGGGGTGTTGCAGACAATAAAAATCCCT
The DNA here is from genome assembly GCA_013400975.1 of Atrichornis clamosus. NCBI lineage: Eukaryota > Metazoa > Chordata > Aves > Passeriformes > Menuridae > Atrichornis > Atrichornis clamosus. The sequence goes on along the minus strand of WBMZ01012006.1, from coordinate 83,670 downwards.
CTGGAGAGCCAGAGCCAAAGCCCGGGTACCAATATATACACCTGTTCAACAGAAGAATAGAAAGATATTAGTAAAATACAAGACTTGCCTCTGAAAAATGGCGCATTTGAATTTTAGTGCTTCAAGTGTCCGAGTTGAACATGGAAGATGGTGAGGGGTCTTTGATAAAGCCCTGGTGGAGAAAGCAACATGTTAAAAGTCTAGTTCATGGGTCAGAGCAGGACACCCTCACTCACCTCTGCAGCTCTGTTTTGTCTGGGTCACGGAATTCTATGTGGAGCCTCTGCTGTATAAGAAATAGGAACAATTTCACCATGCAGTGTGGATTGACCTTGAGTGGAACCTGTTCTGCCTAGCTTCATAAGTCAACCAAAATATAAGAGAAATGCTTTTAATTAATAAGTCCTGTCCAGCAGTGGATGCCTTTTCCTTTTCACCTGACAGCACTGAGCAAGGGGAGAACATTCCACACCCCTTGTTACTCCTCAGCCTTTTGCAGGTGCAGGCAGCACAGCTCATAGAGCACAAGCTCGGATGTGCACATAGTATAACTTTCCCGAGCATTTCTCTTTCTGTGGCATTAGGAAGCCAATTCCTCCCAAGAGCATGTTTATATCAATCTAAAATTCATTTCATCTGAAATATTTATGATTTTGTGGGGGGGAGGCAGAAGGTCTGGGTGTTGAGTGTGGTCAGATCAAGTTAGCTTCAGCTGGCAAGGTTGACACAAGTAGTAGTCTGTCTGTCCCTCCTCCTGTACCTAAATGAGCATTTATTCCAAGCCCTTTCTTAATGCTGTAACATAATTCATTAGGACAGCCTTAATGAGTTGGTAATTAGTCTGGTGGGAGGGGGGTGAGGAGTGGAAATAGAAATGCTAGACAGAGAGAAAGTCGAGCAGGTTGGGACACCTTAAAGAGCCCTGAGAGAGCCTTTTGTCAACAAAATGGATCGGGCTTGCAGGCAGTAAAACTTTCAAATGACCTTCGTGTCAAAATATTAGGCAGCTATTTTTTGCTAGATGGTGGTTTCATAAACATAAAAAGTGCACATATCATTCAGAGTGTCATAAAATTTGTCTCAAAGATGCGGTGGTTCCTTCCCTCCCTTTTTTTTTTCTTTTTTTCAGTTGCAAGACAAATATCACCTCTGTGTGGTATGAGTGGGGGATGGGGTAAGGGGAATGACATCCAATATCACAAACTTCTGCTTAGCCTGAACATAATGTTAATAGCAGCTCATCTTTGTTCCAATGGTTTTGAGTGCTTGCTCTTTCTTTTTCTGGGGTGGGGGTGGTGGGGGAGTAAAATATATGTGATAGTCTACATGCCAAAGATAGATAGTGAGATGGTGACATTTTCACTTGTAAAATTCAGGGAAATTACTTAGATGTTTATAATTTATGGCAAAAGCTAGATGTTAATATTGCTCTGTGATTTAGAAGACAGATGTGGTATAATAAATAGATCAAAAACAACAGCTCGTTTCTGCAGAAGTGAAGCATCAAAACAGTTGGCTATTTAAGTGCTTTTTCTTCTGTGAAATCTTGATTTCCAAGGTTAAGTTTTGACATGGGGTTGAAGGGTAAAGGGGTGACTGTTTTCCACAAGGCGAGGAAATGATCACTCGAAGCATCCACTCATTTTGCATTGTGCTTGTCTTTAAGCTCCTTCCCTTTCTGTCCCTATCTAACAAGCCCCAGAGCAGTGGCAGTTGTGTAACTTGGATAAGTAGTAGAATGCCGACAAGACATCAGTTGAGTTGAACCATAGAAATGTGCAAGCGGAAATAACTGGGATAAATAGCCAACTTAACAATGGCAAAACCCAAGGAGGTAGCAGAAGGACAGAAAAACTGACTTACTGATCTGTCGTGGGGTTAACAATTTTTTTCTCTGCCATCTCATCACACAATGCAGAAGTGTCAAGCTGTTTCCTCTCTGTCTCCTCTCTTTCAACTCTATTTCCCCTTTGAACACCTGAAGTATTTATCACTTGTAAAAGAGCCGTTGCAGATGATGTACTGGCAGCTGGGCCACTGCCAGAAGTTCAAAACTTTCCCCAAGAAATGGCCATGACAGGTGATCACAGAGGTTGGATAAGGGAAAGCCAGGGCTGTGCTTAATGGACATCTAGCCTAGCTGTCCCGCCGCCAGCTTCTGACTGCGTGTAATTGCTCAGTATTTAGACAGATATGATATGAAATATTTCTTATGTGGCTGGAAGTATCAGGACTGATTTTCAGGCTTCCAGATCTAAGTAATTTCCCACCTCTTTGGTGTGCCAAGCAGGATTGCCTGACCAGTTACTGGTGGAGGCTGGAGACTGGCTGGGTCTGCACACATGTGCAAAGGCCACGTGGGACTGGCTGCCTCTGGGATCTGCAGTTTAATAGGCTTTCACTTTGAGATCTGCAGGCAATCTTTCCAGCACAAAACATGAAATGTACAGAGAAATTTAAACAAGGGTGAGTTGATGCTTGACTTCTCCTTGTGGACCAGAGCAGAACAGGAAATTTTACTTGGACTTGTGAAAAATTTAATCCTGGAGTTTCACTCTGCTCTTTTATCCATTGTGCGAAAAAGAAAACAACTTGGATTTTCTTTTCCTCCCTACTACTTTAATTATTCTCAAGGACTTTGCTAGTGTTACAGTTCTACTCTGTCAAAACTGAATATGGATCACAATCACCTCTGGAGGACAAGTTCTTCTGTTAATAAATGAGGTCCTTTCTTAAATTTATTTTTTTGAGCTAACAGAAGATATAGAGATGCTGTAAAATACAGTGTAACATATAGACACATATGCAGGAAGGCTCCAGGTGTGATCAGTTTACCATGGGGCAAAACATTGATTTTGCCCTCCATTGACATGGAATCCTGCTGGCTGGGTACATCAAGCTACCAATGAAGCTCTATTCCATGCGAACTTTTTTTTTGTTGTTTTTCCTTCCCTCCCTGTCTTTCTTTTCTCTTTTTTTTTTTTTTTTTTCTTTTTGTCTTTTTTTTTTCTTTTTTTTTTTTCTCAGCTTCTTATAGAAGAGATATCTTCTTTCATCCTCTAACATATTCAGGATGATCCAGGCCCACAAATAAAATGCCAAAACTCAGTAATGACGTTGGATTGTTCATGAAATGCAGTGCAATGTTTCTGGTACACAACACACCTATGACATAACTCCCAAAAAATTGTCTTTAAAAATCTGCTTTTTACAGCACAATTGAAAGTTGTAAGGTTCTATCACATAGATAACTGGTGAGGCTGTAATCTCTGCTGAGCTCTCCTTAATAGAAGACTTTTTCTTTCATTCTTTTTTTCTTTTTCCAAATATGTTTGCTTTTATTCCCCAAACCTTGATTTTGGTAATTTGATTGAAATTTTCTCTGCTGGGTGCCTGCTGCAGAGTGAAGTTCATCATCCTCAGAAAAGCAAATTTTAGCAGGGTTAAAGGAAAATTACATGCTAAATTCTGGTGTCTTTTCTTTGCAAAGACCTACTGTCACCAGCCAAGATTGAAATAAACTATTTTAAGATGTGTCTTACATTGTTTTTGGAGGGATATCTTCTGCATCTTTCTCTCTGCCTTTGACAAATTTAACCAAATTCTTCAGTTTTTGAAAATCTACAGCATATATAAACTCAGTAAACATTTCTCAGGTGACAGGAAGATGTCTTGAGGAGAGAAGAAATAAAGTTGGAGCAGATAGGGGGGCTAAGAGAAGAGCTCAAAGGAGCTGAAATGCTGCTGGGAAGGAGGCTGGGGCAGCACATGTGGGATCAGGCCGGTTTTGAGAAATACACAGGGGATGGAGCTGTGGACCTGGCTTAACCAGGCAGGAATTAATTGCCTCTGTTTGAGTGCCTGAGGAATGGAGGAAGGAAGGACTTTGGTGAACGGAGAGGGACTGTGAGGGAGAAGCTGGATAGATTAGAGCAGATGGTCTTATGTTGTGTTAGTAAATACGGTTATCTCTGTCCATCATATCCATATCTGTTCAGCAAATGCTTCCCTCCCTGCTCCAGTCTACCTAGAAAAGCACCTCAGGTCCTTGAGTTTCAGGAGTTGTCTGCTACCAGCAAATAGCCACTGCATCGATTGACGAAGCCTTCCACCCACTCTGAAAAATCAAATTGAGTCCAAAATTAGTGGTTCCTTTTAGCTTAATATCCTCGTGACTTGCCTCTATGTACCATGGAAGTAAATTAACTGTGAATTAGTGGCAGAGCCATAAGGAACTCACACAGAAGTTAATAGTTCTGTCTTCATAGCAGGGACTGAATAATGTGCAGCAGCATAAGAGCTAGGCGAGTACATAGAAGAATACAAACAAAATATTGAAGAAGTGCAGTCTGTGCTGAGGCAAGGGTTCCCAAGGCAAAATATACGATTATGTAATTAAGAGCGGTATCCTAATGCAGCGGCAGTGAGTAAAGGCTCTGCAGGCATCCTTCATTCCAGTGTGTCCTAGCTCTGCTTTTCCCCTGAATAATGATCTTTAACTTACACATTTTGTGAGATATATTTATCATTGCACTTTCCACCTACCTCCTGCGCAGTGCTGAGTGTCAGAATCCACGGTACACCATCCCTCAGTAGCAATGTTATTTTTCTTGCTCTGGAAATGCCAAAGCTAAAGTTGCCCACATAACCACAACTCTGGTCCCCTGTGTAAACACATTACAAGACAGTCTTTAATTACATGAGTTTATATTTAATTTTTTTTTCCCCTGCTGCATGATGCTTAGAGACATCTGGCCATATCATTCAAAGTGTGGCCCAGGCCTTATTTACCTCCCGTCATCCAAACAGTGTACTGAATACTAAATTATTGATTAGCTCTTGGGTGTTTCAGCTGTGCTTTCAGCAGAACGTTTTGAGTACTTAATAGACACATGTGGTTTTAAATTCACAGCACCCCTGTGAGACAAGAAGGTGACAGTATTCCCATTTTACAGATGGAGAGCTGAGTCACAGGGAGATTAAGGTCAAAGGACCCACTGATTTTGGGGCCCCAGTTTGATGTTTTGGAGTACTTAGTGTTTTTATAGCTCGATATATGTTCAAAGCACAGCTCCCAGAGACTTCAATTACAGCTTCCAGCACTCAGCACTTTGCAAATCAGCCCCCAGGGTTTCAAGTCAGGCATCCAGAAAATGAGGAACACACAGTTAGTGACCACCTGTGGTTTATAACTTGGCCAAATGTGTGTGGATTTTCATGGTAATAGCAAAAGGCACCTCTCTTATTCCTGGGTGATGCTTTTCTCTCTCTGTCAAGCCAACCGATCCCTGCAGTAAAATACAGAGTGTTGCTAAAGTCTCTCAGTGGAGCAGTCTTGCACCCTGTGGAGGAGAAATGCAAGGGGACCACTGTTATTACTAGCAAAACAATACTGTTCTCTTTCATGTAATTTGTGGCAACAGCTGAAATCTCCTTTGTTAAAGTTTTGGCATGGTGTTTCAGTTTCTAAGATGCAGGAACTTGCCTTCAAAGTCTTAAGTCTCAACAGACAAATTGTGACAAGTTATGGGAGACTAAAGTGTGGCCTTAGAGTGGGAGGTAGTGGGCACTGCATTGCGGGGGCTGCTGTGTGGTCTGCTTCCAATGCTCTCTAGCTGTATCCTGAAAGTGGAGGGGTGATGCACTGAGGCCAGTGCTCTGCTTCTGCATACGGCTGGTGTAGGAGCAGGAGTACCTTTTAGCTGTGCTCAGTCTGGGGCCAATTTTTATGGCCGACTGATGAAACCTCTGGAAGTGATAATTTTAATGGAGACCTCCCGATTATAGCTACGCATTTGGTTTTCATTAAAAAAGCATTTAAAATATGAGCAACATGGAGCTGGAATTCCCAGACATAGGTCACTGCCTTTAACAGTGTTAACAATAGAAAGACAGTAGTGAGCATGGTAGGGAGGAAACATTTTATAAATGAAATAATAAATATGATTTATTTTCTTGAAATACAGAGAGGTGAAATTGAATTAATCTCAGGATTTTATCTACATTCCACACCTTGTTCTCTCTGCTGGCAGATCCTTATTACTGAATATGGTAAAACAGCTGACAAAATGAGTTGCAGGTTGCTTCAATTTCACATGGAGAGAGGTACTTGCAATATCAGCTCATAGAATTGTGTAAACTGGGGTGAGTGTGGGGAGAACAGGAAGCATGATGCACTGAAAGGTGCAGGTAGTTTGGACAGAGAGGAAAACTCTTTTGAGAATTGATCCCTGGGCACTGGCGAGATTCTGGGAAAACTCAGAAATTAGTTCAAAAGAAGTCAGTAGAGCTGGAAGAAAGACACAAGACACTAGGAATGGACCACTAAGAACCCACAAGAATCCAGTCTCCTTAGAGGAGCAATCCGTGTGAAGTAATGGCTGCTCTTAATTTGCTGTCTTTCTTGTTTACTGTGATTTCACAGTGCTGATGATGAGTCTGTTCCTTAGCAGCAGCATACTTTGCTTATTAGTTTTTCCACTGTTCCAGAGAAAAATAAAAGGGATTACTGGTGGATAGAGTCAGATTGCAAGGCAGTGGCTCCTCCTGCATTGACAATAGCTAAAATCCATCTTGTATGTTCATACTTGTCATTACAACTACAGGCCTTTCAAGGGGCAATGGACTCTCCAGCACCATCTCTTATTATCATAAAATCGTGATTATTAGGAGGAAAGCTTAGACACTGGAGAAAGCAGGAGACAGATTTCTCCCTACTGTTTCCAAAAGATTCCCCTTGTTGTCTCTATGTTGGAAGGAAGGGTCTGAAGAACAACATTTGAGACTATCCTGTAAAATTATGGAAAAAGAGAAAATATATCCACAAGAAACAAAACAAGGAAGAAACTGTCTTCCTTGCCTGAGCCCAGCTGAATCCTGCTCAACTTTTGTGAGCAACTACCTGAAATATTTGCACCAGGTAGGTAAGCAGGGTTTGTCCCCGGCAATGTTCAGAGGACTCAGAAGAGAAGCAGCCTATACCTGCAGGAAATAAAATCAAGCAAAATAAACTTCTTAGCCTCTTTTAACAGCAGTCCTTCACAGGTCTTTAAAAGGTTTGCATTTATGGCATCAATATGTGAGCCCCCTTTCTGTATAGTCTGTGCATGTAGGCTGAAGCAAGACTACGAGTGCCTGAAAAATGCAGAGGCTAATTACAGCAGTGTGGAAGTAAAATAATGAGAGCTTGAGAATGTGACTGATAAGCAGTTAGATAATAGACTAACAAGCAGGATGTCTGTAGTTTATCAAAGGGCTAATGAAGGTCTCTAAGTCCTCTGCTATTGCCTGAGGAGGATTTACAGATGGAAAATATCCCAGAAATGGCATATAAGGATATACACCATGTACTAATTGCATGGTGATATAATGATTGGATTCAGTGAGTGCTTAACCTATGGATAAAGTAATTACTCAATTAAAAAGTGCACACTAGATGCTGATAACCAAGTGGGACATGCTTGGAACAAGTGTTTACAAAGGAGGTGGTGCTTGGTTTCACCTGTCCACTGAGCTGGGCTTGCAGCCTGCAGTGCTAGATTGGTTTCAGTGGCCCAGGAAGGTGGCACAGCAACACTGAGGTGGACTGGTGCCTGGAGATAGCTCTCTTGGGAACAGGAAATGGAGCTGCTGCTCTTAGAGTTAATGGGGGCATCTGGTTCACATGCTCACGTGCATCCCCTGATATATCACAGTAATGCAAGAGGACCTTTGCTGGTAACACCTCTGTGAACATTGATGTCTCTGCTGTATTTTCAACCTCTGTTGGACTGGCTGACTTTTCTTGGTAAACATGCAAATTCTGACCCTTTGGGGTGAGCTGTTCCAGACAGGGAAATTGGGGATCTAAGCACTCTGGCAGGCTCAGAAAATGTCAAGAAAACAAAAGAATAAACAAGCAAACCCATGACCAGAAAGCATTAATAAAAAAAGATATTTTGGCCATTTGGTCATAAATAGTACTGTTCAATAGCACAAGAAATCATGCAGGCTGTGCAGGGAGACATAAAACCACTGAATTATGTATTAATATGTCATATAAAAGGAAAAAGTACTAAAGAAATACTGTTGGAAAAATAAATAAAACCACCATTAAAAGTGAACATGTCCCATTTGGTCAGTTATGCCAAACATAAAACAATAGCAAGTGCCATTTGGAAGTTAACAACACTTTTAATTTTACTACTGACTTTTCCATTATAAACCATACAAAGGTGTGGTTAGACCATAGGCTGAGGCATTGATTTTATGTCTGTGCTTATCTAAATCAGTAGGCTTTGAAAATATGTATCTAGACCGGTATCTGTCTGTATACATGCATGAAGGAAGAGAGGAAGAAAGAGTTGGAAAGCTAGGGTTGTGTGAACTGGCTAAAATGGAGCTGACACCCTCTCAAAGGGACTGTTTGGGTCAAAGGAGCCAGAGCTGAAATCTGCTGGTAGTGGCCACGAGTCTGGTGCTCTCCAGCCGTTGGGTCTGCAGAGGTGGGATGTGTGCACACATGGAAAAGCCATGTCCTGCTCACAGCAGCCCAGGCTGTCCTGCACAGAGGAGACTCTGTTCAAAAGTGCGTGGGAGGATGGTGTGGCCCCGCTCAGGTTTCAGCTTGAATTTCACTCTGTCCCTCAAATGACTCTGGTTTAATGTGGGATGACAGGTGTTGTGGCTGGCCAACCTTGTGGAGCCAGGTCTGGAAGAATGACAGGATCTGGGAATGAATCTGCTGACATTTGCACAGCTGGACCCACCCTGTCAGGGCACCAGGATTGCCCATTTGTCCATGCAGGAGGGCAGCTGGGGATGTGAAGTGTATCCATCAAGTCCGGGCAGCTCAGGTGTGAACGCTGCTTTGGACCCATTAGTCCCTGTGAGCCTTTAGCCCCTGTGAGCCTTTGGCTGCTGTGAAAGGCAGGGTCACAGCCAGCTGAAGAGCCTCACCGCTGGGATCGCCTCTCTCACACACACACTTCAGGAGGGATTACAACGAAAACAAAAATAGGGACGGAGAAAACATTTTGCTGGCAGAAAGCACAAATGACACGGAAACTGCTGGGCCGCTGCTTCATTAAATACACTGGCCTGCCAGAGCTGCATTGCAGATATCCTCCCAATGTGTTTTGAACAGCAACACTCCCTTTGGTCAACTCCACTGTGCTTTGCCTGCTCTTCTCATCCCACCTGCCGTGATGCCAGTAACATCTCTGTTGGAGATGAGAGGCTGGGAGCAGTGGCAGGGACAGCTGGGGCTGGGCACAGTGCTCCAACACCTGCCTGCTCCCCCTCCCCTGTGCCGTCTGCACCAGTGGGAGGCTCCAGGCCAACACCTGACAAGGGGCAGCAGAACCTGCCAAAGCTCATCTTTCCTCGTGGGGATGCCTGTACAATACTCCACAGCAGATGGGTCACCTCTGCAGAGGGAGAAGGGCCTGGCTGGGCTGTGTCTTCAGCTTGTGGATTTACAGGGACTGGGCTGCGGGGTCTGTTTCAGCAGAGCCCATCTCCAACACCAAGAAAACTCTGAGCTTTTGTTTTGTTTTGCTTTAATTTTATAGGCCTGGGACAGTGTTACAGAGCATGAGAGGGGAGAAAAAGAAAAAATAGGAGGCAAGCATGTAAATAATCACAATTAATCTGAAGGTCTAATGGCCTGTCTGCCTGCCTTCCTGCTGTAATTTACCATATGCTCTAGTACTTGTGTGAGGTTCCCTGGCTCACGTGTTGTTAGTTTATGTAAGTATGTACAGACCTTTGGCAAATTTGTATTTTTATTATGTAGAAGCTAACATTTAGCTTTCTTGTTGTGGGTATGTTGTAGCATATGTTAGTGTTTATGTTGCAGGGAAAATGAATCTCTTGACTAGAAAATATCTTCTTCTACTATTCTAGTGATTTGTTATTTTGACCTTTTTTGTAATGATGTTTTGTCAATAGCAAAGCTGAGTGGGATGGGCCAGGTAAAGGCTAGTCATTTGTGTATGACATACATGGTATATCATTTCTTCTGGGTCCTTGAGGGGATAATCATATCCAGGTATGATTCAGAAGGTCAGCCTGAATTGGAGGGAAATGATTTCTCAGAAGTGGGTATGAAATAGGAAGCAGTTTGTTTTTTCTTTTTTTTCTTTCCCCCCCCAATTTAATATGGAAAACCTATGTATGACAAGGATGCTATGCCTTTTTTTCTTAGTTTCCTGTGTATATATGTTGCCCTTAGCAAATCTTTTTCAAGACAATTTTATTTTTAGCTGTTTCATAGAAGAATCTTCAATGTTTTCAGTGGGAAATATGTTTACATCATTGGTATCTGTTTTCTCCAGGGCCAGTAAATACGATCCCACAGTATGTTATTAATGGACCAAGGCCAATATGACATGCTGTGATTTTCCACAATTAATGAGAAGCAAACCCCTTAATTCTAGCAGGAGTTTGAAGTTTTACAAAATTTGGGGTCATTCTTTTTCCCCAAAGCCTGTGTGAGATATGTCAAAAGTTCTCTGAGCTCCACAGTACCTGGATTTGGTACAAAGCTTGAGCCAGCCCTAATGGTTGGCACCGCAGACAAAGAAGGAAGGACGCTGCTGTAGTGGTCTTCTCTTGTGTCTGGAGACTGAAGTGTGTTCTGTGTAGTCCCATGACTGGAGTGAGTGGGCACAGCTCAGAGTAGCTCTCTGAGAGTGCTCCCATGTCTGGAAAAGCCATCTGCGTGCTAAACGGGAGAGTGGGAGAGGTCTGTCTTTTTCTTTGGTTCTCACTGATTTCGTTTTACATCATTCCCACGTGCTCTGACCCTTGTTTTGTTTTTGGAAATATCTGCCTTCTGTATTCACAGAGAGGTCTGATTTCATAATCTGCAGTCCTGTGACTTTGTATGCTGTGTTCAGGTCAGTTTCAGTAATTATTGTCTATAAGTTAATAGCTGTGGGTTTTTATGACCTCATGTGATATCTCAGGCAATGCATTTGCATTCATAATGGCCAGTGACAAAGGGTGCTTTTGCCTGTGAGAATTTTTGCTTCTTCACTTGAAGCACCATGTGTTGCAGATGGTGAGTACCATGCAAACCAGACCAGGAAAAAGTGGGGAAACTTTTCATTTCAGACATGAAGCTTCCTTGGGCTCTGTGGCTGTATGGGAAAATTTCCCTTTACTTCACACAATCTTGCTTTGACTGCAATACACTCCCCCCCCTCTAAAACTGTGCTCTCTGTCTTCAATATAATGGCACTTATTATGACAAAAGTCCAAAATAATTACTACGACAAGGATTAGAAAACAAATTGTTGAAATATGCTTTTAACCTTGATGTGACAGTATTTACAGAACTAATGTTTCCTGAATCCCTACAAGTCGTGTTCCAGGACTGCAGAACATAGTATGAAAAGACCCTGACACTTAATGATTTATAGCACTATGGTGTTTCTGTAAAAGCTACAGCCCAATATCTACTAAGTACAGAACATGACCTGGGCAACAGGGAACCAAAACCTCATTTAGTTATATAGAAGCCTAAATTGAACAGTGATTGAAAAATCAACAGGATCTTAAAATGAGTCTTGTAGCCAGCTCAGCAGCAAGTGAAAGGTTTTGGATGTGCAGAGTGTGTTTTTGACCAGGTTTAGGCTGCACTGAAGCTAGGACAGCTGGATTATGTCAGCTCCCACTCCAGGGAAGCCTGTGAGAAAAGACATGTTCATAAACTTGTAACTGTCCTTTTTTCCATTTTTAGCTGTTTTGTGTCTTTGGGTGCATCAGAATATCAGAAACAGGTTTTTGTTCCTTTCCAGAGAGTTTCATTGTAGTCTTCCCTTCAGTACGTTCTAAGGTGATACTAGTGAGCAGAAATCTTGCTTCCACATGATTTGCCAAAAATGGCAAGAAAACAGAAACTGAATGTTCTCTGGCATTAAGCTATACATATGCATTCTCATTAGATAAGGTTTGCAGTGTTTTGGTTTTGTTTCCCTTTAAGTGCGAAGTTTGTTGACCCACTGGAAATAAGATGTCATGTACTGCCCTAATTGGCATATAATGGAAATGTTGAAATGAACTCTCTGTGTTTTATGGGCAAAAATACATGGAGGAAAATATCTGCACAACTGTGACAACTTTATATATGGGGCATGGCTAGCTTTCATTCACATTGTGAAAGCATGAGAAAGTAAACAAGAGATTTGAGTATTTTTGCTACAAGGGTTTTTCCTACAGTATTTTTTTTTTTCTTACTTGGATGCTTTCTGGCATGCACCACAAAGCCAGAGGGATGTTTACCCATGAAACACTAGATTATTTTGTGAATAAAATACTAAGGAAAAGGATCAGATCTTCACTGTGGAAACGGCACTGTTCAGTCTCCAGTGTCTGCTAAGCATTTACCAGATGTTGCAAGGTAACTGCTATTAATAATGCACTGTTACAGCCTGCTCAGCCGGTTTCTGTTGGATATGCATCAGCACATTCCAAGTGTATCCCCCAAATTGGAGCCACGTTCCTTCAAGCTCTCTTAAGCAGGACAGATTAAGGGATCGGCTCTGACCTGGGTTTCTAGTAATGTTTTTATGACATGGAGTCTTTGCAGGACTGCCTTTTAAACTGAAATCCTAGAAAAATTGAATTGTTCTTTTCCAGTATCTGCAGCCCAACATTCTCCGTGATCAGCTCTGTTAGCTTTCCTGCAGAAAAAATGGTGCCCTGCAGTACAGAGCAATGCCTTCTGATCTCTCTCTACTGCCTGAGATTTATCTCATCTCCTGCTTTCCCTTGCCCTGCTCTTTTCTTCAAAGACCTTGGAGAAAAATGTTTCTTTATAATTTTGTTCCTCCTAGTCAGGGTCAATGCGGGTGCTGATAGTCCTGACTGAGCAATCTATTCTGAGACAGAGATGTAGGCACTTCTCAAAAAAAAAACAATCAAAAAACACCAACCAAAGAAAAACAGGGCAAGGAGTTGTAGCAAATATCCACGATGGTTTCAGTGTACAAGAATTCTGTGATCTCAAAGAGAATTCACAAGCTGCACCTTGATTCCTTGATCCGTAGCAGAGATATTTACCCTGTGTCTGCACCACAGTAGCTATGCCTTTTTAGAAAGCTGTATTTGCTGACAGATTATTCTATGCTTTCTAAGCACATCTTGAAGAGGTTTTGGTTTGTTCTGAATAACCAGCCACATCAACAAATCAAACTGTTAAACAGATCTCTACTTCTGTGGAAACACAGAACATACTGGTAAGTCTGACCTACTAGGTGTTATTTAATGTTGTTTAAAAGTTCCCATGTAGGATTTATACTGTGCAAAATCCAGCTTTCTATGGAACACAATGCATTTGAATTGGAACAGATTGTTCCTGCTTAGTATATCAGTAAAACCATTGCACTGGCTGGAAACAGCTTCTCTTTAACATCTTTAAATCAGAAAGATCTGAAGTTGACAAAGTGTTTGTGGCATCTCTTGTTTCTTGCTATTTTTTCTCGATAACTAGACTCTGGGGAAAAGTCTTCAAATCCTTAAACAAGCTGAAGAAAATCATTCCCTCTGATTTGTACTCCTCAGTGGAAGCTCTTCACTGCTTGCTCTGTACTTGCCAGTGGAGGAGCCACACAGAGGGCATCAACAACTGTTCTGTTTGCGGGAAGGCTGTTCACTAGGGAAAAAGGCCCAGTGGCTGCACCAGCTGAAGGAGGGATATTGGTCTCCTTGATGAAGCTTCATTGGCTAGAGCAAAAGTAAATATACATTTCTAGAAAATCTGGGAAGGATGCCTGGTTTGAAAAAAAAGAAAAAGAATGAGTCTTCCAGATTCTGGTTTCTTCCCTTTCCAAGGGAAAAACTGAGGGATCCATATAGTTGATGCTTGACCCTTTGCATAGCAGCATTAGGTGCTAGCAATTCTTCACTCTTCAAGAATAATTGTAACTGTTATGATTTGGCACAATGTAAGTAAATGTTCCCATTTTTCCTTTTTATGATCTGTCTAAACTTTTTACCAAATTTGCTACCATGAACTCTGAATATAAGTTTGGGTATGGGCCAGTTAAATACAGCATATGTAGCCACTAGGAAAGTTCTACTACAAAACACTTGCTTAACTCCTTACTGCACGTGCTATTAGAACAAATGAATCACAGTAATATTTTGCATCGTGGTTGCACCTGGCAACCAAGGATCTTGAAGCATTTATAAAGTAACTCGATTTACTCAATGTTTTGCAAGGCATCTGTTTTTTTTCCAATTTGTATAAGACGTCAGTAAATAATTCATTTTACAGATTTGAGCTTTTTCTCTCTGAAGTCCAGCACTTCATCCACTTACTGGGAGGTTCTTCTAAAGAATTACTGCTGAGCAATTTTTGATCTTCATACTGATTTTGATCTTTATGCTGATTGTCTCTACTCTGTGGGTGGTAAGGCCCTGGAACAAGTTGCCCAGAGAAGCTGTGGATGCCCCATCCCTGGAAGTGTTCAAGGCCAGTTTGGATGGGGCTGTGAGAAACCTGATCTAGTGGTGGCATCCCTGTCCATGGTGGAGAAGTTGAAACTAGCTGACTTTTAAGGGTCGCTTTCAACCTTAACCATTCTATGATACTGTGAATACTTTCCTAAAATTTACCCTAAAATTTAGGATATATAATGAAAAGAGAATACAGAAAATGTGCACATTTTTGAAATTTTGGAGATATTTGCATAACAATAGTTATGAAATCTGTGCTGAGAAACCTGAGGCCCAAGCATGACAGTCCTGTTTTTCCTTATGTCATTTAATGTCACACAGGACCTTTGTGACAGAGTAAAGTTGGAACTGTCTTCAAACTTGAACTCTTATCACTGGATGATAGTTCCTCATCTGGAAGAGCTTGAAGGAGAACAGATGCATGCAGAAAATCTGCAAGGAAAGGTTTCCAAATGTTTCTGTGCACACCCAGGGCTAGTGATGTGCTACGGGCTCTGCAGGCATTCTCCAGGCAACACTCCTGCTCCGCCACTGAGCTGATCCTCCAACTCTGACTGTTAAAAGGCTTCTTTCATGTTACTTCTCCCCTTTATCATCTACGGAGAAGCACAGTCAAAGCACATCATTAAAAACTCTGGAGCACTTGAACATTTCTGCAAAGGAAAAGATGCCAGATAGGAACAATACCCCACGCAAACAGTCATATACATATGTGTGCCCTTGACATGTATCAGAAACCTCAGAGAGCCATTCATAATAATGCTTCTCCTTTTTCCTGGAGGCAGAGAACATACTGGCAGTTCAGCTTTTAGGAATTGCTTTAAGTTGGAAACAGTCAATGGACCAAGCTGCATCGTGCTGTGGGTGGGTAAAGCTCCACTTGCTCTCTTCATTGATTTTGTTCCTGCAGCAGTGAATTTGTTCCACTGTCCCTGTCTCATGAGACTCTTTTCCCAGTCTCTTTCTCTCTCTCTTTTTCTTTCTATTTATGTCTTAATTCACTGCTGTCATGATTTATACTAGCAATACAATGTGCAAGACATGAAAATCTATACATCTATCATACCCCTGTCTGAATGCTGGGACATGACATTTCAAAATTATTTTTTCCGTATACATTTATCATACATTTTTTTTTTTCAAAAGGAGACGCTGTGTTCTGTGGATTGAAACAGACTGAAGATGGCCCAACATCTCTGCTAACCTATTTCATTTACTCCATGTGGTTTATGGGGTAGGGGCAGTGTTACAGGTTTAACCCCAGCCAGTAGCCAAGCTCCACGCAGCCACTGGCTCACTCACCCACCAGTGGGATCAAGGAGAACTTGGAAGGGTAAAAGATACAGATCTGTGGGTCAAGATAAAGACAGTTTAACAGTGGAAGCAGAAGCCTTGCACACGAGCAAAGCAAAAGAAGGAATTATTTCACTGCTTCCCATGGGCAGGCAGGTGTTCAGCCATCTCCAGGAGAGCAGGGCCCCATCACTTGGGAAGACAAATGCCATCACTCCAAATGTCCCCCCCTGTCTCCTTCTTCCCCTCCACTTTATCTACTGGGCATGATATCATATAGTCCAGAATATCCCTTTGGTCAGTGTGGGTCACCTGTCCTGGCTGTGTCTCCTCCCAATCTCCCATGCACCCCAAACTTCCTCACCAGTGTGGCAGGAGGAAAAGCAGAAAAGGCCTTGATTTTGTGTAAGTTCTGCTCAGAAATAACAGAAATATCTCTGTGCTATTAGCACTGTGTTCAGCACAAATCCAAACTTAGCCCTGCACTACCTACTGTGAAAAAATCTACCCCAGCTGAAACCAGTAAGGAACCACAAGGAAGCACTGCTCTGTTGTGGTTCTACACTCCTTTGGCCAATATTGTGGAGGTAAATGTTTTATGATTCTTGTAGAGTCTAAGGTAGGTACTTTTAGCATGTTATCTATCAGTGGCTATTTGAGGTTTAGAGTAAAAGTAAATTGTTCTTTAGGGAAGAATAAGGATCTGTGATGGCTTGTACCTGCAACTGACTGATCTTTATCAGCCTTGTGACAGTCCCACAGGGACAACTTGTTGTAATTAGCTCATTTATTATTGATTAAGTCTTTGGACAGCACTTCAACATTAATCAGGTTTCAGTGGTGTTTTAGAGTTCTGAAAATATGTAAATAAGAGCTAGGGATTCCTGAGTGTGCTAAAGGAAGCATGTCATGAACACTGTCCAAGGAACCACATGTAATTTCATCCTCTTTGAAGGTTTCAAAACAGGTAGCAACGTTTTGAAGAAATTTTTTGCTCCCTCTCCCTCATTGTTGCTTCTCTGTACAGTGTAACTCTGGGACAAGCTGAGCATAAATAACAAAACAGGCTGAGAGGAACACTTCTTAAAAATGTTTCAGTCCAGTCCTAGATCTTTCCCTGGTCACTCCTGTTAGCAAAGTTCTGCCTCCCAAAAGCTGTAAGGCACTGGACCCTGAAATTAGGTGTGTGATCTTATTACTGAAGCCCTTGTGGTTTTTTCCACACATCCACATTATTCTTGTTTTTTGTAATTTAATTTTAGACATAAGATAATCTTGTTGGAGTAAATGTTTGTGTCTCTGTGTGTGGCTTTTTGTTTTTTTGGTTTTTTTAATAAAACATGAACTGTAGCGTTGAGATGCTAGGCAAGAAAGTTGTTGTAGTAGAAGGACCAGATTTAAATTTGTTGTAAATCCTTTAATGCTTTTAACGTCTATTAAAAATGGTGAATATTTTTGAATGGAAAAATAAGCTTTTAGTACAGCAGGGATCTAGTTAGAAATAGTTTTTCACTTTTAATTTTTTTTTATTTGTGGAACTTCAGAATCAATGGATATCTGTATTTGTTTCCTCTGATATCTGTGTGTTTTAGAAATGAAATTTTTTTCAAATGTAAATTGAGTTTTAGGTTAGGAAAATAAGTCAATGTCTGTATTTTGGTGTGTCTGTTGCAAAACTTTGTAATGTACATTTTTCATGAAAGAAATCACCTCTTCTTCTCCCCATTCCCAACTATTTTTTGACTAAGTTACACTTGGATTGGAAATATCATAAAGAAATAATTTGTGATTTTGCAGGCTGTGTGATAGATAATTTGGAAAGAAAAAAAAGCCAGACAACTGATTAATGCTCTAAAAATAAGATACAGCTAAATGCTGAATTTTTCCCGGATGTGTGTTAATTCTGTTTACATTAGATCTAAGCTAAGTACTAATTTTATTAGCAGCAGTAAGTCTAAAATTCAAATGTATAGTAATGTGGAGCAAGCCAATCACTGTTATTGGAACAAGATTAATTAGTTGAGTAATTAATTGAACCATGCTTGAGGGGTTTTTTTTCAGTCAAGGTATTTAAACTGAATATGTTTTTCTTTCTCTCATCATAATGAATTGTTCACAGAATATATATGTTAAATTCTGCCACTGACATAGGCTTCGATCTTATGCCATTAATACAGTGGTTAATATCCACAATTAAATAAATTGTTTTGGCACACTATTGCCTTCAAATCAATGAGCAGAACCAGATATAATTTGAAGATTCTGTGCATTCTCCTCTGTGTTTGAATTTTCCTCTGAAGGAGGTGGAGATACCTGGTGAAGAGGCTGAAATTTTGTTGAACTTCCTCCATTTTTTGAGTTAAAGTACCCTGGTATGTAATTAAGTGTGAGGCATTCGTGCATTTTCAGCTTTTTAAAATTATTGCCAGTCTGGTACTTGAGATTAATTTAGCCATTATTGTCCCAAAGATTTAAGAATAATTTTTAAAATTAGAATCCTAACTATGCGTTTAGATTAGATTTAATATGACAGTTATTTGTTCTGCTAATAAAAGTCCCATTGCATATTAAAAACATATTAATTGAGGATTAATACAGATGTAGTAGATTTCGAAATCTATGATGAAAGCATTGCAAAGCATAATTTGTCATTTGTGATTACTGTAAGTATACTAACAGCATTAATGGGACCATCTACTTATAAATCTAGCAGATTTTGTCCAATTCAGAACGATATGCTTCTGGGGCTATTGCCAGTTGAACTTTTTAATACAGTGTTTAAATTAATTAATTTAATGTATAAATTAATTAATTAAATTTTGCTACTGTTTGTAGGTGCTGTTACTGCAGACATACTGTGACTTTTCTGGTCTGTGAATGGAAAAGGTAACTGTGCACTGACTGAGGAGATCATGTACTTCAAGTGACATCTCCTTGCAAAATAAAGATATTTCAAAACAGTCTCTTCTAGAGGCTGAAAACCTCCAGTGAGAAAAGGTTTGTCTATTAGCCCATGTATAGTGATTGTATCACTCCACTAAAGGGGTTGTATGCAGAAAGTTCCTACAGCTTCCTTGCTCAGCCTGGGGAGTGGCACTGCCCTGCCTCAGTGACAACCTCTGTGCTCTGCAAGGAACATAATTAAACCTTGGGTTAGCTGTCAGTGATGTGTAGTTCATAATTTTCTCTAAAGTATCTGCTGGGGAAAGCCTCTGCCTGTGCTAATTGACAAAGTAAGGCCAACTGGAACTGCTGGTGGCATCCTATTGTGAACCGTGCTAATCTGATGTCCTGTGCTCCTGTTCTCAGCTCTTTGGGCGTTGTGATTTATGACCCACCTTGCTCAGGAGAGACTGAGAATTTTGACCTCTGAGGCCAATCACTGAGGGATGCTTTAGCTTGAAGTCTGCTGGAAAGAAAGAAGGAAGGAATGAAGGAAAGGAAGGAAGGGTTACAACTCTTCCGAAAGATCTTTTCATGGAAGATCAGGAAATGGAAGGGGTAGGGCAAATGATTTCCTTCTCTGTGTATTTGTGCAATTGTTTCAGTTGATTAGCTTTTTTAAGAGATGGCAGTCAGTATGAAGGGGGACCTGCTTTGCCAGCACCATAGTCTTCTGCTTCTCTTTTAATATTTTAGGGAGACAAGAGAATAGCAGACTTTATGGCTAATCTGCTCTGTGTGTCCAGCCAAACTTGTCCTCTGCTTTCTGCCTCAAAGAGAAACCTTCCATGTCTCTGCTGGTCAGTTAATGTCTCAGCAACACCCTGTCCTATTATTCTCCAGCTCAACAAGCTGGGAGCCAATTTAAGGCTCACCAAATTTATTCTGATGACAGGAGAATTCCTTAACATGTTCCAAGAAACTGGGCAGGCAGTACACATGGTCTTGCCTTGAGGGCTGTAATGCAACCTTGTAGTAGGATCTAGTAAGGATGTATTATTATAAATCCTTATCATGTTTATTTCACTTTTCATTCACATTCCTTCCAATCTTTTGATATTTAGCCTTCGGGCAGATTCAGCTATATATCCAAAGATACAACTTTACATTGAATTAATGTGAATCTCTCTGCTGGTTAAGAAGTTAACAAAAAAGGAGTAGGTGTCACTATTTTGCTTATGGTGGGAATTTGACGACGTACTGAACCAAGAACAACATACTTCCAGAATCTTAACTAGTTTGATTGCACCATCGACACTGTTATTTCGACAGTCCCACTCTCCAGCATCTGGAATAATTGGAAGCAGCAGCCAGCAGGTATCAGATGTCAGTATGAATTGTCTCCTGCTGCGTGAGCACTGACTATGAAATTGATTTGCTGTCTTTTTTTATGCTGTTTTGTAATGAAAGTAATGTAAAGTCCCAAACAGACAAATTCTGCATTTGTGTACATACAGTTAAAATAGGCATAGGTCTGAAAATTAAAGAGGGGGAAATATATCAACAGGAAAGCAGTACGGCACCATCAGGCCCTGTTTCCTCACAGGTGGTTGTGGTGGCAGTACCCACTATGTTTCTGAAGGAGCCGAGCTAAATCAATAGCTGGAAACCAGTTTCTTTGGGTACTTGTATGGATCAAAAGCATAAAACATGAGAAAGAAGAACCCATCAGTGAATGAATTTATATCTCTATTTTACTCACTGATGTTAATAAGGCAAGTGAAAAAGACTGTGGAAACTAAGTCTCCAACCTGGAGCAAATTTTCCCCTGATTTGTCATTAGGATGATCAAGGCCCCTAAAATGAAAAAAAACTGGCTTGAGCAAAGTCATTGGTAAATTTCTGTTGATTTACTATTGCCAGATTGTTGCCTTAGGGCACATCAGAAATAAATGACTGTCAGTATGTTCAAGATGCTGTCCTACAGAACAGTTTCACATATGTAAAGGTAATGTCTCAGTGACTGGGATTCTGACTACCAATTTGAGGAACATTAAGGGAGGATTAGACCAAGTATAAAAGTAGTGCTATCACCCCTGAGAGAAGCCTTTGAGCACTCCTTAGGGATTGCTGACATCTAGATGATGGCAGTAGGAGCACAGGATGCTGGGCTTTGCTGGCAAGAACTGGTGCCTTTTCTCAAGCAGAGTTACAACTGGCTATGGAACAACCATGTTTATGGGTCTCTTCCTCAGCTTGAGGCAATACTTGGCTTTGATACCAGAAGGCTTAATCAACTCCTACTGTAATCAAATTATTTAAGATTTTTCAGAGAAAATTGCAGCAAATTCCTGTCCTAAGAAGTCAGGGTCAAAAACTGGTTTAGAAAAATCAGCCTCAGTGTTGATTACTGAGTGTGGCTGTCTTTTAGACAAGCACAATGGAGACAAATATTCCTGACATCTGGTTCAGTGAGGCCCAAGTCCAGTGTTTAATTGTGTTTTTGCTCTGACACCCAGTTGCATAGCAATAAGGGGGAGCATATGATACAATAATCTATATATAGGATAGGTGGGGCCAAACCTTTGACTTGAGGCCAGCTAGTCTGGTATTCCAATCTTGGTGCTGACATGAAGGCAGCCAGTAACCTTAGGCGGGTCACTTGAAGTTCTTCCTGAATTTCAGAACCTCTGTTGATGAAAGGACCAATCTATAACTGTCTTGGGATTGACAGTTGTCATAACATGATCCAACAGGCTATTTCATACACAACCAGGTCACGGGTGCCCAGAAAAACTTTCCCCCCATTCAGGATAAGCACAAGATAATTTACTGGGAGCTGGCTGCTCTACTCAGAGAGCAGTTTTCCATAGAAGCAGTAATATACTGCAGGTTTTCTTCCCTGCAGAATTAAACCAGCCTGGTTTGCATGCGACCACAGGAAGGGCCATTTAAGCAGCTGGTCCTCTTCTTTATCCCCCACAAGGCACAAGCAATGGTACTCTGGCTTGTCATGATGCCTGGACTTCTTCCTTTCCCTAGCTATCTCCTGCCCTAGGTAACACCTTTCTTTATTTCAGAGGCGAGAAAATAGAAGCTGATTCCAACAGCAAGAAGACAATCAGATGACAGACTCAGGTCCTTTTCCACAGAACCAGAATTTCTGTCAGATTTTAAACCTTTGACCACATGCTTTGACCACAAAGATGAGTTGCAATTCTACCTGCAAGAGGGTGTTGTTATAGGGTTGCTTTTGGCAGCTCACTCCCCAGAGGGATGCAGTAGAAAGAAATCCTCCCACCTCTGTGTTGAAGCATTGTGTAGGCTTGCCCAATTAGAGGATGTTGCTGACTCAGCCAGCCCAATTTGCCATTATATCTTTCCCCTTATTTTCTTGGGAAGCTTTCCTAAGTTGTCTAGGCCTCCAACTGCAAGGAGGAGGAAGAATATTCTTCTTACTGCAACAGAGAAAAATAGTGGATTGTACTAGAGAAGCTGTTGCCTGCTCCTCTGCCTGTCATTGAAATCAGGAGAAGAACAGAGATGTGACCCAACACCATTTCTTCTCATTTGTTAAGGAAGTAAAATCCCATCATTTATTTAAAGGATGCTGTTACTAGAATCAACGAGATTTTTCATGGTGATGCATTCATTGGTAAAGTGAAGAGAATTCCTGCAAGAATGAAATACAAACCTGGTTAAATTAAACAATAGTCTTTCAACAGTACATTTTATAATGCATTTAACAGACTCTTCCAAGCTTCCAAGCTCTTCCACGCTTTCAGTCTATTTCCTTCCCTTCATTGTTGTGCTGTGAAGGCAAGTGACTGGTAATGTTGGGCATCACGGTTTCTGAGACCCTGCTCCCACTGCTCTGCACAGCACATTGTTGTCATTTTAGTGACTTTTCCTGCTTTTCAGCTTTCTCAGACCCTTATGAGGATTCAATAACTTGTGTTTCTCAACAAAGGTTGAATAGCTAAATCCAGTGTTGTAGGTGAAGTCTCTTCCAGAATTGCCTCACTACTCTCAGGCAATTATTCAACTTTAGCTGTTCTTTTCCCTCAGTTTATTTCTCTTAAAAGAAATATACCAGTTCAGCCCTTCACTCCTAGATTCTCTTAAAGAGAAATTTCAGGGGATTAATGTAAGCAGCATGATGAAATTCCTGTGTGCTGCTTGATGAAAATGTACTCTTCAGCTATTGTTTTAGTAGCAGAAAAACTTTTGGAACTGCATGACTTTTAAAAAATGTTTTACTGTTTCCTTTATAGCAAGAGTTGCAGCATGCACATATGATGTTAAATTCCTCCTGTGAGCATTTGATTTTTAGAGACATGAATATGACACAGATGGGCTTGAGAACCGGCTGTTGACTCAATCTCTCAGTGCCCTTTTTTTTACGTCTCTGACCTGGTCACATAGTACAAAGAGTTTCCTGCTGAACTACATGCAGCTGCCTGGCTGAAAAGCATGTGAGAGTTTTATTTGCCCTGCCTGAAGCCCCAGATCTTCTTGGAACTGGCTCCTAGATTCTTCTCGATGTGGAGGTGTGGGTGATATCACCGCGCAGCCTTCCAAATGATCCTGTCCTCTCTGGAATCTGCTATCAAGGATCTGTGGGGAATTACAGCCTGCATTTTGGTGTACTGATCCAAGTGGACTGCCTGAGTAAGGCTCTAGGCTCCCTGGGACTTCAGAACAGAGCCACCTATTTTTGTCAAGGAGAGCAAATGTAAGTGGGAAACATAAACTGAGGCTTGACTGGTTTGTGTACTTTTTCTAAAATTATTTTAACAGATTTACACACTCCCATGCCCCACTCTTGGAATCCCTTATTCTGTTAAGAAAACTACTCAGGCCTGCTTTCCCATTATCCCATTTTTTGGTGATAGGAAAGACCTACAGATCTGTATTGATCCAGCTGCTTTTTGTGATGGCTGCACCACATTGCACGCCATCTGCAGCATGGTGGGCATGCAGCCTGAGGCCAGAAGAAGGCAGAAATGTTTGGGTCATGCAATGGTCTGCAGATCTGGGGCACAGTCAGGCTGGTGGATTGTTTTAACTACTACACCTTGCTCTGCAGCTGCCTGTCACAGCCTCGGGTGCCCCAATGGCAGTGGTGTATGGCTGAGAGGGCGCAGATGTTTGGTTGCATATCCTGAAGTTACAGCCGTACCACAGTGTGCCTGACCATACTCCCTGGGGCCCAGGACTCGCCCTGACAGGTGAGCAGAGTCACACTCCTTGGTGCAGTGTATTGAGTCCTGGAATAAGATGAGGCTACAGAAACAGGCAGAAGAAAACAAACCCCCCATCAAATCATAAAAATAACCTACATACTTCTCAACAGCCTTAACTGAAGAGATAAACTTTTCCAGTACTTCCCATTGTTTTGCATTATCTGTTGTCTTTCTTAAGTGGGAGTCTGGCTTTGCATCTCACATTCTCCTGAAGTGATCCATACCTCCCTTTACCATCTCCTGATGTGTGGAGCGCCACTCTCCCACCTTTCACATCTTCGATTTTCTTACATCCCCATTTCAACACTAGCTAGTGATCACATGAGAATGCAATATTAGGAAACCATTTGGCATATTTTTAGCAGTGCTCAGGCTGAAATAGCAATGAGAAAGGAGGATTGCCAGCCACACATGACCAACCAGCTGTCTATGGCCCACATTTTGGAAATCACTGATTCAAGTAGCTGGCAATAGGTTATGGAAAGTTTCCCTTTTAGATTGCTAGTTCAAATTGACCCCAAACTAAATAAGGTAGTAAGGTCGTCTTGGATGTACCCAACCTTATGATGTGTGATCAGTCTTTATCCAATTTCTTTGCCTTTTAATACAAGAGAAATATTTTAATTGGAAGTGAGTCTCTTTTGTGACTCTCAGCTACAGGGGCAGCTGAAACATGGGTATGACTGGGATGGAGAGGCTGTGTGGCTGCTGTATGCTTCTTCCCTACTCTTTGGCCCTTGGTCACACTGTGATAAGTGCTGAGGTCTTGTCCCTCTATTGTGCGGAGAGAGGGGGAACCATCTAGCAGGTCTAGCTCCATAAATTGTAATGTGACAACCATGTAACAAAAAACCCCACATAAAAAATGTGAATTTTCTTCCTTCTCCAACCTCTGTCATGCATATCTATTAGCTATGACTTCTAGCTCACCTCCTTTCTTGTCTTCTTAATCCGTGAGTATTTTAGGAGCCAATAACTCCTTGTCAGCTGGTACCTATTGCTATATATGCATCAAAGGCAGCTGCCTGCTAGAGTTCTGCATGCTTCTGGGGTTATTTAACTGCACATATGAGTAGATGTTGCATTCCTTGTATGTCACCCATCTGTAAAATTCCCTGCACTGCTTTTAACCAGGCTTGCTTTATCACATTCCCTCCTTGCCAGCCTAGCAACCTGCTCTAGTTTGTTTCCTGTCCCAACGGGGAAGAGGGGACTGTCTTTAATGTATGTTGCCTGGCTTCTTATGGTTTTTAGCTTCATTTAGCTTCATTTCTCTTGCTGGCCCTCAGATCATCACATCACAGAAGAAAGTGACATCTTATGGGAACAAGACCCTATTCCCCAGCTCACATGTGGAAGTAACCAGAGAATCCCAGTGAGTACCCTGCTAGGGCTGCTCCACCCCAGTCGGAGATTTCATCTTCCTTGTAGATCTGAAGCCTTTGCCAAGCTCTCTGGTCTGCATTATCTGCCAAGGAGGTGACAGGCACCATGCACCAGCTGTGATGAATATTGCAGAACTGAGTGCCTATGTGTTTTGACCCAGTTTGATTCCAAAGAAATGCCCCCCCGAAACAATCTTCCAACCTCCAGGGACACTATTTATTTTGGAGTCTTGAGGAATGTATTTTGTAAATCTCATGAGTGATGGCAAGTTTATGTATTTGTATGGCAAATTTATGTTGTGCTATTAGTTTCAAGGAAATCCAATCGAGTGTGTAGATTTTGGACTCCTGACCTTTAAGCAGAATGAATTTTTTTTGAAGGGGTGTGAAATAACCTGTTCATCTCCATGAGCTGTACACTCTGCTGAATGAAAATGTCCTCCATAAAGACGCAGGATATGTGAGGGGTGGGAACTGCCATTCATCTCAGTCAGTGCCAAGCCAACCCTTTGTCAGTGCCTGAGATGCTGTGCTAAGAGCTGACCCAGAATATTTTCAATCTTGCGCTTTGTGCTTTGCAGAAGCTACCAGGAAGGTGGAAAGGGCTGCCCTAATGCTGGCTCTCACGAGGAATGACATAGTCACCATCTGCACTAGATGGGACTCAGGGCAAGGGGTGCCCAGATCCCACTGAGGACAAAGAAGAGGCAGAGAGGAGAGGGAGGTGTTTGTTTACTTGCCTTGGACCTCATTAGGGCTGGAGCATGGCTGTGTCACTCCAAGTCTTGTCCCTTTTCTCCTCCTCTGCCACCCCATTACCCTTTTCACAGACCTCCCCTGCCTCCCTGCACAGCTCCAAACTTCTCCCCCATCCCCACCATACGTGCTATTTATTTAGCTTCATTGCTGTCTGAGCTTTCTGCTCTGGTGGTTTGATGTCTATCAAACTACAAACTCCTTTGACAGAGGCAGATCATGACAACATGCCTCGCTCCTCTTTCCATTTTTTCCATGCTTTCTGCCAGCGGTCAGGTTTGAACTGACATTGGCTGGTTGTAGGTCAGGTTCAAAGGCATCAAGCACTGTCTGAACATCCCCTTGAGCTATCAGCTCATGTGAAAATGAGTAGTCTAAGAAACCTCTGTGACTGCACAGAATAATCCACTTTATGAGTGAGCTCCTAGGGTTGGCAGACTTCTCATTTAGTATGGGGTTTCCCATATTTTAGCTTGAAATCCTGCAGTTAGTAGGCTTAGTAACTTCCCTGGTCTTTTTTTTTAATAAATCATGTAGATTTTTAGCCTGAAATATGGAAAATAATCCCACCATACCCATTTCTTCACAGCTTCCTTGGTTGTCTGAAAGTGGCTACCTTGCCCTGCAAGCAGAAGTGGTTATAAGGTGGCAAGAGGGAAGAGTAGGTACATGAAAGATAAATGGGGAGCTGCACAGCGAAGTGCTGTGGTAGTGCACAGGGAACATCCCATATTTTTAAACTGTGATTTTAAGGATGCTGATTCCCATTTTATTTCTCAAAAGCTAATGGATGCCACAGAGCAGCTTGTGGGTGTGTTAACTGATCAAGACCCAAATGTGGAGGGAGAGACAAGAACCATAGCCACAATTTGTGCCACTGAAACTGCCCCCCCTGCTCCCTCAATGTGTTGTATGCTCTTCTAAGGAGCCACTTACATAAATGTTTCCAAATCAGGTGTCCACAGCCTACACTGTTGCCCACAAAATTCTTAACTTTTGTGAGCATGTGGATTTTAAAGCCTTTGTAGAATTGAATATTTAAACAAAGATGAGCTTCTCTGCTCTAATTGCGGGGGAGAGATTGTTCTGCTTGAGTCAGGGCACACATCTTTAGCCTATTTAATTCAGCATCAGCTTGAATGAGACTGCTAATTGACAGCAGCCAAGGATCTGGCTTTTTTTAAAGGAACTTGTGGGGTAAAGGGAAATGATGGGCAGCAGCTTAGAATTCATAATATCCAGCTCGTGTGTGTTTTCAGTATGCAGCACTCATAAGCCATCACTTGATGAATATGGCCTGAAGTGATGCAGGCAACTTATTGTAATTTTGTGCTGTACTCTGTTTGGATTTATTTACTAGTCAGTCGGGTGGGACACCTTGTAGATTAAGTCTTAGCACACACATTTTGAATCTGTAGACTAGTACTTAAGCTGAAAGAGGAATTCTTTATGTTTCGGAGCAGAAATGGCCTAAATTGCCAGAAATAGCCATAATAACAAACTGCTTGTTTCCTGAGTCAGGCACATAGTGCAAACAGCCGTAGTCTCAGTGCACCCAGTTTTATAATGAAAATAACAGGGATGGGATACTCTCCAAGAAGAGTTTGTTCTCTTGGCTTGTCTGACATTCCTTTTAAAAACGTCTGCTACTATGAAGAAATATAATTACAGAACCATTTAAAATGTGTGGGTCTTCCAAAGAGAAGAGTGGATGGGTTGTATGTAAATAGGTGGCTGTAAACAGCACTTAGGCAAACCAAAAAGCATGTGGATGCTGAAACTTCTGTTTGCTGGAAAGTTTCTGGGTGACTCTCCTAATTTTGTTAGACCTGATATACAGGATTGGACTTTCCAGCAGAAAGTTCCTTCTTTGCTTGTGTGTCTCTTTCAGACATCCTCTCCTCCTGTATCCACCTTCATCCTGTCATTTGCTTCACAAGGAATTTCCAGGGTGCTCTGTTCAGATCAGCAGCTTGGGTGGGTTTGGAGAAGCCTGACAGCTTTCTGAAGAATAGTTCACATCAGAGGTTTTCTTTGCATTCCTCTCTTCAAAGTCCTCACCTTATAAGAAAGTTCTCTCTGACTCTGTGCCTTTCTTTTCTTCCCAGGACCTTCTGCTTTCCTGTCTTGTATTGTGCACAGGCTGTGAGACTTCTTTGAACCGCCAAAATGTCTATAGCAGTCTGCTTAGAAAGCCTTATAAAGACACTAATAAAGTACAGGCACAACTATTCGGGCCTTAGTCTCTGCTGACAAATGTACAGCCTAAAATTGTGGCAGCGGTGATGGAGATGTAAATGCAGAGGTGTGATGTCAGTTGTGTTTATCACTGTGGGGCAAGGGACTGTGTGTCAAAACACCACTAGATCCCAACAGGAGCGTGACAGACCTACCCACATTCCCTAAGCAGCTAAAGAATTGCTCAGTGCACACTTTGGGATGTGGAGATTTGGGCTTCACTGTTTTCTGCCAGCTTGAAACAGGAATTTTTTCTTGCTCTGTGGCAGAGCCTGCCGACCAATAGGTCTGATTCACCATGAACATGAGTTTGTGCCAGGCAAACACATACCACAGGCTCTCATGACAAAAGTGGTGGCTCATGTTGACTGAGAGCGAGGCAGAGCAGAACCCCAGGAATGAGCCCTCTTGTCAGCTGTCCTGTCATTTGTGATCGGTCAGCTGCTGCTTATGATGAAACTGGTCTTTGGGAGATTTCATTCTGCATGGCTGGCCAGCTGGTATGTGTTTCTGTCTGGGCTCTGCAGCCCTGGCCCTCGTTTGAGGAGGGAGGTCTTTGTTCTGCATCAGGCTTCAAATAGTTTGGCATCTGTTCGTTTGTGTTTGCTCGACCATTTTTCGCATTAGCGAGCTTCCTTCTAATCACAGCTCCTAAAGAGTCTGTTCCCCTGAATGTTTTCTGCTCTAAAAAGTAAAACTAGATGTATGCTGGCTGTGAACACCTGAACCTTCTCTCATTGGAGAGGTGAGGGTCTCTGCACACATGAGAGTGAAACCAGCTATGAGAGTTTGCTTCTGATTAACTGTTTGGTCACGCTATAGTTTCTTACCACCAGGGCATGTTAGTGGTGAAAAGTACAAGGTGTGTAATCCATACTTCCATTGCTTTGCAGATGGCAGAGCTGATGGACAGAAAAGACTTGTAGTGATTAGATCTGCAGCAGTGATTCACAGTCCAGGATTATAGTTTCTGCAATTTGCTTAAATTTGTACAACCTAAATATCAGATAACATTACAATTTACATTTTCCATGGAATGCTGTCTCAAGAACATATCGATTTATACTGCATCAGATTATTCAGGGGTTGGAGAAAGCCGAAAGGAGAATTTTACTTTTTTCCTGCTGACATTTGAAAAACAGGATTATGCAACTTCACACCTAGCCCTGTGTAACCTTCAGCAACCAGCCTTGGAAAGTCGCTTAAGAATTACAATTTTTTAAGGTTTCTTTAAACAGTTAAGAAGTCTCTTTGAATCCCTTGAAGGCAAGCATTAGTCTGTTCCTGCCACCTTTGCCACAAGGACCATTCAGAGTGAGGTGGAGGAAGAGACGGAAGATTCACCCTTTGGGTTCAGCATCACCCTCTCTGCCTCAGACGGATCCAGCTTTGCTCATTTGCATCCCCGGGCTTCTGGATGATCAACCCTGAGTAGAAAAGCTGCCATCTTTAGTGTCAGTGAGCTACCTGGACAAGCGAGGGCACTGCTCAGGAAGGGTTTCTGAGATTGGGTGTGATCAGTCATCCTTTGCCCTCCCTGCTGGTACTACCTGTTGTAGCACTTGGTTTGTGCCACATTGATTGGAGAGAGGTCCTGCCACTGCACAGCCTGTTGCTCCTGTCCTCTCACTGTTACTAATGTGGTTAATGCTACAGAAACCAGACTTTCCTTGTTTGATTTTTTAAAATGATTTTTATTCAGTATTCATTTGCACTTACTCTCAAATGAAACAGTTTCCAGAAGAACAAATTAAATTGAGCTATTAAAAATCCTAATGTTAAGGCACCTGCTCAAATGTATCCAATTTTCAGAGGAACTGAGCATCTGTGTTCCCCAAGAAACACAGTTTTGAAGCAGTAAAGTCCCTGGGCAACACCAGTGCTCTGTAACTTCCAAAAATCAGGTCACTCTTAGTTGTATGCCTAGTTTAGTCATTGGATTTTGGCCTTGGATCTAACATGTGTGTGGAAATGAGTGGGGAGAGGGAAGCTGAGATTTTTTTTTTTTTTTTTTTAACTTCTCAGCTGCTTTGCTTAGAAGCCACAGACTGCTCTTTGTAAGCGTGCAGCTGTGGCTAGTCCATCACACAGTATTTTATTTTAGGATGAGACAAGCACCGAGTCAACGTAGCTCCTATTGTTACTTGTCTGTCACCCTATGTTAGCAGAATTCAATGCACGCAGTGTTCACCAAGGAGATGTGGCATTAGAAATGCATATGCAGATGAAGGCTCTCCAGATGTGTTGCACTGAAAAGTTCAGAGCCCGGAGCACGCAGCAGTTACTTTTTCTCCCCTTGGAATCTGTATAATTCAATGAGGCACCACAGACTCGATAATCTCAAAAGAAGTAATAGCCTTTGCCACAGCGGGTCACTCTCTGATGCAATGGGAGGAGACATCTTTGCAGTGCTGCGCCAGGAGTTATGCAATCTAAAATGTCAACTTGAAACATGTCCAAGCACTGCTCAAGAAATAGCTACAGCATTGAACACTCAGGTGCTAGAGATGCTTGAGTACTTGGAGAGTATGGAGGCTCAGCAAAATGACTTTTGTTGTGCCTGAGAAAACAATGGCACTTGCAGAAATTGAGCTATTGAGAGATTCAATTTGCAAGGAAGGAGGTGGAAATTACCTAATTGTTTCAATGCACTAGAAGAGGAATCTATTTATTGGAAAGGAGAACTCTTTTCTTCATGTAATGGTTGTTAAGTCCCAAACCTCTCTTCAAGGAGGAATGCCATGGGCCTATCTCGGATCAGTACACTTTCTACTCACTTCCCAATGTTATTGTGGAGTTCATCTAAAAGGATGGTGGTGTGGGGGCTCTTGTAACGTTAATGTCATGTCCTGTCTTGTTTCCCAGTTTCACCTCCTTAGCATACTCCATTGCAAGGACAAAGCATGGGAACCCTGTGTGAAGAATGATTCTGGGGTAAGATTTAGGCCATAATGAGCCCAGATTTGACGCTCTTGTAACATCAGTCTCAGTTTTGCGGCATAGGCATTTTCCTGGTTTCAAAGGATTTGGCAGGGTAATGAAACTGCTCCATGGGAAAAATGTCTCTGTGATACTTGCTTCTGTATACCAGATATTACAACAACATCTCTCACTAGAGTAACTATATCCAAATATTTGGTCTCAGACTTTTGGGTTACCCTTTGCCAGTTCTTTTGTGGCGTGCACCGAACTAAAGACAGCATGGAATTGCTAGAGGAGGGTATGGAGACAAGTCACTGTAAGGTCAGCAAAAGCCAAGCAATAAAGAAATAGGCCCAAGCTAAGCTGGGTAGGGCTGTCTCAGGAAACCACAGGAAAAGCCTCAAAAAACCTGGACTATGGAAGCCATTTAGGAGGTGCAATGGTGAACCCCAAATATGGTGCAGTGAATCTTAAAAACAGCCACCAACTGTGGCTGCTACTCCATACACTGCCACCTAATTCTTGGTAATGGCCATAGAAGAAAGTCTAATTTTCCTTGGCTTATTCACAGAAAAAGTAGGGACAGGGGCCACAGCCTGCTCTTTACAGTCTTGCAGCCCAGATGTTTGCTCACCTTTGGAGAAGCTCTGTGTAGCCTCGTCTCATATTTAACAGCTCCTTGTCCAATCTTAAGAGCTAATGGAAACTCAAGCAATCACAAAACCAATTACCAAGGAGGCTTTCTGGAGATGGTAGATGGAGGAGGAGGGAGACCATCAAGGTCAGTTCGTGCTCTTCATGAATGGGTATGTGAATGGGCCTGTGGTGCTGCATGGTGCGGGACAGGCAGAGGGAGGTCTCCTAATGTTCTTACAAAGCTCTGGCACAGGAACTTGGGTAATTAAATATGCCAGAGTAGAGTTAGATTGCATCCGTGGCACAGAGGTGCTCACCAATGCAAATGACTTGGGAGGAAAAGAGAGGTAAAAACCACTAGTCCATAAAAGTGATGTGCCTCTTCTCCCAGGATGAGTTATAAAGGAATGCACTGCTGGGGGATCAGACAGCGGGTAATGGGCTGAGTGACAAGGGCCTTTTGTGACTGTGTGGAAGGACATAAAAAGACATGAAGTGACATTTAATTCCTCAAATTTTCTTATCCCTTATCATTACCCAAAGTGAACCTGAGAGATTTCAAACTCTGGTGGATACTTCAGGAAGTGAATTACAAAGTAGAGAGAATACATATGATTTTTAATGCCAACTGATAGGCAATTCACTGTAGCTAAACATTTTGAATGATCAGTCTGTGAATTCATTGTCTAAAATTTGTTTTCAGAAACAATCCCTGAGGCAATTAGAAATATAGGAATAAATTCATAGTAAGAATGACCTATTTGCAAATAATTTCTTTAAATAAAATAGCAGACTTGATTTAAAGAGAAAACAACTATCCTGTAGTGAATCACTTGCTCATATCTATTTCTGAGATGTCTCATCTCCTTCCATAGATTTCTAAGCCTTTATGCATGAGTCACTAGCAATATGATGAAACAAGGGATTTGCATTAAATAAAAAATTCCTCCATCCTTTTAAAACATGTTTCGTCGCTTCTCTGCTTCTTTCTTTTCTCTCTGCAGCAAATCAGGATAGAAAAAGATATGTTTAAACTGTATACCTAATGATATCCTGTGCAGTTGTTTGTTCCCACCAAACATTCATATTATTCATATTGTTATTTTTGAAGCTGTTACTGATCAAGAGATTTTAAAATAATTTTTTTCATCAGCAACATGTACAATGGTTTAAGGACATGTTTTGGAGAGTTTGCTTTCTATAACAAGGTTCCTCATCAGTGGATCTTTCTAAAATTATAATGTGTGATTTTTATTCTTTGCCAAAGGATCTTTTTTTTTTCCACAGAAGACTGACAGTAACTCAGTCTGTACTTATCTGTTTATATAGCTTCTAACTGCATTACTTTCATAACGATATGCTGTGTGTGCTATGCATGGATCCAAAAATACAACAATACAATACATTAGAAAAAGATAATGATTGATTTAAGAGACCTACTATTTTTACCACACTCTGCTACTGGCATACCAGGACTGCAGTTTTAACCAGGCATCCCACTGCTATCGATATCTTTTAGATAAGCTTTAAATAACCACTGGAAAAACACTCTGGACAGCTTTATGAAGATAATAACAGCAATTAAATCATGATTCTTTGGGGAGAAACCCTCAGCAAACCACAGATGGAAATTTCTCCATGAGATCTCCTCAGCCGTGTGTGCGGAGGCAGAGAAACCCACCCGGGCGGGATTAATAGGGCCCTTGTTGGGCTGCAGCTGGCGTAGCACCGCGGCAGGTGGGCAGGATTTGGGCCACGTGCCTCTGTCAGATCCCCGTGCCCCTGCCCGCCTCTCGCCCCATCCTTCTGGCAGCTGGAGAGGACTGCCCTGCTCCTTCCCCCGGCACCCGGCAGCTGTGCGAGGGCTGTGAGGAGCCCCACTCCCCCCGCACGCAGGGATGGCTCTTTATGGCAAAGGCAGACTGTGGCTGCTCGGGGACAGACAGAGTCTGTGTGCCAAGTTCTCTGGTCTGGGGCTTGAGTGTGCCCCTGGCTCTCCAGCCAAACTGCGCAGCCTTCCCCAGGTACTGCCTTGCTGAGAGCCAGGGTGGGGAGGTATTAACTTCTTTTTTATTTTGCATAGTTTCTTTCATTCAGGGATGGATTGCAAGTCAGATAGGTACTGATGCTCCACTGCAGTGGTCCACCACCTGTTTTCTGGTGGGTTACACTGGGCTTAAGGCATGAGGAGCTTTGAGTTGTAGGCTTGAGGACTCTGTAATGGGACCTATAGCTTTGAAGGAGGTTTTTCAGCACAAAGCATGAGGATGGGCACTGACATTTAGCACCTTTGGTTTTTTTCCTCTGTCCTCTTTGAAGCGTTGCCTCCACTCAGAGCTTATAGCAGCAAATGTGGTTCCTCCCTACTGACAGAGAATGCACTGGCCACAGGAATCTGTGCTGTGCCAGCACTAGCTGGCACACCGGCACACCAGTGAAAGAGGTAACATCTCCTTACCCTCCACATACAATCCCAGTGGAAGAGAGTTGCTGTGAACAACAGGTGCTGCTTTGTATCCTAAAGCGACTGTTGGGCTGACAGTGGTGAGCCACGGTGGAGCCCTGTGTCTGCCTGGGACTATGGTACCTATGATACTTAGCACTGTTCCTCCAGGGCTGGGTGAACCCTGTCATTTGCTTTTTACTCTCCCTAGGACAGCAGTGGAAGTGGGACTCACCATCTGGGTAATCCCCTAGGATTCTAAGTCTCTGGGTCCCCTGCTGTCCCTTGCAGCCATGAGTTGAGTCACAAGTCCAATCCACATTTCTGTTTGGAGACTTCCAAATGTGTGTCCTGTGGGCAAAACTTGATGGCCTGTTTGGCAGGCCCTGAGCAGTAGCGGGTTTCCCCCTGATGTTAATGCCCTACTGTTCTCCAGCATTTTATTGAGAGGTGCTGCCTATTCCAGCCAGCAGCCCAGTGCCAGGGGGGCAGACCACTTTCTCACAGCTGCCGGTTGGTAGCTAACGAGTGGCTGAAATTTGCACAGAGAGCAAGTAGCAGAACTGGGAGTGGACCCCTGACTTTTCCTGCTCTGGATGCTACAGCCCCACAGAAAAAGCAATGACAAGCTGCAGTCT
Organism: Atrichornis clamosus; assembly: GCA_013400975.1. NCBI lineage: Eukaryota > Metazoa > Chordata > Aves > Passeriformes > Menuridae > Atrichornis > Atrichornis clamosus. The sequence goes on along the minus strand of WBMZ01012006.1, from coordinate 48,785 downwards.
TGTTTCAGGCCTTATGTGAACACTGAGATGCAGAGGTGTGGAAAGAGGGTTTGTGAACCAGAAAAACTTTGGTAGAGAAAGAGAAGAGAACATCACGAGCAGAGTGGGAATACCCCAAAAGCATGAATAGCTGTTCCTGGTGGGTACAATTACCTAAGTCATTGCTTCATTTATATTCTTCCCATACCTAGCTGAGTGCTCACCACTTCATGGTGGCCTCCCAAAAGTCCTAAGAGTTGTCACTTTGCTAGCTTCCTCCAGGAATAAATAACCCGAGCAGCTAACATGGATTTGTGGCTATCTGAGGACTGCTATTTTTGTGGGAAAAAGCTTGGCATTATGCGTGTAGACAGCGAGCCAGCAGTGAAGCCAAAGTGAGGAATAATGGTGCCTTTAGAGCGTCCTTTCCAAATGCCTGCCATTAGGGTTTTAAGTTCTGAAAAGAGCTTATTGCTTTCAGGCAGGACTGTTTTACCACAAGAAAATTGGAAAAAGGAGGAAGAAAGAAGAAGGAGGGGAGAGGAAAAAAAAGGAGTCTTGTATTGTATAAAAACAATTGAGACAGTGGAAAGTGGAATTGGTTACTAATGATCTGTGGCTAAGAAAGCATTAAACACATTCAGACTCTAGCCTCTGTGATGATAATACTCAGTGGGTGAGAGGAAGGCAACGTGTGAATATCAGTGAAGTAGGAAAGAGCTATAGTCCTGCTGCAGTGTGGTGTGACTGACGCCCTGGTTTCACCGCTCAGCCGGAGCCTGGCTGCCTCATGCCCACTGGGTACCAGCAATGCAGCCCTTCATCAGCGATTAGTTTTCCTAGCTGCTCCTTTTGGAAAAGCAAACAAACAAGTTTTTGTCTAATATCTGTCCTTTTCCCTTGGAGTCCTGCCGGGAGTTCATTTGAAAAGGGGGTTATAAGGAGCCTCATTGCGGCAGGGAAGAGTAGGTGTTACTGCTGCAGGAACTGCTGGATAAAGTTCTTTGGCTTGCGTTACTTACACAGGAGGTCAGGCTCCATGATTGTTGTAGCAGTTCTTGCTGGCCTCAAGATCTACGTCATTGTCTGCTTCAGCAGGGTTGGCTTACAGCCTAGGGGCTGTAACACAGGTTGGTATTTTTTGTGAAATTCTGGCGTTTGATTCTTCCTGCTGCCCACTGCCTGTGACTTTAATTTATGCTACTCAGAAGAGTCCATCTTATGCACTGAATTCATACAAACTGCTTTATTTAAATCCTCTTTTAAATATTTGTAACAATACTTTTGTGTACCCACAGCCTCTGTGGACAGAGAACACCTGGGGCATGGTTCTTTGCACTTCACATGTGTGGGACATGTCCCTCATCCTCTCAGTAGACTCTTTGCCCTGTACAGCTCTTCCGAGCAGTGTGTCCTGAGAGTGTCCCGAGAGTGTCCCTGCCCTCTCCCAGTGTCCCTGAACTGCTTACCCCTGCAGCCAGTACCAGGACAGTGGGAAGAGCAATCTTTCTGGGGTCATTATGTTTCTTGCTTCCAAAGGTGTCTGTCAGCAGTGAGGAAGATGAAGGCCAAGGTGTCTCTTTTCCCAGCTCCGCAGACGGGCATGGCTGCCCTGGTGTTGCACAGGGATAAGTGCAAAATCTGGCTCGTGTCAGCCACCACATCTTCATGTAAGAGAAAAACTCCTGAATAAGTCCTAGTAGCACTTTACAGTTCACATAGTGAGGTGCTGCCAGATAGACAGGTTTTGTGACAAAACCTCAATTCAGTCACAAAAACTGAGAACATCTGGATGATTTCCTGTCTAGGGCTCAGGCCTGCAAGGCAGTGAGGCTGGCTGTATTTCATGAGCCAAAAGCATCAGAATACAGTGCTGAGGTAACCAGGCTCCATTTGGAGCCTCTCATTTTATTATTTTGCTAAAATATCTTCTAGTTTGATGACTTCAGTCACAGACTGCCTTGTTTATTTTCTCTGTTGCTAAACTGTGATTTCTGAAATCACTCCCTGTTGGGCCTTTTATAATTCTCAGCTTCCCTAATAACCTTAATTTTCAGTCACAATTTTCTTTTTCAGTGTTAACACCTGCTATTTTATTTTTTTTTGTAAACTGGAAACTTACGGCAGACCTCTCTTTAGAGTGGTTATGGTGAACTGACATATCCTAATAAAATCCTGTGCTCATATGGAACTCAGATACTAAGGAAATGTGAAAGATGTGTAAAACAGTTTTCTATTGAAACAATGAAAAAATCATTCGTCTTCAGTAATATTGTATAGGAAATTTAACAGAAACAAATGGTATGGTCATTTCAGTCCAACTACAGCTTTTGATCTTGCTTGTATACATGAATTATTAGGGAAGAAAAGGAGGAATACATTATATACAATTTTTAATGTAATTAATATAAAATTGATTAATTTTTTTAATGTGTTAAATAATGCAACTATATGAACCAGTAGACAGTGACCTGTTTTTCACTCACAAGAAAAGCAATGGAAAATCTCTTTCTTATGCTGTCTCAGCCATAGGAGGCCTACCTGTGCTAGTTCTCACTATCACACCAGAATAAAAATTTTTCTTTAACAGACCCGACATTTTTTGTGTTGTGGGTAAAACCAGCCTCAGCTTATGTAGCGTACCACGTTTCTGCCTGAAATTGCTACAATCTGGGTCTCATTTGCTGCTGTGTAACTGTAGTGAAAACTGTCTGCCGGTCCCAAGCATCACTCAGTTACAGTGAGGATTTATAAGCCAGAACTGGCTCCCAGACTAAATCCTGCATCAGTGTAAACCTTGACATGACATCAGTGGCATGGCTCTGGATCTGCGTCAGTGGATGTTAGAGGGCAATTTTCCTCTTCTTTTGCGAGTTCTCCCAGTCTTCAACAGAAGTGCAGTCCCATGTGGCACCTGTTAATGTTTAACTTCTCTTGTTACCTCTGAGTCAGGAAAAGTCAATTATTTCCTTTAGGTAGGGATTGTATCTGAAGTGGATTCCCTCTTCCAGTTGTTTTGAATCATAACCGGTAGAGAAAGAGATTTCCCATGTCACCTTCCGTAACAGAAAGGTGATACAAGAAATTGGACTGCAGAGGGTAACTCTAAAACAAGACATAATGAATGTAGTCTCTGTACAGAATGAGAACAAGTTGTCTCCAAGCAGGCACCCTGGAAATAGCTACCCTAAGCAAAGTTCAAATACTCTTAATTTACATGCCTTTTCTTCATGTTCACAGGTCCATCGTTGATGTGTATGCATTGTTTGTGATATAAGAATTTACAAGGATTTATGGTTCATCTTTTTAGCATTTGTTTCTACCTTTGCCATTCATGCTCTAAACTGAGACCAAGAATGTTATGATGACTTTGAATTTGTACAAAGAGAGAACAGGAAGCTATGAATTGGTCCAGTGCTTTGCTCAATGAGAGCAAAAGCACCCTAACTGAAAAAATATTCAAGATGTGGATGAACAGAGCCATGATTATGTTTTTGTCTTGCTTTTTGCTACTGGCATTTGAGTTGGATTTTTGGCTGCTGTTGAGAACTGAGCTGATGCTTCCATGGAGCTGTCTATTGTAACCTTGAGCTCCCACCACAAATGGTAATCATCTGCTCAGAGCCTATCATTTTACTTCACTGTGAAGCGTATTTGTTCTGCTGTAAGCACAGACTTTCTGTTTCATGTCTTTTCGCTCTTTGTTCCTGCCACATCCTTCCCACTTAAGCTATGGCTGCTCAGTTTCCTTAAAACTCATTCATGGGAGACTTTATCCAAAGAATTTTGAAAATCCAGCTGTATTTTATGACTGTCTCACCTGACCCCGATGTTAATTATCTTCTAAAAATTCAGATGGATTTTACAAGGCATAATGTCCCACTACAGAACCAGCATTGACTCTTCCGTACAAGTTGCATTCAGACACATATTTGCCCTTTATTGTAGCCTTTACAAATTTGTGCTCTGTGCTTACAAGCTTGCAGACCTGTAGCTCTCCAGATCCTCACTGGTGTCACATTTCCTAGCCTTAAGTGTTCAGCACCTAAAAATTAACACAGGAGATTATGTCCCCCATCAGTGATTCAGCTATTCCTTGAGTTTTCTCAGAACCCTTGGCTAAGTACCAAGGAGTCCAGACAACTCGTTAACACTTGTGCTAATGTTACAACAACTTACCCAAGGTCAGTTATGTTTCAGATGGATCCTCTGCAGCATTGCCTTCCAGAAAGGCTTCTAGTGAGGAAATACCATCCATTTATTCTGCAATGCTCACAGAACCATAGAATCATAGAATGATTTGAATTGGAATGGACTTTAGAGATCATCTTGTTCCAACTCTGCATGCCATGGACAGGAACAGGTTTCACTAAACCAGATTGTCCAGACCCCCATCCAACCTGACCTTGAACACTTCCAGGGATGGGGCATCCACAGCATCATTAGGTAACCTGCCCCAATGCCTCACCACCGTCACAGCAAAGAATTTTTTTCTAATATCTACTCTAAACCTACCCTCTTTCAGTTTGAAGCCATTCCTCCTTGTCCTGTCACAATGCTCTCCTAAAAAGTCTCTCTCCGTTTTTATTGTAGGCTCCCTTGAGGTACTGGAAAACCACAGTGATGCAGGTATTCACTCTGCTCTTCTGCAAACAGCCTTGCTCTCCCTGAGTATTCAACCTGACTGTCAGTGGGTTTCACAGACTGCCTGGCAGGCTTTTTGCTCTGTTGTTGGTGATTCCTTTGGAAGAGGAATTTAGTATCACATTTGATTACTCCAGCCGAATGTTCCTCTAACTTTTTTTTCTTTTTTTGGCCTGCCTAATTATATTTTTGCATTTAATCTGCCAGATTTTATGATCCTTTTTATTTTCTTCATTTGGATACAGCTTCTGCATTTTGAATGATGTCTTCTCAATTCTAATAAACTCTTTTACTTCCCAAATCTTTAGCTCACTGCTCCATCATGCCTGCTTCTTTTTATTGTTTCTCAAGTTTTCCTAGCAGACAGTGTATTCTGAAGCTCTCCTTTTAGTAGAATGTTCCTCTTTTAGCTTCCTTTTTAACAAGATTCCTCATTTTCATATACTTCAATTTCTCAAAGTTTAGCCCAATTGTGGCAGTTTTTTAATCTTTGCTGCTACAGAGAGGATATTTGATCTAAGTGTGTTATGGTCACTGCTCTTGAATGGTTGTTATTTTATGAAATTTTGAACCAGAACCTACACAGTCTTTACTATCTTGACACAAAATATTTTGAAAACCTGAAATTAAATGATTTTAGGGTAATAAGGAGACAGCTCAGGTACATGTACCAGTGTCAGTGGGATTGATTTGAAGACAAAATAGTAGAAGACGTTTAGGAAAATATTTTTAAGTACTCAACTGTTATGGAATTTATCGCAGATCAGGAAAGAGGTAGTGTGGAGATGGAGTGGCTGAGGCCAATATCACTAGAGGAACACAGAGGGGTCTGTTAGATACCACAGAGTGACTGCAGGCAGTATTCAGAGAAGGGAAAAAGATGGACCAGGAAGGTAATTTTTGTAGCAGTACTTAGAGTGGATTTGAAGAGTGATCAAGAAAAATTTTGTTTGGATGGTGTGGCATGAGGAGATAATATGACCTTTCTCTGTACTAATGTGTTCATGCAAACAAAGCTTCCTCTATGCAAACTAGGTCAACATCTTGAAGGCATTTGGACAACTGGGCCCCTGTCTGAAGCAGTTCATGTATTAAAAACTGATTCAAACCTCAGAAAAGTTTAACCAGAATAATGCATGATTGAAGTTAAGGATTAGAAGTCGTGAGCAGGGCTGATGGTCTTGAAAATATACCAGAGTCCTGCAATGCTATGAGATTATTTGTGCCATACTGCCTCGAAGATCCTCTAGGAAAATTAGCAGAAGAACCTCAGGTCAAAAGTGGTAGCAGAAGGCTAATCCTTCAATTAATCAAATCATTGCTGATGAACTTTCTTTATGCAAAGGGAGCAGATAATTTTGCATTACTGTTTTGCACATGTAGGCTTTATTCACTGAGGAAATGTAATCATCAGTCCAAGCAGTGCTTTTCTCCTTGCCTCCCAGCCGCTAGCTTAGAAATAAATGTGTGCAGAATGGATGTGTGTGGTAGTAGCTATATTCTTTCCCCATGATTTATTTGGTCCCATACACGCTGAATACATCAGGCATTTGTTTAAGTGTATCTTTCTGGGTAACTGTGGACTGGAGGAATATTGAACTTGGTATAATACGAATCTCTCAATAAATAAAAAGTCTCCCACTAAATCTCCCTTTATAAAGGCTGAGAAGAGAGATCTGTAGCATTCCACCTGCGTATGAATCGATTTCAATCAGCCTTTAGGAGGTTTTAGGCTGTGTTAGCTGTAGGATAGAACAGCACAGCAGCGAAACTGCCCTCACGTCCCTTATTGACAGGTTTGTTATGAAACATGGAATATTTAGATTGAGGAGATTCATCCCAGTACTGCAGACGCCCAGGCCTGTTATCTTCATTTCAAGCCTGCTCTAATGCTATCCACAAGCACATCAGCTTCCCCATCACTTACAACAGGACACTTCTCTAGATAAGCCTTTTTTGGAAACAAATTGGCTCTTTAAGAGAGGGGGACTGAGGGAGATATTTTCTGGTTACTTTTTTTAGAGCAATTTCCGTATTTAGGAAAATGGGCCAACTTTCCCATTTCAGAATCCTCTGATTCAGATATGGGCAAGGTGAGAGGTTAGAGGCCTCGTTGTTAATGAGTGAGGCAGCCTCTGATTTTTACACTAATTGAAGCATTTACATTTTTCAGCAGAACTAAAATGCAAAACTAACACATTCCTTGGAGATTTATAGCCCCACAATGGATTCTCCTATCCTTTCTCCCTTAATTATCCCAAATTATCTGAACTCTCATGAAGAAGAAAGAAATTAATATTAATATTCCATTTAGAATATACTCTAAAATGCAGCAGAAAATGGAGGCAATAATAATGATGAAGAGGGTAGCTAAGATGATTTGGAATATATAATCTTTCTTTTCTTCATTGCAGCTTTCTTATACTAGAGCAAGCCAGGAAAACTCAGTCTTGCATTCATTTAGCAAAGCAATTTTTGTGCTGCATTAACTTCCAGTATATAAGTAAAAGCTTAGTAAAATATTGTTCTGTCTGTTAAATGTAATATTTTGGCTTTGTGCCTTGTTCAGAAAAAAAAAAAGGGATAAAAGAAATTGGATAACTCTTTTTGAATAGTGTTTATACATGGGGGGCAAATATACAGGTATGACTCGTCACTAGAGAGTAGACAGGAAAAATAGCTGGAAGAAAAGAGCAGCTATAAACTGGACAAGAAATGAAGCAGAAATTATAGTTTATGTTGAAAGAAAGGAGGAAATTACAGTTATCAGAAGAGGAAACAGTGGGGTCAAACTAATCAAAAACTGCAAATGTTGAATTTGTGTCTATGGACTGTAGGTCAGAGAGAGGGTCTACTTGCATGAAATAGGCAGAGAGGTACCACAGAGGAGGGTGGAAAGGGGAAAGGAAGAACATCTCTTCATTTGAGTGGTGAGACCAAATGTCCAGTTAGCCACTGACTGATTACTGTTGTGAATTACAGATTTGTATTGACCTTTCCTGCTCAGAGATGGCCCCCAGCTGCTGTGCCAAGTTCCTTGCTCCCAGCCCTAGGGCATTGACTACAGGGCTCCCAGTGTCCTGGAAGTTTGTAGTTATGTGAGTGAAGGATTGGTTTAGTTTAGGTTTTCAAGTGTCCTAAGATGGAAAATAGCCTTGAGAAATGGTCCTTGATGGTGGGATACCATCCACACTCAATGGAAAAGTATGCTCAAATTCTGCTTTAAAATTGAAAGCAGATTACAAATCTGAGTCCCATAATGTGTAATTCTGTTCAGTGTTTCCGCTCACTGAGAGGCGCCAGAGGCTTTCAAAGGACCCACCACTTGTGAGGGTCTTGGCTTACACCTGCCTTGGTGTTGTGCTGTGGGCTGTGTTTAAAACTATGCTATCCCATGAGGTAATGTTCCATTTCTTGGACAATACTTTGTGTTAAACTGTAACTTTTTTAAGGGGGGAGTGGTATAGAGTAACTCTGCTCTCCTGTGCGTATAAACCCTTTTTTCCCTCACTGTCTTTTTACAATGTTGGCAGAGCACTGTAAGGGTGGAAGACATCAACTACAGTGAAGCCCATCTGCAAAGCTATAGCATACGGCATCACATATTGGGCTTGAGGATGGATTGTGAGTGAAAAGACTGCCATATTAAGAAAAAAGCACCAACAACAGAGAGTGATACTAAAAATAGTGAACAGACTTGAGATCAGCTGTGAACTAAAAAATCCATTTTACTGTTACTTTTTAGCTTGAAAATAACCTTTACTCTTTTTGCAACACTTTGCCTGCTCAGTTTTGTTTGCTTAGCTTTCAGAGGCTCAAGACGTGTTTGTAAGAATTACGGAGACATGGAGCTAAGTCTAGAAATGTATAGAAACTGCTCATGGACAGCATCCAACCCAGCTGGGGGTCCATGGCACATGGACCGTGCATACTGACACTGCAGGTGGCCTTACCTCTGCTGTCTCAAGGTAATACACGGAAAGCAGATGGAGGATGACATGGACTTGCTGGTGGCAGGTGTTGCAGCACCACGTGTTGCAGTGCTGTAGGTGGAGCCAGCCCCGGGTTGTGCGTGCCAGACTGACCACCGCACAGGAGCAGGGTCGCACCCAGGGAAGTGCTGCTCCGGACTGGGCGTCGTGTGGCGACTCGGTGGGGCTGCGTGTCAGTACAATCGGGGTGTAGCTGGGGGTACCGTGGCTGGGATACTTTGGGTTCATTTTCGGTACAGAGCGTCTGTGAAAGGAGCTTGTGTTTCTCCGCCTCCTCCAACAAGCCAAAATATGTAGAAAGGAACGCTAGGTTCTAATGCAGTGTTCTACTGTTCTGTTCAATATAGTGACATTCAGTCTCAGGAACAGCAGTTTTGTGATCCCGCCTCTTTGGTTTTATTTGAAAGTCAGAAAAAAACCCAAATCAAACCAAAACCCGTGGCTAAGGATGTTAGTAGTAGTTATGGGTTTTTGGTGTGAATGTGTGTTTTGAATGGTTACTAGCAAATATGTGACCTTTAAACATAATGGAATTGGGAAACTAGATTTTATTTCATTTGGTCAGATGTAACAATTTCAATGTTACGCATTGCAAGAACATCTGAAATCCACCATTGAGAAACAATAATGTGATGGTAAAGCACTGGACTGGGATTTTAATCTAGGTGTTACTGTAGACTTTCTACATCAATTTGCCCAAGAAAATTAACCAGACCACTTAGCCAGGGCTTTCTTATCTGTGAAATGAGTGTGATAATCCCACAATACCAGTCTGTGACAAATACATGAATATGACTCATATTTGCTAAACAGATTTATTTACAGATTAATTTTTGTCTTGTTCGGTTATTACAAAAAATAGCTCTTAAGAAAGTCTGACCAAATATATGAAAGCTGTTACATTACACGCCTAATATAAACTGGCTGACACATGCTAGACTGTTGAATGTCCCTGGATGAAAATTTAAAATAATTTGCTTAAAATACTGAACAACTGAATGTCAAAACTATCATATAACCAAGGATATCTCTTACTGAGTTCATGATGACTGAAAATTTCTGCAACAGTCATAAAAAATTATGCATCTTATTTACATTTCTCATTAATTTTGTTCATTAAGTAAGAGATATGCGACTAATAATAATAATAATAATAATTTTATTATTAAACTATAGTTTGATTTCCAAATATATTTTTGTTTTGTTATGCAGCAAAATTTTATGGATTACTTTCTTGCTCATCATTTAATGAGCAGCAAAATATTCTGCAAACTGCCACAGAAGAAAGTAACACATACAAAAGGATGAAGAAAGAAATAAAACAGCACATGCTATAAATTGAACAAAATATACACAAGGTATCTATGCATGCTTTTTATTACATATATTTTTCTGTATTGCTCTGGATAAAAATAAATACTCTACATTTCTTCACAGGAATTAGGATAAGACACTGAATTCCAGAAGATTCCTGGTATGTTTTCTTAATTTGGAAAAACAAGAAGTGTGGTTTTTTTCCATTCTTGTTTTCCTCTCCCTACAGCTGTCTCCTGTGCATCACATATCAAATCTGCAGTGGTGCTCATTTGCAAGAAAAGTGCCACGTCTGTGCACGATGGTCTGATTGTGAAAGAACTTGCCTTCCTTCCCTTTTCTGGAGATCCCAAAGGCCACATTTGTCTTACAGTCTCTTTGCTATGAGTGTAATTAAATGTAAAGCACTTTGGGATTTTCAGCTGTATAAAGTATTGCTTTTGAAATGCAAGTTGTTTTTCTGCAGAAAAACACAAAAAGAAAAAACCAAATAAACAGCAACAAAAAACAAATGAAAAGGTTTCCAGGGATAAAAATGTGAACACTGTTAGATAAATAAAACATTAGAAAGAAGGGAAAATACTTCCGGAAAACAAATCAATAAGATAAAAAAAAAAAAGACTTATTTGAGAAAGTTGACAGGCTTGCAGAAATTTCTAGCTTACAAGGTATTTGCAGAGAGAAAATATGATGAATCAAGACACTATCATCAAAGTAAAAACCCCAGGTATTAAAATTTTAACTCTAACTTGTAGAGAGTCCAAACCTTTTCCTCTGTGACATAAATTTGCACAGGCAGTAGAAGCTTCAAATTACAGAGTTTCTACTGTATTTTACATCCTTGGAGATAGTGTATGTCCTTTTGTAAAATGAGTGTGAGATTCTGTCTTTCCCAATTTATGACTTCTACATGATACATTAAGAACTGGAATTATTTATAAAAGCAGAAGAAAATAAGGCTTAACAAGCTCACTGATGGATAGTCCTATTTATTCACTGCAAAAGGACATTTTTGCCATGATGAAACAGTGGCAGGATTTACCCTGAGTTGTCATTTGGCCGTGGACTAGACGCTAGATATTTCAAGGTAAGTGCCCAGATAAGAGGGCTGTAGAAGTACAGGTATAATCATGTCTTTTCTTCTCTCCATTGGTTCGAGTGGCTCGTGTGCAATACAGTGGAATAGGGAGCTGCATGGAAGTCTCCCCTTCCAGGGGAGCACCCCAGCCCTGGCACTGCTGCCTAGCAGTAGGAGAGCAAGAATCACCACGTCCTACCCTGCTCCCTTTGGAAAGGGAGCCTGTGTCTAAAACAGGAACACTCACCCGCTGCTTCTCACATCCAGGTTGTTCTAGGAGGTCATGACTCTGTCTCCTGGTAACCTTCCTCGGCAGAGGTTCCCACCCCCTCATGACCTTCTGAAGGAACTCCTCTGCTGGGGAGGCAGGGTTTGAAATAGGCCAGAGGCACATGCTGTCTTCTGGCTCCAGGTGCGCTGAGCAATTTTTTTTCTTTTTTTTTTCAATTGAAAGTGTGTGGAAAGTAAGTGAAACTCTAAACGAAACAGTTTTGCTTCGCTAGAGACCTGATGTTTGCTATACATATATTTTCCAGATAACTTAATAGCCCCACAAAAAAAAAATCAATAAATGTTCTCTATTAGACTTCTAACTTTGTTTCAGTCTTCAATGATGGCTTCTCATCAAAATTCATGTTCTGAAGGTCCTGGGTTTGCTTTAGCTTTTATAGCTTTCCCTTTCCAGACCATATTAACTCCTCTTACAAGATGCCAGTCTATGCTGAATTGAAACTAATGGGTTGATGGCTCTCTCTTTACAAAATGTTCATGCTTCTCAGGCTTGTTATGTGCTGAGGGACAAGAAGTAACAGAAGTGTAAACTACCTTTAAAATTTGCAGTTATTCTCTGCATTTTAGTTATTTCTGATAAAATATCTAGAATGTGTCAATTCACTTTGTCTTAAAAGTATAATTTGATGCAAACTTGGTCTTCTCCCTGGTTTAAAGGATACATATCAACAAACATTTCTATGCCAGGAGGATTTCAGAGCAAGAAGTTGAACTACTCTTTAATGTTGGACTTCCATGTTTTGCTTAAACTTGCTCAGTTTGGGCTGAAGTGACTCTCCTGAAATTTGAGAGTTAGCTTGAGTAATGCTGTGCACTCCCGCTTTTTTAGTTGGTGTCTAAAATGGTTTAGGTAAGACCTGAGAAATTCTAAATATTACTTTTGTGTCTCCCCTTTTTTTTTTTTTGATAAATAACTGGGTGTATTTGGTTTCCTGAAACACATATCTATAATCTGTTAAGAAAACACACCTCGCAGAGTTGCTTTACTTCTGCCCTAGACTGAAATGCAGTGGGAAGGTAGGAAAAGGCTTCAGCTGAGTTGAAACTAGAGAGAAAAAAAGAAACACACTTGCACCATTGAAACCTGGATCCACAGAAGGTAGTTTTTATGGTAGCTTTATTTTCATGGGTTTCTAATAGCCTTCTCATTTAATGTTATTGTGAATAAGAGGAGAAGATGTACTGCCATGAATGCTAGCCCATGGTCTAAGCTCCAGCTTTCTTTATTACTTCCATTATCAAAATGGATCTTCATTGGCCTGAATTGCTAACATGCTTATAGGAATGATAAGACTAAAATGGCTCTACCTGTCATTCACTGATGTGTGAATTGACAATCAAATGATTGATCAATTTCTTTGTGCTTCAATAGCTTCTTTCATCCTGATTTACTGCATAAAATGCTGCAGTTCCAGCTAAGTTTTCTAAGGAATAGGTGAAGTAAATTAGGCAATTAGACATAATCTTAGATTTAAAAATTGAAAAACCATCAGTGTCTCTGTCTTGCAAAGAAAATACATTTCAAAATCTGAAAATATAAAATCTTTTGTAAGGAAGATGTATCCTTACAAAAGAAAACTCCTGTAGCCCTGGCAGCCTGTCTATGAATGGCTTTCATGAATTTCTAATATATTTTTCTTTTGTTCATTTTTTCAAAAAAACTTTGGACTCTAGAAGCTTTTAAGAAGGAGAAGTTCTTAAAGTGGAGCAATAGGAAGTGCTAAATATTTTATTAGTGATTTACAATAACATGCTTTTCCTTTATTCCTTTAACAGAAAAAAATCATGACAGTTAGCAAAATGATGAGGATTAATGTATGAAAATGTCTTGCGTTGCAGCCTCTGAGTAATGTATTTATAAACAGTTTCTTTTTTTAAAAAAAATATATGTCAAAATAGATTACAAGAAGAGTAGGAAATTATTGTAGTCAGATCAAACAGAATACATGGTTCGTGAGGTTTTTTCTGTAATGCCTGCTGCATCCTGGCTGAGCTCACCAAGTCTTTATCTAGTTCCCTCTCTCACAGGAATATCATGTTGCTTTTGTTCATCTCCTTGGTTTAAAGCAGAGTAAAGCAAGTGAATCTCTGAAGAGTTTAATGCAGGAAAAACGTCTCTTGATTTGTTAGGTTTCATCCCAAATCTACTTTTCAGTTTATTTAGTCCTTTTTGCAGTTGTTGGTGAACCCGTGCCCCCCATGGTCACAGGTAATCATTCATTTTAAACACTAATATGACTGGAGTTGTATGTTCTACATGATCTGTCAAAACTAAGAAACAATGAAGAGCTGCAGAAGGAAAAAAAAAAACCCAAACCAAACAAAAAAGTGAGACAGAAACCATCAAAATAGAAAAGTTGAGGCAAATAAAAGCTGGGTAACCATTTTTACAGGCTGAGTGGGAACCACTGTGCTTTATGCTGTGAGGGCTTCATCCAAGTTTCACTGGTGGCAGTAGAATGGCTTCAGCAGGCTTTGATTCAAACCCAATTCAGCCAATTTATTGAATGATTTCTTCATTTTTGTCACACCAGTCTTGTTGCTGAGCAGGAATGAGGAGGAAGGGAATGAGAGGAGGCCAAAAGAAAGTTGACCACACAAATGTAATGTTGGAAGCATTAGACTGCATGGGGTTGTTCAGCCTCCACAAAGAACCAAACTTATTCCCATGGAAACCAATGTTCGAAGATGAATAAGTAGCCTGGCTCTCAGCAGCTCCCTTTCCTTTCTTCTCTTTTCTTGTCTCTTGGGATGTTTTGTTGTTGTTTTTGGTAAAGGGAAAGAAAGAGTCTCTTCACCTCCAAGCAGCTTGAGAAAAGACTGGCAACATTCATTCCACTAATAAGGTGTCAATTAATGCAAAGAGGAATGTCCTGGGTTTCTCAAAGAGATGTATTTTTCAACAGGAGCTAGTCAAGATGTTGATGAGGTTTTGTTTCTCTTTTTTTTTTCCTTTTTTTTTGCTTAAATGGAACATACACTTTCTCGAAAAAGGGGGCCGCTACACTGATGTTGTAAGTCTGCCCTCACGTGTTGGATTTTAACTCTTCAGGAGAGAAAGTGTAAGTGAGCTCAGAGGAATCCACCATATGTATCGTGGCACCACCCAGTACAGATCCTCAGGTCTGCTTGTTTTTTTAATTTTGAGATTTAGATACTGATGTAGGCATAGCAATGGACTACATACACAGGGAATACACAGAGGTGTGCATTATCCATCTGATGTACCAGATATGGTTCATTATAATTCTTACACTAAGTAGATAATGAATTAAAAGGAAATGTTACAGAGGTGTTGCTGATGGTATCAGTGTTATAATGTGTTGCAACTACTGACTGATATAAAAAAAGACAGCCAAAGGTGGGTTGAAAAGCAGGAGAATTATCAACCAATTTTAGCAAGTAAGGAACATGGTCTCAGAAGTCTGAAGGAAATCCTTTGCATTTGGCTTCTTGTGAGGAGAGTTTCTGAGAATAGGAAATGCCATAGGACATAGCATCATATGGGAAATGTCCAGTGTGAGTCATCATGAATCAGTGCTTAGATGGGGCACAAGTGGTTCTGCAGGCTTTGGAACCAATGAAGCCAGCTCTCCTGCAGGCTTCCACCTAGAGCCAGCTGACTCTGGTGTCTCTGAAAGTGTCCGTGCCCACTGAACTTTTGGTGTCGTGAGCATCTACAGAAGAGTTTTTCCATCCAAAGGAGGACCTCTTCTGTGTGGATTTTCTGATAGCTAAATGATGATCTCATGCTGAAGCCTTTCCTTTAGCAGGGAATAAATTTTGGTTGCACTCCCTTTCCCCTCTTGAGACAGCTGTTTCTATAAAACTTATAACAACATAATTGTCTGTCCCTCTATTCCACTTGGCTGACATCAGCCATTAGGCTCAAAATCAGTGGGGAAACCAGCCAGACAAAGTGATTGCCTAAGCCTCATTTCCTTAGGAAACTCAGCTAAAAACTTAATATTAGCAATAACTTGTGGATTGAAGCTACCACTCTGGGAATGCAGTGTGGCACTGAAGCTCTGTATGCCCAAGTGCAGCCTGGTGCGTTGCTCCTGTTTTACTTTTGCTGAAAAGTTTCTCCCGGGCCCTGTTAGCAAACAAGCCTTCTTCCAGCTGCTGTGTGGGTGAATGGTCACAGAGGTCCTCGGCAGCGGGGAGTAAGAGCCTCTTTGCTCCTTGGGTAACTCGCTGTTGTTTTTGTGGTGTGGACACCTGCTCACCAGAAATGGATAGAGACCACACATCCACTTATTCTGGATTTTGCCTGTCCTTCTGAACGTTTGGGATCTGCACTCAAATCAGCAGTTTGCAGTGGGTTTCAACTCCTGTTACTGAGTAATTCATTTCCATGGCATTTTTAAAAAAAGTCTTTTAAAACACCTACATGTTCTTCTCCTCCTGAGCATATGAGTGTCAATTGGGTTGAATGGATCTACCTGGAGTCCTTAAATTGTTTCTTCATTTACTTTTAAAATGTTTTGTGTTTTCTTTCTAGATAATGAGTCGTGGATGTGCAGCATGAAAAATGTGTTTTCTGCTGCAATAGGAGGAAACCTGGGTTTCCATTTCTTCACTGCTGTCTTGGGTCTGCATTTTTACCTGCATGGTGTTGCTCTTGCTGTATATCCTCCCTTGCCTCCTTTCCCTTTCTCAGAACAGTGCTTAAGAAATTGTATTTATCTTTGCAGAACACTGAAATGATAATCTCTGTTAAAAAAATATCAACAAAGCCCCCACCACATTTCACAGCATTTCTCAGCAGACTCTTCCTTCTCTATCTCCCTTACACATGGTCAGCGATAGTCACCTCACTGAGAGTCCTTCAACTCCCAAAATGTTTAAGAAGTTCCTTATATACTAAGAAAGGCACACGGTCAAAGCTGCTTGTACTGAGAATTTTACTGTGTGAATATGAAGCGGGGCCATGGCATTGTAACAGCTTTCCAGCGTGAGCTCATTTTCAGTATTCTCTTTTATCCTGAGGAGTTGACCTTTCTATTATCAGCCTCTCCGAAAGAAAGGAGTACAACCACGTCTTGTCTGCGTCTTCTTGTTTATGGTTTATATGTAGCTCAAAGTTCTGCCAGAAACTTCGTGCCATTTTACTGCCTGGTTTTACATTCTGCCTGTGATGTACTAATTACCAGGGTGTGACTTATTTCCTATCATAAACCAGATCTGTTACCCAGGAAGAAAATTTTGTTTGAGTCATGAAAAGATGTAACAATATGAAATATTCTCTTAGGACCATATTCTGATCCTGTTGACATTGATGGGAATGTTAGTTTTCTTCATTCTGAGAGCCACATAATGAAAGACAAGGCATTATTATACCTGCCTCTGTTTTATTTTATTGAGAGCCAATTCCCCACAGTATTGTGAGCACTGGACAGTTGTATTCCTCAGCTGAATACCTGGTGCAGCACTAGCACAGGATACTTAGTATGCTAGAGGGCCACAGTCTTTGTGGATGTAAATTAGTGTAGCTCCTTTCCCATCAGGGGCAGTACAGTTTTATATGATGGGGAAGTCTTGCTCTCAGCTTCAAGCTGCCATTTCCTTCCCGTTTTAGAAGGGAGAAAGCAAAGAGTCTGCACCTTTAATCCATTCCTACTAAGGGGAGGATGGGAGGAAAGAAATAAAACCATCTGGAAACTGTGTAGCAGTTTCCTAGTTCCCTACTAGCAACGCACAGTTAATGCACATGACTTAATGGCAATACACTTGCACTCTGCCTCACTTGCCTACGGCAGAAGGGACAGTGAAGTATTTCTGCTTACACCATCACAAGCCTTCACTTGAACAGCAGAAGCACAAGTAGAAACCAGATCCAAACCAAGAGCAACGGTGAAGAGCGGGCAGTCCTCCAGCCTGGCCAGGGCTCCTCAACACCGTGCTCAGCGACACTGGCTGTTGAGCATCTGTGCATCGTGTTTGAGCCTCATGTTGCTGTTGCTATCAGTTTTTCATACATTCACAGGATGATGGCTATTTCCTTCTCCTGTGTGGAAAGAGATGAAAAGATTTAGACACAAGTAAGAAAGTTGGTCTTTTAAGACAAAGTCCAGCAGACTATACAACCCACAGTGTTCAGAACATGTGTGATATTATATTATAGACATTTCTGGTTGTAAGAGCAGAATTCAGCCCTGAACTCATTTACATGATTAACACGAAGACAGAATGTCCCACCATACTTTTATAGCACTGGAATGCAAATTTTGATTTACAGTTCCAACTCAGTCACTTTTCTGACTGATATCCTCCCCCTTCTTATCCTCCTCCTGAAAAAAAAGAAAAAAGGAAAAAGAAGAAGCATTTTCATCTTTAACTTCTATCTTAAGTATCTCTTTCTGATCTTCTGCAGACTGAACCTTGACAATTTCCAATGAAATAGATGGCCTTTCTTTTCCACATATCCCATAATTTATTGGCTTTTTGCACCTGCCAAATGCCACATTTCCTCACTCTGGGAGCATGCCCCTATTCATGTAACCCTTCTTCCCTTGTAACTAGAGAAAGAAATAGAGCTACAGGTGTCAGTTAAGCCATGAATGTTTCTTTGATCTTTCCTAGATATTTTTTTTATTGGAATGTTTCTTCCTAAGAGTTTCTCCTGTGTAACTTTACTTTCAAATAGAGCAGCATTTATTTTGTTTTCAGAAAGCCTGGAGCCCCAATTCTGTTGGTGCATCAGTGAAAAATGCAAGTGATACCCCTCATTTCAGTGGATTGCGCTGGGTTAAACCTCATCCACAAAAAGGGTTTGGGTCTCCCTTTCATCTTGTTCAGAAACAAGATCTCTATTTATGAATAGCCCTTCAATGTGTGTTTCAATTCCACCCCCTACTTGAGAAAACAGATACTTTCCTGAATCAGGAATATAGAGAATATTCACTTATATAGAAAATACTCACTTCTTTAACAGGACAATGTCATGATTAAAAAAAAAAAAAAAATCAGGTCTACTAAAAAAGAAACAGATCCTTATTTTCTGTGAAAGTGATATATCCTTTGTCAGGACAGGAACTCTTTCTAACTGATGTTCTGCAGCTGAAGAACACGTTATTGGGGAGGCCATTTCCTTGTGCTATCCAAGAGGCTGGACATAGTCACTGCTGGCTTTCTCTGCACCACTGAAATGCAAACAATTGGTGTCATCTCTGTGCCTTCTTTCAGACACTTTAGTTGTAATAAATCCTAAGAAGCATACTTTAAAAACTAACGTCATTAGCCACCGCTGGCATTTTGAACAGCTCAATCTGGGCATCTAACCTGACCATTTTCATTTCTGATTCTGACCCTTCCTCCTCCCTTGGGTTCTCCTGTCTTTGCAAAAAGACTCTGCTACCTGTGTGAAATGGTTAGAGAGTGTCTGCGTTTCTAAAATAATCAGTACTGTGAGGTTTTCAAAAATTCTGAAAACATTTCTGCATTTTTTTTTTCTCTTCTTGGTAATACTTTTCTTTCTATGTCAGAGCATTCATGTTGGAGCAGAGCCCAGATCATTCTCTTTCAGGCTTTCTTTTGCTGCAACTAGCAATGCCTTTTACTCCCTGCCATGCTGAAAATACCCCTGGACAGCACTGCAGACCCAGGAAAAGGCCCCATGGCTCCTCCAGCCTCCAGTTCCATCTCCCTTACCTGCCCCACCCCAGCCTCTGTCCTTCCACCAGCCAGGGTGATCACACAGCACCTCCTACTCCTGCCAACAGGAGCCTTTCAAGGTATCTTTATGTTTGTGTGTGTGTGTATACATGCATGTATATTTTAACCCTCTGTGTAATGAATTTCTGTTCCTTTCAGTGTGACATGATGGAATTTGGAAAATGTAGGAATTCAGCTGCATTTCCCTATACTCTAATACCCCTCATACATCAGGAGATGTGGCTGGGCAACATAAACCAGGGGTTCATGGTAGTGTATATTTTCTCATCTCAGACTATTGAACTACTGTCTTTAAAATATTTCTTGTAACATCACTTTGGAAGTACATGTTTTAAAAATGTAGGGAGGATACGTGAGCTTTTCTACCATGTTTATTCAATTCTCAGCCCTCCAAACACTTGAGAATTCGAATTATTCAGCTAGGCTTAATGAGGCTGACTCAGAGTGAAGTTATGTGCATAAAAGTCAAGGATAGGAGGCCTTGATGTTATGCATTTTTAGGTGGTTATGGGGTTTTCAATATTAATGTTTATTACTGAATAGTCTGAAGGAGAACTTGGGCTGTACCTTTTCATCAGTGCTTGCTACTACTTACCTCGCTGCAAAGGAGCTCCTTGGGGGGTGTGTGGAAGTTTGTCTGTGTAAGCACTGCCATCTGTCAGTGCAGATCTGAGGGCTCCGTGATAGCCTCTCCAACCTCAAACCTTGCCAACAGCTAAGGCTGCAAGCTCTGTGTAGGTACATGCCACTAACCTCTAAGCTCTCAGATCAGTGGCTCTCGCTTTGCCTCCCTTTCCCAATTAGCACAACGGGAAAAACCACTTTGGATGTTGACAATGACAGCATTAAACATTGCTATGGGCTGTACTGTGCTCCCTAACACAAAACACAAAGAAATGGGTAAGAAAATGTGACTAGTCTAAAAGCCTGGCCATTTTCCCATCCCAGCTTGTTTGGGTTTCGAAGGTTGGTTTGTGTTTTGTCTTTTCTCTTGAATTGCCTTTGAGCCTCTTTTTTTATGATCCTGAAGAGTGTGAGAAGACCAATTTGCTTGTGACCTTAGTAGCCTTGGGGAATGGATCTGCACGAAGGACTTCTGGCCTCGTGCTGTGGACCTGAAGAAGACAGGTTCCCATACAGCTCTGGGAGGAAATTGTTCAGATAGTCTGGCAAAGAAGCACACAAGCGTGGGGAATTTTTAGTCCTGGTCTGCATTAAACTTCCAGGGACTCGTCGCAACTAATCTTACAAGCCTCTCTGGGGCTTTATCCTGACCCCATCCCTGCTGCCATTCATACATATAGTAAGAAAAATTCCCTTTGAGTCACCCTTAGGAAATGTTCAGAAGAAAATCCATCTTTTTTTCCTAGATATGCTCCTTGCTCTGCTAAAACAGCTGCTGGGCAAGTCCAAGTACCATCCTAGCCTTTCTACATAGTAGATTTTGCCAAATTCAGCTGTGAGAGCAGAGGAATGGGAACATTTTATTTTTGTAATGATTTTTATTCTGATTTTCAGACCTTCAGATGCATTTTTGCATATCTGTCTTTACAATTTTGAGCTGGTAAAGGGATTTGGTCAGAACATGCTGACTGCAGGAAATGGAAGCCTTTTTCAGAAATATCTCACTGTAATGAAGCAAATATCATGTTATAGTCAGATCACTCCCACAAAATTGACTATTTGTCCTCTACAGCATAGTTTGGGGTTTTACGCCATGTTGCAATATTCATACGACAATTATAAAAAATGCATAGACATAGAATTGCTTTTGGAATATTCTCTATCACAGTAAAGTTATGAGATTTTTGATTTTTTATCCCCATTCTACTTGAAAGAATATTGAAGAATCTGAGAATTTCCCACAAAATGGAAATTCCAAATTTTAATTAGCTAGACTAAAATGACCGTTATCCACACCTAGCACTATGGGATTTTGGAAATAAAGTCTCACCTGTTTCTTCAGAGCATGTTAGGGAAGAATGAAAAGTGGAAGGACAGGAGAGGAAGGTGTGCCTGTTGGTGATTTGAAACATAAGCAGGACCCTCCACTCCAATTTTATCTATGAACCCTTCCTGGTGTAAGGCAGTCATTGCCTATGAAACCTTCTGCGTATCTCTCAAAATCCCAAGGATCCTTGTGTTTTTAACCTGTATTGTATCCCCACTGCCCTTGAGATCCTATATTACAGCTGCTTTCCTCAGAACGATTTGATAAGAATATCTGTATTGGACCATGTCAGTGTTAGAGAATTGCTGTCAAGCATCAGGAGATGCACTCTCTCTTCCCCTGCGGCTTTAAAGATGTTATTCTAAAATTAAAGTGTTTGGTATAGATAAGATGCTTACAGTTATAATGAGGTCAAGAGTTGCTGGCAGTTTCCAACAAGACTTTTTAAAAATAAGTTGATCAGATCTCTTGCTGTGGTTATTTCCCTTTTTCAACAGATAAATACAAACAGCCCAGGTAAAGAAACAGTCAGGAACAGAAAGATTTTGAAAAATATTTGGGAATTATTCTGATTGTATTGTCTAATTCAAGTTGCCCCATTTTATTATGCTGGCATCCTCTGCAATGCAATGTGACATGGAATATATGATGTAACGAGATATGCCCGCCAAAATGCAATGTGCTTTGTTTTACTCAGAATATATTAATCCACTTACTGAATAATTGACCCAAAGAGATTCTGTCAAACAGTATTAAATTATTCACTGGATTTCCAAACCAGCAGACAGTGTCCTTTAAATATTTAAGAATAATGTCAAATAATTTTCCACACCAAAATTATTCTTTTTTGTGTTTGTTGAGGTTCCCTGGCTGTTCTCTGTTGTTTAAGGAGGGCAGGATAATTAAATAAAAGCCAGTGTGCCCTCCAGGTGCTCTCTCACCGACCGGCACTCCCAGAAGAGGAAGCAAATGTTCACCTGGTTTGTCTGTCAGACCTGGCCAGATGCCACCCCATTAGCACGTTTTTACTGCCTCATCCATGCCTTCTAAAGGAAACCTCAAACTCTCCACATACATATACATATATTTTACCAGGTAGCCTGTTGCCTGGGCAGTGAGTTCCCCCAGAGAGGGTGCAGCACAGAAGCTGTGAAGTGGCCTGCTATTTCCTACCCTCAGGCCTCATAGTACTTCTCTAGGTGTGCATTATGAGATAACAACCTCGCCGGATCAATTTTGGTGTGGAAAATAGGTTTCGTTAAAAAAGGAACACCAGTACAGCAGCATTCAAGTTCTACCAATTACAGTGTCTGACACCTTTCCCCTTGAAGGTTGCATGCTGAACGAGTGCAGGGTATATTTCTGGCTTGTTTAAAAAGGATGAGGACAGGCATCTGATAGCTTACCTTAATTATTCCATTTCCTCCTCCCTACATACATTTCCAAAATCTAATTATAGTGCTCATGGCCCCTGCTATCAGCCAGTGCCCAGATTAATATAAAGCCACAGGAAGGACAGCTACCTCCCTTCACGCTTTCCACAACATTGCAAATCTATTCCAGCAGTCTTTTGATACTAATATTTTGATACATTCATCATTGTGTTAGCATCAGCAGTGAGCAATATTTACAGTCTATAAGCTCTTCCAGGACCAACTGTTCATATTACTCCTATTAAGTCCATTCAATTTTCCACCTGAAATACTACATTTATCTAGTCAGAGTTTGACATCTATTTTCGGGGGGGAGGGGGTTGCTTTTAAAAACGAGTTTTATTTAATTGTATGTTTTGCTTCTCCTAAAGAATACACTAAGGCAATCTGTTACATATTGTCAATCAAGTAAGATGCACTTGGCTGCATTCTTTGGTTTATTATCTAGGTCCTGATATGGGGACATTCTTGTGCATATGCATCTGTGTGTGTTGAGGTGGAATTGCTTATCTGTTCTGCAGCTTTATTTGGACTGGAATTTGCTGCAATGTCCTCACGAGTGCAGGAATGCTGTCCAGGGCTGCGCTCTGTGTGCAGTCAGGGGGCAGCGGGCAGCCCTCCTGGATAAGATTGCTATTTCAAGCCACAAGTGTTGTCACACTCTATTTCTTTGAGTAAACAATCAGACTCCAAACATACTAAATATTCTTTATTTGTCAAAGTAAAGTAATGATTGTTTTGTAACTGCTCTATCTTAAAGGCATTTAAATCTGGCTTTAGGAGACAGAAAACACTATGACTCTGCTCAGCCACAGTGGAAGCAAAGCCCAAATGGAACAAAAATATATAGGAAATTCTTCTTATTTTCTTCTTACTATTATGATTATTATTAGTCGTAATTTTACTTAAGGGACAAGGGAGAAAATTACACCGGAATTGAAAATAAACTTTGCACCTTCTGCAGAGACTTACATAGGTCTCTGAACTTTAAATACCAAGGTTGCCATGGACATTATGGATTTCAATATTCTGGCACTTTGGAACAGCGACAGCAAACCAAGACTTGGCCAAAGAATTCCCTGATCCATCATTTTGCCTGATGGATCCGCAAACTCCCCTGCTATAATCCCTACTCACTGCACAGGGAAATTTACCCCCAGAGTAAGAGCTTTTGAGAGACTTCTTTGGGTGTAAAACTGACACCTTTTTTTCCTGCTTCCTGTGTGCTGAAACACCAGGGTTTGTACATGGTCCTGGTGTGAAAGGAGCATGTCCAAGACTCCTGTTAGCAGTCGTGGCATGGAGCAAAGATGATGGATGGAGCTGATTGGGAAGGAAGTCACTGTTTTATGAGAAATTCTGCATCAAATTCTGTTAAATGGAACCGGAACAAAAAACCCCATAGAAATTGCCACAAAAAATAAAAGAAAATTAGGGTCATACCAAAGGCTTAAGAGAATCAAAACCTTTGATTCTAGTTTCAGCCTTTTAAAAAATCTGTGTAATAAATATAAACATATAAAGGAATTAAAAGTCATAAGTTGAACCAGAAACAATAAATCTTTTTCAGAAATGATATGCTAGAGCACTCTGATCTTCTTTGGATGGTTAATTTCTCCATGCTCCAGGTTACACTTCTGGCAACCTTTTCCTTTGCTGGTCTACTGATATCTCAAGTGAGTTGAGCCCAGACTTCTCCCCCAGCATGCGCTTCATACTGTGCCTGTGGAACAGGGCAGCACAGAGTTATGGCAATGACTCTGCTGTTTCCAGAGGTACCTCCTCAAACAGCATCCATCACTGTGGAAGATCAGGCAGCCAGGAGAAGAGGTGACAGTGTCCCAGGAACCTGCCCCAAAGGATCCATCTTCCTGCAGGAGCTTGTCAGGGTGGAGGCTCTCCTGCAGACACAGTGTGAAGGAGAAAAGGAAGAGTAGGTCTGGTGAAGGTCAGAACACTGTTGCACTTACTGTTCCTTCGGGCAGAGAACTGCAGGTGCTGTGCAGACACCCTGCCCCTCCGATGGAATGGAAGGAGAATTTCTCCCCCTACAGCACTGAGGGAAAGCCCTGGGTCTAACAAACAGTATAGGTCTGCAGTGGTGGGATTCTTCTAAGTGTAATTCTGTCTTTATCTGAATACAGAGAGGTGGAATGCTTTCCCCACATATGCAGCTAATGGCTACTAGAGCTAGGGTAAAAACCTTGCCCTTCAATTTCCACTCTGAAGCAACAAAACTCATTTTCTTCCTATTGCAGTCTGTGGGGCAGTGTCTGTGGTGTGCTGCTCTGCCGGTAACATTCCCTGTGCTGAGAGACATTACTGTACAGCTTACATAAAGCCAATGAAATGAGTTTGGAGGACTTGCTTTGCCTTGGCTGCAATGCCAGCAGGATGCTGACATGTTGCTGACTGTGTGTAGTCGTGCAAACTAAGCTTTTTGGGAGAAAGGCTGCTGAAGCTTTACAGAAAATCATCTTAAACCTCAGGTACTGCAGCACTGTCAGGCAGGGCAGTGATGCGCTAGGATGTGCTCTGTGCTTGTGTGCTGGGGGCTAACACCAGTGTGAAGCAAACATCTTTTGAATGAATTGGTGCCAGAGGGGACATGCACAGCATCCCGAGGCAGCCTCAGGGAGACATCCGACTGATTAGATACTGAGGTCAGGTGCTGAGATACCAAGGTCGTGCCACGTCCTGCTTTCCTCATCCAGCTGGGCCCCGATAAAATAGCAGCTGGTAAGACAACCAATCAGATAATGTGGCAATTTTCAACAGTCTCAAATTATTGTTGCAGCAAGGGAGGTCCAGATAAGATCAATCAGATTCTGGAATGATTTAGCTATTCCTGATTTCCCCCCACCCCCTTTTTGTTCTTATTCTTCTTTGTGAACACAGACAGTCTTGTGAATGTGAACACAGGGAGCACTCGCAGAGTCCCTCACCATCCTCAGAACAAAATGTGAGGGTTGATTTATGGGCTGGATTACTTGGAAATGGTAATTCTTTGCTCTTTATGATGTTTTGTTGGAAGGTGTTGTACCCTCCAGTCAGAGCAGCAGGATTGCACTGAGGTTTCTACAAAAGGGGGTGAGAGAAGGGGGGTCATGGTGAGTACAGAAGCTCCTCTAACACAGCAGTTAATAAGACACCAGCACATTAATCATGTGACAGGTATTGAATCTAACAGGGGAAGGCAATAGTTTTTAAAAACAGCCAGTTAAGTTACTACCTGGTAGAAAAAGGCTGACTGAATGCCACACGTTTTATGCCACTATTTGCAATTAAAGTTATTTTTTATCCCTTCTATTTTTTTTTTTCCTCTTTGAAAGTTTTAAAATGCTTTTTGGACCTGTAAGAAAATGAGAGATTAAGCATTCAGGGCTGTAACAGAGGACTGCACAGCCCTTTCCCCCTGGACCTGCCATGCGCTGGGCTATACCTCCAGTGTTTGCACAGGACCCAGCTGTGTTCCCTACCCTGAGCTGTACCACAGGGACACAGGTTAAAGATTCCTGAGGGTCACGACACAGAAGAGGGGCTCTGATGCTGTGGTACAGCCAGGACAAACTCCTGATTAAAAGAGACCTATCAACTGCAGCATAGAGATGTTGCTCCCTTCTTTTCCTACCGGACCACGTACACCTTGGTCTGTTTTATCAGCCCCTGCCTGACTAGAAGTGGCAAAGGCAAAGGGGAGGAAGAGTTGGGGTAATCCTGGTGCACAGCTACAGATGAGCCCATACCTCCTTGGTGTCCTTTATTTAAAGGAGCTCCAGTCATTTTAATCCTGTGGTTACTGTTGTTATAGTGCAACATATTTTTCATTGATAAACACTCTTTATTATAAGAAACACTACAAAACAAAGGAAGAAAACATTACTAAATGAACCATTCCCATGATTTTGTAGGCTTTCAGCATGTGCACATGCCCTTCATTTTGAGCCTTAGTCAAACTGCTTGCCGTGACAAGTTGGGAGCACCAGGCACTACCAAAGCAGCCAGAGTAGTCATAAATAGAATCACAGACTTGTCAAAGTTGGAAAAGACCTTCAAGATCATCTAGTCCAGCCGTGCATCTAGCGCTACCCACCCTGTTCACTTAAACTCCATCACTTCCCTTGGCAGTCTGACTAGGGAAAGTTTTGTCTTGCTTTCCATATGACAAATATAGATTTCCAGGGATATGCCTCTTGGCCACTCTTGTATGATGAAATGGACCCTTAAAGTAGGATGCAAACAGATGTCACCACGATAAACGAATCATAAGAATTGCCTTCCCAGAGGACATGTCATGTCCATCTTACTCATTAATCAGTCCCTGACAGTGATCAAAGCCTGATGTTTCAAGGGAAGATAAAAAAATAATTGTAATAAACAGAGGCAAAAATGCAACTTGCTCCAAGCCAGTGCCATGGGAAAAAAATATTCTCTTGACTCTGGACTAATTATAAGCAAATGCTAAGCAACAAAAGGCAAATAGCTTGTTCTGCTGCTGAGAACCATAAAATGGAGTTTCATGGTCAGTGCTGACAGTGACTACAGTAAATGCAGCTTCCAGGGGTGGCTATGTTTGTAAGATGAAGTCCATAAATTCTGGGGGTAGATCATATAGGTAAGACACCTGACTTGTCTGAAAATCTCCAGTTCCAGGAAGGCTTGTGAGGAGCTTCCTTTATTTCAGTGAATACAATGACTGGTACAACTCAGTACAGCTTTTTCTGGCTGATGAGTGCGAGCTTTGCTTCACTGGACTCAAGGAAACCACAGTGATTCTCAGCAGCTGAAGACCTGACCCACAGTTTTCAGATGGGGTTTAGTTTTGTTTTGCCTTTTCAAGGTTACAGATTGCATTTAGAGGTCTGTGTGTTTTATGGACTTAAGAAGACATTTGACAGTAGCAGTGCTGAATAATGTCTGCATGGATTTCCTGATGCTAATCAGATTAATCCTTTTCTCTTTTAACATAATTTTTGAGCTAAAGAGTTGAGCTGAGACTATGAAAGATGTGTCTAGGAAATAATTTCTCTAGTAAGATCTGATATATTTTTTTGAAAAGTAATTTTAGATTTATCTTATGGTTTCCCAGCTGTTTGCTCTCTGCAATTTCTCTCCACATCATAGCATCAGAATACACTGCAGGTTACAAGGTAACCGAGGGAGATGCCTGAGCTAGTTCTAACTGAGTGGGAGTTTAAAATAATGCTGCTGCAAACATATTTCTTCTGGTATCTAAGCCAGTTTAAAGACATTGGCTATCTCTGCTTCACACTGCTGTCTGGAATGTAGATATATGCTTCCAATCCTTAGTCAATTAACAGAAAATACTGACAAACACTCTCACACTTTAATATTTGTTTCTCAGTGAAAAATCCTTCCCTAAGTATATTATGGTGTAATTTCACTTGTAGCTGACTAAATACAAATATAACTCATGCAGTCATGTCTGCCACCCACCTCTGTCTCTGGAGAGCTCTATGGGCAAATCCAGGGACACATCAGTTCACAGGAGCAGTGTGGTCGGCTGAAGCTGCTGCTCCTGCTGCTCTGGCCACCTGCTTCTGGCCAAAGAAACATCTTTGCCCCACTGAACTCAGTGGCAAAACCCTTGTTGATTATTTGTGGGACCAAAATAAGTACTGCAGCAAACACTCAGAGCGCATAAAGAACAAGACTGCCTGTTTTCTCTCACAGAAGCAACTGATCTTGGCAGCTGGACTGTCACTTTGGGCATTGGTGCTAAGCAAATCACCTCCCCGTGTCATCTTCTCACTCTAGAGGAACATAGCTCTCTTTTCACTGTGTTGTTCCAGCATATGTTGTAATTATCAGCATTAAGGTAGGTTTTGTTTCTTTATGTCACGCTTGGTATTTGGATTACATTTGCCTTTTGGTGTTTGGGGTTTTTTCCCCTACACAGCACAGAGACACAGAGAAGCATAAGGTTGTTTTATAATTGCCAGAACACAGATAACTTGAAGAATTTAAGCCCACCTAACTCTCACCCATGCAGTCTGCATCTCATCTAGAATCCCTGTCTGTGGTCCAGCACTGACTTCCTAGGAGCCCTTTCCCTGCAGACACTTGTAAGTGTTAGATCACTTCCTAATTAGCCGGAATGCACTACGGCGGCTCTGTTTTAGTTGGATATCTATTCTTGAAAGCAGATGCTCTGGGGCAACAGATCCTTTTCTGTGAGCCAGAGCTGTGGTGCAGTGGAAGCAGAGATGGATGGGCAGCCCATCCCTGGGGTGGGCAGAGATGGACAGACACTGTTCCCCAGGGGTGTCTGTGAACTTTCCTGAAGGACCATGCTCTGACACCAGCTAGGAAGGCAGAGCCCACTGCTTCACGACTGAACCCAAAATACCAGCAGGCACGTAATAGCTCCTGCTCCTTCAGTCTCTTCTCTTTTGCAGAGGAACATTTGTAGCTTAAACCTCAGGAGTATCTAGAGTCCTCTATGGTCAGTGGAGGGCGAAGGGGTGATTAGGCTATATGGATAGATCACCCTCACCTGTGAAGGCATCTACTTATTTGTACTTGCTAGAAAATGTAGGAATCATCTGACATCAGAAACCTAAAACTTTTGTAGGCAGCACCTAAACAGGACACTCAAAGCAGATGGACTGTGTTCCACTTTTGTGGTTAGTAGGCTGACACATGGTCTATAAAGAAATAATAATAATAATAATAATAAGAATAATAATAATAATAAGAATAAAATAATAATAGAGAAAAAAGAGAAAGTTAAATCTTTTAGCAAAAAAATACACTTTGTCTTTTGTCATTCTCAGTCCTTTGAAAATGCCTCAAACTTTCTTTTGGTAATTGCTATGCAAACATTTTTGATGTCTGTGCAAAAACATCTGGAAGCTTACAGTGGCATCTGGACATAAATATTAAAAGATCAACAAAAACCTGATGTGAATTAGCCATGTGGGTAGCCATAAAAACCATAACCACAAAACCCTGCTCCAAGTCTATGGCTGCAAAAGTGGATGCTTTCTCACTTGGTTTTAATATGTTTATGAACTGACATTCAAAAAGTGAGTGGTCGTGACTAATGATTGGGTTTCCTTTCAGTTTGACCACTCTTAATCATACAAGAAATTCCCTTGCCTGATTTAATGGATAGGAAATGTGCCTCATTCCTTCTCTAAGCCCTCTACTAAATTTTTGGTGTTCTATGTGAAAGTTGTGATTCAGTTTGTGAACGTGTGCAAGGCTCCTTCTCCTGCAGGAAACAGCTTGGTCTCCCGCTGATTTTTTCCTTTGGTGGGCAGAGCTACCTGAGAGAAATTGGTGTGGGCAGTCACTCTTCTGTGTTACAAGAACACTTGTAGTGCACTCAGGTCTTGCTCTAGCATTCCCACCGCTGAGATGTACTGTGAAGAAGGAAGGGTGACTCTAAGGTCCATCTCACATAGGGCAGCTGAAGGAAAAGAACAACCCCCATCCAGCACTCACAAAGCCAAAGCGAAAACTAAAATGGCAATTCCATGGTTATTTTTCAACTTATTCTGTCTAGTTTTGCAAATTTTGAGCCCTTCAGGTTGGCGGCGTTATGAGTTGCTTTTTCAAAAGTGGCAAGGACATGAAGGCACCCAAACTTTTCTTCTTTTTAATGAGTCTGCGGTGCAGATAATCAAAGTTTTTAGAAGCTGACAGGAGTCAAGCACATATATGGATTTGATAACCCAGGTCTTATTACCTTGATTTTCTCTTGGTAAAAATATACATAATAGTTTTTTTGCCTCTAGAAGTATATACATGAAAGATTGAGCAGTGCTGGCACAACAGAAGTCCTTTAAATTTTCCAAAGAGGACTGGAAAACACACAGTTCAATGGATATGGATCAACTAAGCAATGCTGTGTCTTCTAGGTGCCATCACTTGCTCTTATTTCATATTTTTCACATTCTTGCTGTTTTCTCCCTGATTTTTAGCTTTGTTTGCTCATTCGTTGTAGGCTAATGTGCTATCCACCTCATTTTCAGGAGTGTTCAGCTGCAAGTTGTATATACCCCACTACCCAAACTGGACTGCTTATGGAGTGGGCTTGTTTTTAAAAGGCACTTCTGTTTCTTAATTATCTGAAGACATCCGTAGTATTTCACTATGGAAACAGAAAAGCTGTAGCTGGTTGTTGCCCTGTCCAATTGCTAACCCACTGGGATATTCTGGATAGGACCAACTGCAAGGTGAACAAACTGCTCTAAAAGACTCTCAAGAATGGAAACACACAGATGTTTGTATTTGATTTCTGCCCTAATATTTAGTGAGGACTCTATAATTTAAATAAAAGGGCTCATTTTTCCCCAATTTAATCTCTTTTAAACAGTGTGGGAGTTATAAACATTATAATAATGTTACCACTTTCATATTTAAAAATATGCCCTCTAAGCATTTACATTCAAGATTTGTTTTTCTTCAGATGTGTAAATAACGCGTAGCAATTTGCATCTCATGCATAAATCTTTCTCCTGTTGAATGCAAATTAAAAAATAAAAATAATCTGGCCCCCAACCCCTTTCATTTGCCTCTTTTCCCACCTCCTCACATTTACAGCAAGTTAGCTGGCTAATTCTTCCAATGAGAATTTTAAGGGTTTATGTATGTTTAAAAAATTATCTGACTGAAGTTTTCTTCCACTGAGTAATAAGAAGCCTAGAGCTGATTAATAGTGTTTCCTTTTCCAGCGCTAATGAATGTTTTTCAGGTTTTATGCATCCCAGATGAATCTATTTTAAATGGTGTGTGTCTGTTTGCGTACATGAGTGTTGCTCTTTCTCGGGATTTATCCCAAATGAGTTTAGCTTCTCTGTACCTTGTAGGACAATATCGATGCTGGCTTAATCAATTTCAATTTGCTGTTAAACCAGAAATGAAGCATTTATCAGGATGAGCCAGGAAGGGCTGAATGGATGTTTTGTGTTTCTGAGGTCTCTTTGTGAAATCTGCTCCATGAAGTTGCTGGAGCTCAGAATTTACAAGAAGTTCTTCTCTGACCTGAACTTACCACCTAGACTGGATACACTCTCTGGGCGATTTTACTCTACATGTTTCCTACACTGGCAGTGTGTATGCCTACTGATGACTATCATGGGCCTCATCCCACTAAAAATAACTTATCTAGAGAGTCTTGCTGCCTTCGTAAAAATGCGACTAAAATATCTCATTGACTCATCTTCCTCAGCTCAGACCGGCTCAGCTATTTATGACTGTGGAGTCACTTCTGCCTCCCCGGCTGCTTCACACCGAGAGCGGAGCCAGCCCCGGCAGACGTGATGCAGTGCCAGCAGCAGCAGGAGCTCTCTGGTGGGTGAAAGCCTTCTGCTCGCACAGCAAGTCCCGGCCTCGAGCTGCTGGAGATATGGGGTGTTGCAAACTCCCTGGCTCCTGGAGGCAGGTGCTGCTTTAGCGATCAGCCCTGAACGCCGTGGCAAGCAGTGGGTGAGCATTTCTTCCGCTGCTTCCTGATCACAGCGATGCTAATTTTAAAGTGGTGAGGAAGTGCAGGGAGGTGATAGCAGGGTAGTCCCAGCTGTTCATCCCAAGGACGCGAGTGGCACTTTTATCTGAGAGGGAAGGCAGGAACTCCCATTTCACTGTACAGACTAGGAGAGTGGGGAGAGGAGAGGAAAACTTTCCCTAGAATCCTGTTTCACTTCAGAAAAGTGTTTTCAAAGACTCATCCTCTTTTCCCCTCCTGCAGGTTATATTTAGTTTTAAGCTCTCCTGGCTGCTGATAGCTCCTTACCATTTCCACTGCAATTAATCAGAGCAGGGTTGATTATGCTTTTGTCTGTGATTGTATATATCAGAATCCTTCTGTCTAAAATGAGGAGACCTTTGCTGCCTGGGTACTCTGCTTTCCATTCCATCCCATCTTTGCAGTGTGGCCAGGCAGCCAGGCATGCCTGGATTCGTGTGGCGGATGTTGCTCCTGTGCTGAAACCATGCAGAGGAGGGCTGAGGCGAAGGACAAAAGAAGCTTCATGGCTTTGGTGTCAGGAGCTGTGAGATGGACGAAGTCACCATTTTAGGGGGCCTGTTAATCCACTTTCATGCTGTGGTGCCAGGGGGAGATGAAAGGGACTGGAGGGCTCTGCCCCACCTGATCTGCAGCACAGCCAAGCTCATCACTTCAAGTACACTTCTAGAATCAAAATCTGCTTGCATAGGGTAGTGCTCATGCAATATGAACTGGGAAGAAAGAGCAGGTTTGGATAGAAAAATATACGGTAAAGAAATGAGTCCAAAACTGCTCCAGGTCCCAGTAGTCACTGCTAAAAGCCCACAGGCTGCTTCTGTCCCCATTTCATACAAAACATCATAAGGGCTTTGGCTCTCGCCGTGGGCCTGTCTGGGTCACCTTGAGGCAGCCAGGCTCTCACTTGAGATCACTGGTCACATTGGGAGAGCATAAGCACAGGAAGAGCAGTGAGGATGTGTGACACCTTCTGTGTATTTGGAGAGGTTAATGGAAAGAACAAACTGTAATTGTAGGAGACCCCAGCACTACAGACATTAGCTTTGCTGGTCATTCAGCATTAGCTCTTTTCCTTGATACCTCACAGCCCACGAGCCTTGCTAGGAGATATCTGCTGTCTAAGAGTAAGGTGGGTCTGCAAATCTAAAAGCTCTTTAAAAATATGTTTGTAAGCTCAGCACTCTTCTGGGAGTGACTGCCTCACAGGTTTGTAGTCTCAGGTGCAGAAGGGTTAAAATTATTTGCCCAAAGACTTAAGATGCAGAGCTGAGCAGGCAGCTGGCTGAGGAGTTGCAGTCCTTAACAGGCCACTCCAAACACTTATCCATAATCCCTTCTTTTCAGTTAGTAGCAAATGAAAATTTGCAACATTGCCTCTTAGAAAAGTGACTGCAGTGTTGCTTTCCAAACCCACCCAGGTCAGAAACCCTCCAGTTACACACTAAAATTGCAGGAAATATTTCTGAAGGACAAACACACTATGCATCTTTTTCTTCCACCTGCCTAAACACTGGGCTGTGTGTTTCTGTTCTGGTTTTAAACAGAACTGATGAGTTGCAACTCCAATTCAGCTTGCAGGGTGTAACATTTGATTTAGCTGTATCTGTGGTTAGCAGATCACATCCTTAATACACCCTTACTTGTCAAACAACAGCTCTGTAGGCAGAGATCAAAGTAGCTGGAGCATACACATTTCCTTTGCTCACATAGGCAAAGATGAGAGGTAACATGATCTTGACCTCTGAAAGTCAGGGACAGCTCTGAGGGTGGGTGACTTGAGTCAGGACTTCTGTTGATCATATAACAACAACAAATGCTGGTGCCATAACACAGACATGGATTAACTCTTTGGAGGGAGTTGTATTTTTGGGGGTCCTAACCCCTGTAAAGCTAGAATTAACTAAATAAATGTATCTTGTATTGTTTGTAATTTTAACTATTTATATATATATATATATATATATATATGAAAAAAACAAGCTGATTCTTAGTGAATTGCGTTGCTAAATTTTAGGGTGGAGAAGAAAAAACTCCTTGAGTGAATTACATCTTCAGATGATGTCACAAAAACTGTCTCTTCAGGGTTTTATTATTCCCTAAGTAATGTACTGTCTGCCATTTCCCAGGAAGGCTTTATACCATCAACAGACAGCAGGGGAGTGAAAAATATAATCTGTAGAACATAGTAAATTCACTCAAGTAAATGTGGCTGTAAACTATAAGTTAGCCAGTACATTTACAGATGTTCATTCTAATCCAGTTGCAGCTACTGTACTTCCAAGGTCACACAGACATAGTGCAGAAGCTGCTTGTTGCATGAAGAATTGATGAAGTCACATGATGCTGTGTTGCCATCTTTTCTTTTCCCCAGCTGCTAAATTACATTAAAAAGCACTAAACAGGCACTCAGTATTTTCCTTATATAAATTTATCGTGTGGCAATTATTGCAGTTAATCTCGGTGTGGGTATGTGACTGTAAATGGGAGGTGTCAATCAATGTAATTAGAAAATAAAGGATGTGCCTGAAAAACAACCTCTGCATTACAATATTGCCCCCACTATAAACACCCTACCACATGGTGTGTCCCTTCTTAGTTACACAGTGTAAGTCCTGTGTTGATTCAGGCTTGAATTACACAGTAAATCTTGTTTGTAAATTTATAGACTGTCCCTTTGAAGGCAGAATTGTGCCAGCCTATTTATTTAAAGTTCTTTTTTCACTGCAGCAACATGCTTTGGAGATGTAATACCTTATGTGCAAAATCCCTGAGTGACAGCAGCTCTGCAAGCTCATGATACTTATAATTCATTACATATTATCAATAAAATGTTGCAAGGCATGTCATAGATCTTATTAACATAACTTTAAATTATGGGTACAAGTTTGACCTATCCATTGATGGATTAGAAGCAAAGCTTGGATTGTTAAACAGAATTAAAAGGCTCAGGGCATCATTAAACAAACTGTTTCAAATAAAATGTCTGTATTTCACCATAAAAAGTCAAAGTATACCTGAAAAGCTAGCTGTCCCCAGGGCAACTTATAAAGTTTAAAGAAATAGAGAAATTGTTTCCAAGTATTTTTTAAAGTTACTTTTGCCATTGCCTTGATATTAATTATGATCCAAATTGCTCCCAGAAACCTTGGCTGCCCTAAAACATTTTGATCTATGTCTCTTCCCATCACCCAAAGCAAACCAGAGAAAATAAGCTCTGAACTGCCAGGGGATCTAGACAGCACCCAAACTTCTGGTACCAGTGACATGTAGATGGCCTGCCCGTTGTGTCCCAGTTCTGAGTTGAGATTCATTATGTCAAGACTAGAGACTGCGGTGACAATGAGGCTCCAAACAGAGATTTATAAGTAACTCCTCAGACATGCAGGAGTCTATGCTGGCAGATTTAGCTGAAGATTTTGAACATTAGGTCACAAATTACTCTTCTGCAAATTTTTTGAGGCACTTCTAGGGTTTGTTTGTTTGTTTGTGCATGGTTAGGTAGCTTGACTAATTTTAATTTACGAAGTGGCTTTTGGCTTTTTAACAGTGGATCCTTTGCCACACATTTTTGTGTTCTCTTTGTGTAACCTCTGTTGTTCTCACTTTGGCAACAGGGAAAAATTTAATGCAAGTCATTTAAGTGACTTGCCTGAAGTTATGTGGAAGAAAAAGGATAGGGTCCTTAATCAGCTCAGAGATGTCCTGTTTCCTAGCTCTCCACTTATATACTGGAAATATTACTTTTCTTCTGAGTGTCATTAGGATTGGCATTCTATAGGAGGATAAATAAGGCTCCTTCCCTCCATATTTTAACTGTTTAAAACATTGAATTTTCCTTTTTGGACATGAACTTCTGTGTTGGTGGGGGTAGTGTGGTATGCTTAGTCTCATAAAGATAGGAGCTGGAAGGCAAGAAGCCCAGAAATTTCTGCCCTTTTTCATTATTTCTATAATATAACTTCTGGATCGAGTACAAAACCATGACTGAGAGAGAGAGCTCTTCCATTGACTTGAGAGGGAATGGAGAGAGACATTTAAAAGAAATGTGTCCAGCTGATGAGTAAGCTGGCATGCACCACTGAGTTGTTAGTAATGTTTATTCTATTAGAATGGACAGTCTTTTGCTGTTGATGAAAAAACTAACTCAGTCCATTACACATTAAATTAAGAGAACATACATAAGCACTGTAATCACAGCTCTCTCTCCCTGAGCACTGATCAGTAATAATGACCTTTTGGGTAGGAGGTGGAAGGTGATAGCCTAAATACTTTTATGTTAATTATTACTCCTCTGTGCTCAGGAAAATCCTAGCATTTTAACAACTTTGCTGTACCTGAGGTCCCTTGAGACTTGACATTGCCAACAACAAAAGAATATATATATTTGGACAACAGTGCTATAAGTAATTCTGCTGCTTTGCACTTGTTTTGGTTTAGTTTTTTTTTAATCTCTCCCAGAGTAATATAAAAAGCTTTATCTGACAAGTTTAAAAAGTTAGTCTTCACTCCTACAGTCTCATATACTGAATAAATGAAGGCACGAATAAGAGTGGCTTGAGGTCTGCACTGGACTTCCTTGACTCTTCCTGTTAACCTTAAAGTTCACTGTGCTGAAAACTAATAGCATCTAGTTGTCAAGAAGCCAGAATAATGACATTTTGTGCCATTATTCTAATGCATTTTGCACTGTGAATTTTTGTTAATTATTTCCATGAGTAATATCATTATGCATTCATGCCAATACAATTCTGATAATTAATTTACATGATGGCAATTTCTTAATGATTTTGATGTCAAAGTTAATAGCAACATCTGATAGTTGATCTGTTGGAGCTGACATAAATTTAACTTTTAATGTATTGATGCCAAAACCAGCAGCAGCCTCAAATTACTTTGCAAACAAAAGAAATATCCATGGGGTAAAAACTTCAGTAGAAAAGTCTTGATCCTTACCTGAGGTTTATAGGTTTAAAATAAGACCAAGGCCCCTAGATACGATACATACCAGATTTTGACTTCATCTTGCTTGCTTTATTTATTTATTTACACCATTAATAGTATTGATGTCTGATATTTAAGAGATCAAATTATATGCTGTCATATAAAAGATATTGTACTCTTGACTCCAGCTTGGTGCATATATTCCATATATTAAAATGAAAAAATGCATTAATTAAGCTTTTATCTTTCTGGTTCTTTAAGCATGAAATCTAAACTGCTCTATAGGGGGGGAATTTAGGACTGGTGTCTAAGCCTAAATTTGTATCTTGGTTTGTGATTTCAGTTTGCACCATGTGTTAATAAAATCAGCAAAATAGACATTATGTGGAGGAAAATATTGTTAATATCAAGAAAACAAGAAACAAAGCAATGCATAATAATGTTTGAGATCAATATTTTTAGTATATTTTTGCTATATGGATGTGATGCATAGATAAAGAGATAATTGTACGTGTAACTGTACATATGTATCTCTTTTTTTTATATTGAGTCATGTAAGTATTACAAGACAATTAACATAGAATAAACCCACACTCTTCAAGTCTTTGTCCAGGAGATTTGAAGATCTCTTTACAAGTTTACAGGTATTTTTATTTACCAGTTAAATATTTTAGTACACCTTAGTATTGAAAAAATGTGAAACAAATTATGATAGCCATAAAATGGTGATGGCTGTTTTCCCTTTATTTTTTTAATCAAAAGCAAAGCCTCATTCCATGAGTTGCCAACAGTTGCCAACATAATTTTTATTTCCCCCTGCTTCAGCCTGTTAAATGTATAGATGAAATGTTAAAAACTATTACAAATAAAATTGATCCTGCTATATATTTCAGCCTTTTCCCGATCTGGCTTTTCATCAATGATATCCACCAAGGGAGTGCACATTTCATTTTATATCGTGAGGAGATAATTACACAGCCTCAATTAGACCTTTCATTGCTGGACTATAAAGGGCTGCTACTGCAGATCCAGACCATTTGCCTCTAAAATACACTACCTTTCCTTCTTCAGAGTTGACAAGCAAGATGTCTGTCCCTACCTCCTGAACAAGAAGCCTGCATGTCTGATTGTTTTTAGCTTGTCTTTAACTTGTCTTCAAAAACATGAGATCCCATACTTGCTTGAAGCCAGGCCCCCAAAATTCAGGCATTTCCGTGTCCATTTGCTGTGTCCATCTTGTGGAGATGAACACTGCTCCACTCAGAGACAACGTTTGTTGAGTGATTCGAAGTCCCACTGGTGATGGTGAAGGTGCAAAGCGACAGCAATAGGAGGCCAAGGTAGCTGGACTGGTTTTTACATGGCTGCTTAATGCAGTTTGCAGTGAAAAGCAAGCTTTGTCCCTAATGCACAGCTGTCTGAAGGCACATAAGGCACAGCTGCACAGAAAACCTTTGGCACAAGCACAGCTCATCTCTCCAAGCTGGTGGCTGATCCCCCTTCCCGCAGCACTGCCCCTGCTGAACCAGTGCCTGACAAGGAATGCCTGGCACCTGGCACCAAGAGGGACCCAATGGCAGGGGCTTAGGTCCTACGGAGGTGAGAAGGGGAAGGGACAGAAGAAGCAGCAGGCAGGAACTAATGTGGGAACAGGAGGTGCCTGTGTTGGGAAGAAATTGTCCTGTGTAAGAGGCCTTTCCGTAATGAAAGCGGATGACATGAGCAAATCCTAGTGGCTACTTGTATGGAACGAACCTTGCAAGTGTACAGATTTTGCCCATGCACATGCCATCTGTGGATGCACACACCATCTGTGGATGCACACCACCCATGCACCCATGGGTCCCATGCTGAAGTCATCCCTTCCTTCTCCTCTGCCCTTTGCTTCTGGAAGGTAACAGTCTGGTGCTTAATTCCTCACATGTATTTCTGGGGAGCTGTACTTCAGAAGAAGCCTGTGGGATGAGAGGGACGTGCTCAGAATTTTTAGCTATCCTGTGCAGTATACCATGAATGCAGGTGTTCAGCTACACATCTGCAAACTCTTGTAAATGCAGTGCTCTGGTGGAGTACGGGAGAACACCATGGATGGGAGGAGATGTCTGAGAGCTCTTGAGTTTCAACCACCCTTTGTCAGGGCACACACATCTTCCACACAGTCAGACATAAGCTGAGTCTACCTTAGCCTTTTGCTCTTAAAAGAGCACTGGTTTGAGGCAGATACTAGACATACAAGTAAGGACAGCAAGAAAGAAGACTGGAAATGAGCCTGATATGTGGAACGGAATTTTTTTTATTACACAGATTTTGTCAAATGTGTTTCCTGCTCACACATTTGTCTGTGATGAAGATCTGGGATGCTTTTCTCTAACAGAACAATTTCATTTCAGAACCTTTTTTGAGGTGTGGAGAAAAGAAAAGAGAGATTTCTTTCTCTGTAACATCACCCTCAATTAAAGTTTATTTTAATGATACATTTAAAAAATAATAGCATTTCACATTATTATAAGATGAGAAAGGGGTGGAATACAAACTGACTGTCCTTTTTCATTGGTCAGCAGAAGGTGTGGGTTTTAGCTGCTCAAGTTTCCTTTGGAAATAGGTTAGTCAAGGACATATCTCAGTTTTAAGAATAGCTGCTCAATGAGAAACAGCAGCATAAATATTATCTTTATTCCAGGTGAGTAGAAAATCTCTTAAAAGCATTTCTGAGGAGTGTTAGCTTTGTGGGTTGATTGTTGGAAGGTGTAAGAAATATGACTGTGATTGTGATTTGCACACTGAGAGACTCTCCCCCACAACCCAAATGGCTTCTTGTGTGTGGCATTTCAGAAAACCCTTTTTTCTGCCTCCGAGCATGTGGAATGCCTGTGCAGAAAATATTCTTTTTTGTGCAGGGCTTGTCATGAGTTGGACATAACCTGTTTGGAATGCAATGTAGGAGTTCGAAAGGGAGGTTTTAAAAATTCAGAGCTGCCCCATGACTGGGAGCATTACTAATGAAAATGTGTTTTGAGTTTAATGTTGAAACTAAACATCCCGTAGAAAAGAATGAAATTAACTTCTTCCCTCTCTGAAATTCATTCTGAAGTTCCCAAAGCTTTAAATCTGGCCCAGATAGCTTAGCGTCTGAGTCAAAAACTTATCCCTATGCCTCACACAAACACCCCCACCCAGGCATCTCGTATTATCTTCCATTTCTTCAGTCTGCCAATTATTTGCCACACCCCATTATTGCAGGCTATCTTAAAATACCTC
Source organism: Atrichornis clamosus (assembly GCA_013400975.1). Classification (NCBI taxonomy): domain Eukaryota; kingdom Metazoa; phylum Chordata; class Aves; order Passeriformes; family Menuridae; genus Atrichornis; species Atrichornis clamosus. The sequence continues at coordinate 8,731 of WBMZ01012006.1, read as the reverse complement.
CTCAGTGACTCAAACGTCTTTTAACTGCTCAGGTGCCAGGAGAAACTCCTGGGCCTGATATATTGCAATAGAAGTTGTTTAAGACACTGATGGTGGTCATGAATCATGGCAGAGGCAGCAGGGAATGGGGCTGTGCCTCTGAAAGTGGGGGACCTTCTACTCTTCCCCTCCACCACACAGATATGGAGTGCTCTACAGCAGGTGGGATGCATCTTTTAGCAGTGTCCCTTTGCATCATGAATCCTGAGGCAGATGGCAGCAATAATCCACTACTCACTTTCTTTAATCAGGTGTGAGGGCAGAGGTGTGACTGTGGGTATGATCTAACTGCCTTGGCCCTTCGTGCAGAGGCAGAGAGCAGAGGTCTTTTCTGCAGAGGCAGTAATTAGTCAGAAGGCAGCCTAGCTACCAAGTATGATGCTCATTGTTTCTCTCCTTGACAGCTAGCTCAGGCTGGTTATTAAAACAAAATAAAGCTTTCACTTTGAAAGTAATTTTGTTCCCTTCATCCTCCACTGCTACATCTCCTTTGCAAAAACCACGCTGAGTCACATTACACTGTGGCTACGGTTGTGGGGCCTCTTTAAGGTGCCATTCGACACACTGGTCCAGAAGTCTCAGACTGGACTAAGACTAAAAAAAGTGGTGGAGGTGGAGAGAGCCTTTAAGTTCCCACAGCATGGACTGCTGTACAGTGAGCTGGGCTTTCTAACAAGGGAAATTATCTCCTGTTACTTGTTGTTGCACTAGGATTGATTACACTGAGTCCTGTAACTCTTTGGATGTACTAAGTCTGCAGACAACAAAGAGCTTTCACTGTAACTGGACAGTCACTAATGTCCATTTACTCCACTGTCTTTGTCATCCAAAGCTTTCAGTCATACAGTTTACTGACTAATTGTACCAAGCAATGTGTTTTTAATGCAATGTGTATTTACAGTCTGTAAAAGTTATATAAAGCCTTAAAAAATATGCTGTCTGACACCTAAATTATACGATTTTACAGGAGATTGTGTATATTTTTACATCTGTTTTAGACTTACACACATAGAGTATTTCCAATTGTTTACATATGTTAGAATCTCTTGCATTTAAATAGCTCATTATGCAAATATTTACAAAATACGTGGATATTTATTTTTACTGTACCCTCTATTCAATCACTGAGCTAAGATTTAGTGTCTAAACATTGTCTGCAGAGTCACATGTGCAGTAATGTATTATGATTAATTATGTACTATATACAATTACACAACAAAAAAACAGATTCAAAAAATATTAACATTGCAAAGGCAAGCACTCAAATTTACAGAGCATCAGAGGTACGGTGCAATCCTAATTCAGCCTCCAATTATGTCCACGTGCCTTATGACATGGCCTTCACTAGCCATGCTGCGCTTGTCCCCAGCTGCCTTCAGCTGAGATGGGTGCATGTGTCCCAGGCCGCGTCGCAGGCCAAGGCTCCGGCCAAGCCTTGGGATCAGACCAAGGCAAATTTATAACGTTTCCCAGGCAAGGACTTCTTCCTGAATTTGGTCACCTAAGCAACTGACCTGGCTCAGCGAGCATGTTTCTGATTTTCCCACTCCAACAGCAAGAGCTTGCAGCAAGAGAACGCCCTGCATTAATTCACCTCTCAGGCTGGAGCCATACACCAAGCAGGACTAATTTTGCATTTGAGACATCTGAAAGAGCACTGTGTTCTTGTATAATCAAAGACTGAGACTGAGGTACATTGTGTTGAAAGGTTTTCCTGACCAGAATATCTTCCACCAGGAAATGCTGCTTTGTCAGAATTGAAATGCTTTATAGGAACATTTTGTTTGTGATGATATTTTTGACAGAAAAAAATGTGAGCAATTCAAAATCTGAAGAAAGTTTTTCTCACTGCTGGTTGTTTCAATGTAGGCCTGATTTCTTTTCTTTTTGTTTCAGAGCATATATTATTTATATTTACTATTCATGAGTTAAATATTATCAAATCTACTGCACAATGTCCTTGAAACATTTAAATCCTGTTAATTCTGACATTGACCAATTTGACTATCAGAAGGCTTCAATAAGTTTGGTTTTTGGCAATTATGTGTTTATTGGTCTTTGTGCATGCACAGTGCTTTCCTATATTTTAAGGAAACAAGCAAATTCCAGAAACTGAATTTCAACAGAATTCATAACTGATATGAGGATGATACTCAATCTCAAAAAAAAAAAAAAATCAGTTGAAGTGGGTAAAGTTTTCCCAAGCTATGAGCAGCCAAATTAAATCTAAAGATTCTTGAGTGATCTCCGTAATAGATGACAACCTTTGTTGCATCTATTACACTGCAAACAATTTGTCCTTGGAAGTTACTCTGAAAACAGTAACTGTATTTCATTTTTTAAATAATACCGTTTATAGATAATTTGTAGCACAAAGAGAAGTTATTTGAAGCCAGATTTTTTAGTGTTAGCTGAATCAGTGATTAATATGATATATACAATTCCCTACAGTTAAAATTTCCTAAAGCTAATTTATAGCAATATGTCTTCTGCATATGATAATATCCTAATTAAAAAATGGACTAAATAGAAGTTATCTTAAACTGAGGACAGCTTGGACTGTAGTAATACCATTTGGACAAAGATTTCTCAGGATGATAACATGAATCTGATCCCAAATATTTTATTTCCAGTTCACAAAATATTTTATAACTTCTTGGGGTGTTTATATTAACTGACATGTATCTCAGCACATTCTGGTTATGGAAAAAAGCAAAGCAAAACAGTGATGAAGGAGACTCTCATGTAGAAAATTTTCAGGAAATATTAAGAGTTTTATTAAAAAACAATGCTTTCATAGCATTTCCTACTAAATAAACAGTATTTGGCTAGTGTCTGACATAACGGATTGGGATTCTGCAATTCATTACTCAGTTGCTCTCTTTGGAGACATTTGGAAATAGAAGTGCTCACAGCAGGCGTGTCAGAAGTGTAACATGGGTAGTAAGAAATCCACCTCCATACAGCACACTGCAACAAGGACTTGTTTGGCTGTAGGCTGGACTGCTTTTTCTGTCAAATATTGTTTGGATAAAAGCGATCACCCTGGTTTTCCAGAGACCCCTAGCATGACGTGGCCACAATTCCTTCCAAGCTTTATTACATTCCCTTTTCTACTAGCTGCTTTTTGGGGATCTTAGTAGAGAAATCAGCTTCTGACCATCCAAGGACTGAGATTTTTGAGTAACTTTCCTACAAACATACTGAGGGGCAAGAAAGCCAAGAGGGATTATGAAATGGATCTCAGTGTGTTTATGAAAGGGATTATAGACTAAATTTTTCTGCAGTAGCAGCCAACTATGATTGGTAACTCAGGAGTTTCTTTTGTTTGCTGAAGCAGACTTGTCCAAACTCAAAAGGACTAATGTCTTCTCAAAAGTTTCTGTTCCTTTCTGGAGGCCAGCAACAGCTATCTGAGGCATACATTCCTGCTCCTAAAATCTAGGCCCAGAAGTCAGACCTGCCAGTCTTTACTGATATGTCACTGTGCTGGTTTCCTTCTCCTCCTACTCTCACTTCAGTCTCACAGTGTGTTCTTGGGAAAGCCAAATAATGTACACGTCACATTTTCTCATCTAAAACAATGGAAGAAACATTCCACAAACCACTCTGATGAAGGCAACGATGCATTACAGTAGATGTGCAAATCATTGCTGCAGTAAGACTGCACCACAGAGTCCAGCGCTTGGAAGGCATCAACCCAAGCAAATCTACAGTCTCAGCTTGCTCTGCTCTAAACTTAAGACTCATTCTGCTCCCCTGACCTCCTCTTCCATCACTGGAGATTTTTTCCATCGCACCAGCTCTGTTTCAGGTGGAAAGCAGAATGCCTTTAAAAAGAATGAGAAAAAGTAAGACAAAAAAATGGACACACCTGTGCATTTCACATGTGACTTCCACCCACCTTCTGCCATATAGCTACAAAAATGTTGAGTTTATTTATATATAAATAAATACACTTTTTCATCACTGAAACTTGTAAATAGGAAATGAAGTCACAATCCTCAAAATTATAATGGCAGGCACACAAAGACACAGTTGCTGGCACGGAATTCAATTAACAGATAGCAATCACCCTTGGGTGACTGTGTGAGGTAGAAATATACAGGCATGCTAATAAGTAATATCTTAAAGCCAAGGCGTTTATCAGCCAGCGGCCAGACATGGGCATAAGTGTGGGCAGACAGCATTGCTCTGGGACATTTAATAAAACCTGCACTCTTCACTTGAGGATTTGTGTTTAATAATTTGGTAACATTTTAGAAACATCTAGCTTGGGAAGCTTCTCAAATGGAACTGCTTAGGTCAGAAAACCTGGAGAGTTATTTACTAATACTAAAATAGCCAAAGGAACCGAGTGGATTCTAGTAATATTAACAGAATTCTTTGTTGCCATCTTTTGACCTTTTGAGTTTCTGGGGTATGCCTGCTACCTGAATCACAGCCTTATCTGGGGAAACATGCAGGAGGCGTTCATTAATACTGGGAAAATGATTGATTGAACTGCTGTTTGAAATAAAATTTTAACTCTTTTATGCTTGGTTGAAAGCCTAAAGCTAAAATAGTTTTCTTCTAGGCTCCTTGAACTTTAATTTGCATTGCATTTTGGGCTTTCAAAGGCTTCCGGCATGCCAAGGTTTGTCATCTGCTGAAAGATGTTCAATTTAAACTTTCTCATCAGGGCTCTCTTTGTGCCACAACAGTCGGGTGAACTCACAGGGCTGTTTTGCATGCCTAAATACCACTGCTGGAGAAAAGGCAAATCCAGAAGCAGTCATGAGGAAGACAGTTCAACTTAGTAAGATATTTGTTAGGAGCTTCACACACTAGAAATATAAGGGATGGTGTTGGTACATTCTTGGTTAACTCCAGAGTTAAAGCACTCATCAAATGAAAGTGGTTTGGAGCAAGACACAGGGAGGCCAGCAGCCTAGTCATGGGACCTGCAGGAAGCAGCATACGGCAGGCATTATCAAGGAAGGCTGGAGGCTGTTGGCTGTGAAGCAGATGGTGTGGCTGGTAGATACTCTCACTGGTTTTGGTTCCGCCTCTGCTCTGGGTGTGTAGTCTTATCTTTTGTGGTCATTGGCTCTGTCCCTGCAACTGGGCTGGTGGCAGTGGGAAATCTGTGGTGCCTTCACTCCTTCCCTGAGGGTGGGGAGCACCCTTCTGAGCACACTTCTTCAGCACACCACATAGTCCCTGTCGCTGGTGTAGCTGCCCGCTTTGCTTTCTTTGGAACATTTCTGATGCCCATGCAGACTCTGGTGGTCACCAATAGTTATGCAGCAGCTGAAGCGGTGGGCTGATTGTTCAATTTGCACAGTCTTAGTAATTTTCCTTTTTCAGAGGAATCACCAATTGGTGGGCTGAGTCAAATGTTAAAGATGGGCAGTAACATGCTGCAAGCACCCTCTAACAGGTACTCTCAGTACCTGTTCCTTTTCCCCTGGGGGATTCATGTGATCTACAAATCAGTGGCCAGAGCCTCTGCCAGCCATTTTCCACACTGCTGGCATGCAGCGCAGCCTGAGCTCTGTTCAGGAAGCTGTAAAGTGCCTCTGAATAGCTGCTGTGAAGCTGTCCCTGTGCTGCTCCTGTCACAAAGAGTTTTCAGTGCCCGCCTCACTAATGGATGGGTTTCTCCTATACAGTGCCAAACAATGCAGTGATACATTCAGGTTTTATTAGTGTGAGCTTAGCGTGGCTGTGTTATTCATAATGGAAACAGCACAAGAGAACTGCACTGTTCGTCCCAAACGAGAGACCATAAATCCTGTGAGCCACGCAGCACTGTCGAATGGTGTGTTTTCACCACTTATTTTGCAGGAAAGCTATTTGTATTCTCTCTGTATGTAAACCCAAGCTGTCTTAATATTGCAAGCCCAAACTGTGTTGGAGGAGGTAATAGCAACAAAAAAATAGCAACCAGTACATTTTAGAAAACTCAGTCATAACTCTACAATACAAGGGCTTAACCCCCTCTGCCAAGTGAGAGGGGAGCAAGTGCTGTGGGGGCTCAGTCCTTGGCCTTCCGCAGGCTATGGCAGTGGAGTGCTGCGTACGCTTCAGGACTGAACACGGATCTCCCTTGCTGAGGAGTGTGTGTGTGCAGGTCTGCATTTGTATGGGGACGAGGGGAGATTGTGCTTCTGCTTGCTTGGTTGGCTTTTACAGGCAGCAGATGCAGCAGCAGGGTGTGTGAAGTACGCCCAGGGGAGGTACGTTACTGGGCGGAGTGTAGTAAGTTGGTCAAAAATTCAAGACAACTGTACTTTACTGTGACGAGGACACATCACTGGTCTAACATAAATCAGGCTTTTAGATGTCAGGAAGCAGTTCAAGCCATATGTTGATTTGCTGCTATGTTCCCCTTGGGAGACTGTCCCAGAGGGAGTCAGCCTGTGCTCACGATGAGAGCAAGCAGTCCCAAGCTTGGAAGCCACAGCGCCTCCTCATGTAGGCACTGTGTGGCTGTGAGAGACACGAAGCTGACTCTTGCGTGCTTCTGCATTCGACCTAGTGACCCAGAAATGAAGGGCTGCAGAAGCTATTACCAGCCTTTTCAGCTACCACCTCTTGCAAAGCCCCTGTCACCCTGCTTCTATCAGCCTTCACCAGGCTTGGAAGCTGGACAGCAGCTGCCCCCATCATCCACGGTCTGAGCACTTATTCTGTGATGCTGCACAGAACTCATTAAGGGAAATGTTCGCTAGAAGATTCACGACATTGTAGATGGCGAGTGTTATTAGTTGACTCAGACATGAGGGCTCAGGGAAATTACCGAGGAGGCTCTTGTTACTCTTGCAGGAAATATTGCCTGAACTTGTGGAGACACCTCCCCTTCTCTCCTCCCCCTTTCCCTCCTGCATCCACACCCTCTCGAGCATAGCCATTAAAGCAATTCACCCTGGGCTGAGAGAGGAATATCTAATTTCCTAAGCCTCACCTCTGAAGCAAGCTCTCTGCACTGCTCCAGCTACTTTTGTTCACTGTTGGTATTAGCACTGGAAATGCTGACAGCAGCTGCTAAAGGTTAAGTGTGTTTGTAGAAAATCAATAGTGTGGTGCCCCCTTCTCCTTCTCCCCTCAGCTTCTGAGGGGGGAAGTGGCCCCTGGATACATGAAGAATATAAGTTCACATTTCTCCATCTCAGAACACATGCATTTATGCAAGAGGCTTAAAGGATATCTTTTATGATCCCAGTAAAGCGACACTTCTCTTAATTCAGTGCTTGGAAGAGTGACAGAGGCTTCTGGAAGCATTGGTTATTATGCAGGGCATGTGTTTTAAAACGCTAAGTACCTTGATTGTCTCTCACATAGCTAGTGCTGTCAGCAGTTTGCACAGTGCTTTTATGTGCCTTTTTCCTCCCTGAGACACCTGTATTAAGTTCAGAACTGATTCTGCTTCTGAAGCAATTTATTAAACATCTTCAGTGCACCACTTCTGTGAAGAGGTCAATTTGTTCTTTCTGCCTAGAGATGCAAAACTCTGGGCTTCAGTTGGTAGATGCAAGTATTAGGTGAATTTCTCGCTGTTGAACTTTCACTTTCCTTCAATCTACTCTCTCTAGCGATCCTTTCCTCTAACATAGGCATTTATTATTCATGAAATGTGGAGACATGCCACTGTACCAGTCTAGGGCAGGTGCAGTTGGGTGCCCTGGCATGCACACTGCTCTTCACCCTCTTCTGAAAGAGACATTTTCCAGATGAGAGAAAACATCTGTTTCTTTCTCTTATGTTCCTTTGTCTTTCTTACAAGGTGCCAATGTGGTGGTGGTGGTGGGTTGGCACATGTTCATGTGATGAGGTTCCTGGAGCACAACCAGCCTAAAGTTGTTTCTGACAGCAGCTCATGCACAGGCTGCTGGATACCTGTGAGGAGTCTCTGAGGTGGCCTCCCTGGAGGTTAAAAACAGGACTCTGTGAAGAAGTCTAGTCCCCACCCCCAATTTTGTAATGTTTTTTTCTTTGTCTTACTGCTTGAAGAGAAATCTTTGGGGAGGTATTAATCTAAAAATCCTCTCACTCACATGTCCAAATGCCTCTATGTATCCTTTTTCATGGGTGGGCTTTTAATTTGTTTATTGTTAGTTTCTTTGTTTTTAATCTGGATATTTCTGATATGTAAATTGACCTGGATCACATCTGCACATACTAGATACAGCAGGTTTAATATTAAAATACAAATTTTAGGCAAGATGAAGAGGACCAAAATTAAACTTTACTGTGGTCATGCAAGGGTCCTACATAATGACGCCTAAAAAGAAAGGGAAAAAACCACTTTCCAGACAAGATTAAGAAGATAACATAGAGAGTAGATATTTAATGAAAACTTTCAGATGCTCCATAACCAAAGAGTACACGCGTAATGGATTTTTTACAGTTTATGTAGGTTCAGCTATTCATCATATTTTTGATAAGTCTATCCAATTATAAACAGAGCTTTTCTGGCAGCCCACCCTCAGTCCAACCCCTCTTTTTGGGTTTTTCCAGGGGTTTCTACCCTACTTCTTGTTACGTCTGCAAAGCCTGGATGAAAACGAGTCCTTGCTAAAGAATTTCTTTTCTTGGACAAACACAAAACATGTAGCAAATATCATCTATTGTTCTAAATGTGAGAGAAGTAAACAAGTAGTGAGAAAGTATTAGATACAATATAGCATCCTGGGTTGTGGGGATGTAG